>JAOUZG010052822.1:1324605-1370645 GCA_026289955.1 Argiope argentata
ATATATATATATATATATATATATATATATATATTGAAGTGACAAAAGACATGGGATGACTGTTAATACCGTGTCGGTCCTTCTTTTGCCCGGCGAAATGCAACAACTTGACGTGGCATGGAGTCCACAAGTCGTTGGAAGTTCTCTGCAGGAATATTGAGTCATGCTGTTTGTATAGACGTCCATAATTGTAAAAGTGTAGATGGCGCAGGAGTTTGGGAACGAACGCACCTTTCGATGATGTCCCATAAATTTTCGATGGGATTCATATCGGGTGGTCTAGGTGGCCAGATCATGTGCTGGAATTGTCCGGAATGTTCTTCAAACCAATCGCGAACAGTTCTGGCCCGGTGACATGGCGCATTGTCATCCATAAAAATCCCATCGTTGTGTGGGTACGTGAAGTCCATGAATGGCTTCAAGTCATTTGCAAGCAGCTAAACATAACCATTTCCAGTCAATGATCGGTTCAGTTGCACCAAAGGACCGAGTCCATGTCATGTAAAAACAGCCCACACCATTATGCAGCCACCACCAGCTTGAACAGTGCCTTGCTGACAGTTTGGCTCCATGGCTTCGTGGGGTCTGCGCCACACTCGAACTCTACCATCAGCTCGTAACAACTGAAATCGTGACTCATCTGACCACGCCAGGGTTTTCCACTGGTCTAGGGACCAGTCGATATGCCCACGAGCTCAGGAGAGCCGCTGCAGGCGATGTCGTGCTGTCAGTAAAGGCACTCGAGTCGGTCTTCTGCTGTCATAGCCCAAGGAAGACAAATTTCACCGCACAGTCTTATCGGACACGTCCCTCGTACGTCCCACATTGATTCCTGCAGTTATTTGACGAAGTGTTGTGTGTCTATTAACATTGACCATTCTACACAGACGTCGGCGGTCTCGATCGTTAAGTGCAGGTGGTCGCCCACTGCGGTGTCCATGATGGGATGGGATGCCTGAAATTTCCTACTCTCGGCACACTCTTGATACTGTGGATCTCGGAATGTTGAATTCACTAACGATATCCGCAATAGAATGACCCATGCTTCTAGATCCAACTAACATTCCACGTTCAAAGTCTGTTAATTCTCGTCGTGCCGCCATAAATCACAAAAAACCTGTTCACATGAATAACTTGAACACAAATGAAAGCTCTGGAAAACGAACTGCGCATTTATTTTTACTGCGATACTACTGCCATCTGTATATTTGCATATTGCTATTCCATGACTTTTGTCACTTCAGTATATATATATATATATATATATATATATATATATATATATAAACAGGGTATGCAGCGGTAATACAAGTTTGAACTTGGTATATAGTATATACAATAACAATAAACAGTTATGCAACAATAGTATAAAAAATAACAGTAACTAACAGCTTAGATATAGACATTTGAAAAAAGCTAAAGCAATAAATTTAACTTTGAAAAAATGGAAAAGTTTTTAGGTATATGAAAAATAACTAACTATTTCCCTTTTTGTAGAATCTAATAAATCTTTCAATTCCATTGTCTTATTTAGTGCTTGCGGAAGTTCTTTGATTACTTTAAACTTAAAAAAATAATAATTCTGCATTATTATTTATTTTTCCTACAGCCACTGTTGAATACAAAGCTATCTAAATTCTCTTTTAAATTTATTTAAATCCAATTAGGCAAAGCATCTAATAGCAATTTCGAATATTTTTAACCTCATGCACTTAAAATAAATAATTCAAAGGATTGACATCTGACGTAATTGAAATCTTAAAACTTACGATTGCCAGGAAAATAATGACTAATTTATTTTCCTCTCCAATAATTGGCTAAGATTCGAAAGCAGAATAAATGAAGAAATGATTTGCAGAGAGCCTTATTTCAATTTTGAATTTCAGAGTATTAAATTAAAATATGACTCTTTTATTTTCACAAAACTGAAAGAAAAGTAATGCAGATGCTTTCTGATGTTGCTAAATTATTTTTTTTCATCGAGCTTTGTTTTTATAACATTTGAAGGAAAATAATAATAACCTTTAGTTTATATTTTTTGTCAGTTTAAATAAGATTTTTTAAGTAAAATATTAGTAAAATTTGAGACTTGTGAAGAAACTTATCTATTCGTAAAAAGCTTTTATTTAATAAGTTTGTAATAAAATTCAGTTTGCAAGATTCTAAAATATTTCTAACTGAAATAATATAATCCCAATTTCAACTATATAAAATATTTACCTAGGAGTTTTATTAATTTATTTATCTTATTTTTCCGAATTTCTATCAGAATAAGATGATGGATCTAATTTGACACATTATGTCATATAAGTACTGATTAATAAAGTTAAGACACTGCTGGAATCTTCATTAGAAAGTTGATGCCTTTCAAAAGGATATTATTCTAATTTAAACCAAAAGCTTCTAAATTTTGTTTGGTGCGATTGTAGTTTAACCCCCTGAATGGCGCATTTTTTTTTAACAAACGCCAACTCGCCAACCATGAATCACAGACAAGAGCACAGGTTAGCTCTTCTGGTCAAGGAGAAAGATAACTTAGGGTTGCCATAATAAAAAATGGGGTTGCCAAAATTGGCGTATTATCGACAATTTGGCAAAGAATGGGGTTAAACTATGCATCAACTTTTTGTTTTATTGTATATTTTATATCTAGTTGATTAAGTAATCATTTGTTGTTTGTGAATATGGATAATTTCTTTGCAAGAGCATATGGCATTACTTATATTGTTAAGGAAGCTCGGGTTTCTTACGACTGATTGGCTGATTAAGAAACAGTCCTTAGTAAAAGCAAGGACATTTAATAAACTCTAACACTAGCATAGCAAACAAATAAACAGCTTCGGCTTACATAGACAAATCACTGGAGCACACTACAACAAATAGTAGCCCTCAAGTAATTATGAGAAGTAAAAACAATCACAGCACACAAAGTGGTCAGAAAGAATTCGGCAGGAGAAGAGAATGTTCGTAGATATTCTCTAAAGTCTCTCTAAATGCCTGAAAATCTCCATTATATCCTCACTTTATCTGTATCTAACTACAGACTCACTACTACACTACGAGTTGATGTTGGTTCTACAATAAACACCAGGGCACGATACACAGCTCAATAATTGCTTGAGATCCACACAGCGGTTACTCTACGGTGAAACTAATCCTATTTGTCGTTAACTCTTTTATTTATCTCATTTCATGACTGGCATTGGCTTGAGACCTCTGGCCATTTTATAGTTTCCGGAGCCAGGCAAAGTTGATTCTGTAATTATCAGGCATAATTCGGTTGCTATTGACTCTCTTAAAAATTCTGGTATATTCCAATATTATCTATTTTGCCGCAAAGCCCTGAGATTACTAATTCGGCATCCGATAAGTGTCTAACAGAATGGATCACTAAACAGTATCCAGTGATTTGACTAATTGTACTGGAAAACAGCATTTTCAATAATATTATATTGTTACGTTTTTCACGTAGCGGGCTCGGATTGAATGGACTTTACTTGAGAACAGCACAAACAAATTTATTTACAGATATTTACAGGATGACTTGAGAGAGGAAAACTTCAAATAAAAATAATCCAGCAGTCAAAAGTCACTAACAGCGTAAATACAAACCTTACGCACAATAAAGACAGACTGCAAAACATCTATCGTATAGCACAGCAAACAGTAAATCGCAGCGAGCTCAATAATTCAACGTTAACAGAAAACATAAACACAACTTACTAATAACAAGCGAGAAGAGTAATCCGCTAGTCCAGCGAGACGCTTCTCTTCCGAGGAGAAAAACTGCCAAAATTTCGGTGATCCGTCCTTTATATAGCCAAGCAATCGCGCCCCCAAAAGCACGCAGGGCTTCATGAACAATCCATTGACTACCAGACTATTCTTTTCGCCAAATCAACTCGGGTGGCACGAAGTTCGTCAGCCGTCGCCAACGCCTTCTTTTTCGGCGAGCTTTCACGGCGCTCACCCACTTGTAACAATATAATTGTATATATAACATAATCGTTTTTGTATTGATCTCCTCTATATATCTTGCAGGATAAGATAATTTTGGATATATACTATCTAGTAGTAGTATTTCGAATAAACTACAAGGGCATTTACAATATCTTATTCTAAAATATTACTGGTGAATAATGCGATGCTGTAATGATTTAATATTATTGGGAAATAGGGTGTATATTCCCACTCTCGTAAAGTGCTCGTAATTGACGTTTGTGCTCTTTATTTAAATAATTGAATTAAAAAAAACAACTTCAATGAACTTACTTTTCTTTTGGTGGATATGGGAATGACAAGTTGAAATTATTTAAGGAATTCCATCAAACTTTGTTACATTTCCAAGTCAAAGTTATATTCTTCAAATTAAAGAAATTGATTCAATAAAATGTTTATTTCTAAGCAAACAATAGTGTAATTTTAAGGTTTAAAGAATCGAAATAAAACAGTTTAACTCGAAAAGCCTTTTGAATTCCCGAAGTTTTCTTTTCATTCCGATTTGTTCCATTTTTTTAAAGAAGGAAATTTTGAAATAAAAACATTGCCACTCCTCAGTCTTCCTTTTATATACTTTATTTTCAGCCGTGTCTTCACGAAAAAACTATATTTACCTTTTTTCCAGTATCGAAAAAGTTTTTTTTAAATCAATTTTTCCCCGTTCGTATTTTTATTCGTTTTTCAAACGATTTGTCTGTTAGTGCTTCGGAAAAATAAGAATAAGTTACTTCAATCTAGTATTTTTTTTACGTAACTTAAGCGCTCGGCTGTAATATGTTAGTTCGAAGAAAGAATATAAAATTTAATGGAAGAAAACCTTATGACGAAATATTTGATACAATATAATAATCTAAGCTTTCTTGTTTATATAACTTTCTCTAAGGAAAAATAAAAAGAGCTTTTACTACAGAGTCTACTCCTTTTAAATAAAAAGCTCTTACGCTATAGATTAATATTAAGTGAGATTGAGGAATATTGGTGTATTTGAAAGTTTTATTTATTTTTCAATTAATGAATGCTGGCAACAAAAATTATTAAAAATTATTTCGCCTTGAAAAAATTATTAAAGTTTGTCGAAAGTAATATCTGGTCGGGAATAAGGGGTTCATGAGGTATTATATGAGTTAAATATCTTATTAATAGTTTGATATGCCGGCATTCTAGCACAGAGGTAGCACGTATTCCTCGTGTTCTGGGAGTCCCGGTTAAGAATCAAGGTTCGAGCATTGTTGTTCTTCTGTGTTCTATCTGTGAGATGTGTGACTGTTTCCCCCTGTAAGAATGGGCTTTGAAAGCGACTATGATGATTGTGTAGCAAAGTCGTACTCTTGCCTCTAGTTGGCGCTACTTCAAAACAAGAGACGCTTCTTTCGACTTAAAATCTGCTGATATAATCAGCGGGGACTTGTCCATGGCAAGTGCCATAAGTAACAACAACATAGTTTGATATTTGTAGTTCCATTATCAAAGCATTTTCAAACATAAATTTGAGATAGACATTTTATACTTCCAGACATTTAACGACCTTACAATTAGAATGTCTAATGTTGACATGAATATTTGGAAGGTGAATATGTATGCATAGATAATGTAATTCAGATTCGTAGGTAGTCATACCTTACTCTCCAACCCGTCTCGAAGACAGACGGATTTAAAACATAAAACTGAAAGATCGGACCACTGCAACAGCAACACTTGATGGAACTGTGTATCAATCCTAAGAGCCATCACCGGCTTCGTTACGATCCTTCCCGTAAGAAGTACGAATCGTCACCGATGGTAGGAACTCATTCCAACTTATTAATTTATCCTCTAGGTTGGCGATATGAACCACCCATCCTCATTTTGAGGAGCCCATCCGGAGGGTGGTTTCATAGGTAAAGGAATTTCTGATTTGATATGCGAGCTGCTCAAATAGTTATCAAAATTATTCTTTCATATCATTCAACAAAGAATGGAACGCGATTAATTATTTGATAGAAAATGAAAAGGGTCTGAATTTTAATGTAACAATAAAAATGCATAAATAAATGGATACAATTTAAATGCAATATTACTTTCTGGTAATAACTTTAAAGAAAAAAAATATTGTAAGAAAAACCATCAAATGTTGACTAATTTTCCCATTTTAGATCTTTCTGAGTTTGAAAAATATATCTTTAACGTCATACTTGTATCTAATTGGTCAAAGGGAAAAGTCCCCAAACACATGATGAAGTCAAATAGGAAAATTCAAAACGAACCGTAAGCTTTGAGCATCAATAACAACTTTTTTTTTCATTTACAAATAAATCAATAACAGATTATCGATGAAGTATCATTTAATAATGACATAGGTTTAAGAACGCGATAAGATTTCTTCGCCATTTTTTCAGACTGCCATCATTGGCTTAGATTTCCATTGTGTAAAAGGTAAAGCCAAATTTGGTGGAATATCAGCTCAAAACAATTATCAATTAACTAAATATGAAGCTTTGAAGCGGAACTGTTTCTCAAGTAATAATAAATATACAGGCACGGAAGTTATTAAATTAGAATTTATAACATGCAAGGAGAGAAATAAGATTAGAGTAGCCTCTTCGCCGCTGCGATCCAGAGATTGCATCGTTGCCCAGGGAACACCACGAGGAGGTGGGCTACTCTCGTTCCCTGCCCTCCCTCCCTCCCAACTTTACTATACCAACGATCGTTTCATTGGATGGTCTTTTAAATAATGAGGATTTAAATTTTGGGCTGCAGTCTTATACAGAAGATGTTAATAATTTCTGAAGACAGGTTTCAGTCAATACTTAAAATTCAAAAATCACAGTTCAGGTGAAAAATGTCATAGTTTAATTGAAATAAAGTTACCTTTTAGGTGCGAAGAGTCACAGTTTAGTTGTAGAAAATCACATTTCTGGTGTGAAGTGTTACAATTTAGTTGTGAAAAGTCCCAATTAGGCTGTAGAAAGTCACAGTTTAGTTTTTAAAAGTCACATTTCAGACGAGAAGAGTCAGTTTCAATGTAAAAAAGTCACAGTTTAGTTTTTAAAAGTCACATTTCAGACGAGAAGAGTCAGTTTCAATGTAAAAAAGTCACAGTTTAGTTTTAAAAAGTCACATTTCAGGCTAGAGGAGTCATAGTTTAGTTGTAAAAAAGTCACAACTTAGTTGTAAGGCAAGTCGCAGGGCATAACAAGAGCGAACACTAAGAAGATGAGACAGATGGGCACAAGACATTCAGTATTCAAATTTCTTCCTGGTCGTTGCTATCTTAAAGAGTTGATGATGGTGTATTTCGATGTTCTCAAATTGTGTCCTTTTTATCTGAAGGCAAGCTTCTGTTAATAAACGGAAAACGTTCGGTGTTTCAATAGTCGTGGTTCAATAGGGAAAAGTCGTCGTTCAGATTGGAAAAGTCATAGTTCTTGGCATGAGTGAGCATTTAGCAAAAGTAAGCAAATGATTCATGAAGTTCTTTACAGGGAAATTGATCGTATCTGTATTGTTTTCAGCAGAAAATGAGTTGTTACTATTCTTCTAAATCATACATTCTAATAAAAAAAATTTGCACAGCAGTATTGATATAACAAATTGTCCAAATATTCAATTTCGCAATGTGTATGTGCACGCTCATCCTTTTAAAACCAGGGAGAATCGAACCCAAACACGAGTATCGGAGGCTCGGCAAAAGCTACCCGAATTTCGTTCTCTCTCTCGAACTTCTCTAGTTCACGTTTGTAACGAGCACATTCTCGTTCGTAAAAGAGCTCCGTTTCCTCCTGCGTTGGTGTTTCCGCATCAGAGGATACTGCAGATTTCATAGGAATCCATTGTCCCCATTTGAAAAAGGAGCGACTGCAAAGAAATGAAGAAATATATATTAATTTAAAGAAGACAAGAAATTTTTTTATGTAATATAGACGAAGTATATGAAGAAAGTTTTCTAAACATCCAAAGTTCAAAATGAAGCTATTGCCTTATATTCATATATTAGACCAGCTTAGTATCTTCAAAGCTTATTTCTGTAAATATGTATGTCTAAGATTAGATTAACTGAGAAATGCTTTGTGTTAAATTTATGAAATTTGGTGTATGGGCTAGCCAATATCCAAAATTGTATGCGGAGAAGGGAAAGAGGAACGCTTATTGAAGATTATGCTAGAAAGGTTTAGGGATATCAATTAAATTGGTTGCGTTTTGGAATCCAAAATAAACAGAGAAAAAATAATGTAATCGGCGAAATAACTCACCGATTATATTAATTTTTAATATACTTAAATCCATTAATAGGTTGTTCTTTGTCAATATGTACATTCACAAGCGATAACTAAAAAAATGACAAATAAGATAACATTTGATATTTAATTACACAAAAAACACAATCAAGAACTAAGTCTCTGGATTTTTTTTTACTGAGTCGAGAATTTCACTATATATCTGTGGAATGTTCTTCAAAATGAAGAGAATTTAATTACAATGAAACATAATTAAATAAAAATCAAAATTCTTTGACAAAATAGGAAACTTATGATTTTTGAAAAATTATTAGATCAAAGTTGTTTAAATACCTTTTTATAAATTGAGTAAAATGAAGTACGTTACAAAATCAAAGAATTTATAAGTTAAAGAAATGAATTTCGTCTGTATTTAGGGAAGCCTACCAATCAAAATATCGATTATACATGATGTGAATTTTCGATACAACATGACAAACATACAATAGTACCTATATGCAAAAAGAAAAAAAAACTTCTACTTACAATCCTCGACAGATTCTTTTGAAAACTTTAGGAGCCATCCCAAATTCTTAGTTTTCTTTCTTTGGACCAAAAATATCCCAAAATATCGATGCAAAGTTTCAAATAAGCGCAGTGAAAATATTTCGATGCTTAATCGTCAGAAATTTTTCACCAAATGGACGCACACATTGTTGTTTCTTTCGAATAACAATACCAATACATTGTTATGCTTAACATTAGTTATATATAATTATAATTGCGCAAAAATGTTCATTGTCAGAAAGTTTTTCATTAAATAAATAGAAGCATTGTTACTTATAATGTATACTGTTATGTTTAATAATGTTTGATTATTATTAAAATACTAGATTTTTAAACTAGTATTGTTGAGAATATTAAAATAATGAATGATAATATTTATGTTAAGAATTTGATTATACTTTTTTTATTATTAATTTTGAATTGGTATTATTCAGATTATAAAAACTTTTAAAAAGCTGGGGATGGAAAGTCTGAAACTATCTCGTTTGGTCTACCAAATACGTCATACAGTTCTCTACTGCTAGCAAATAATAATATACAAATAATCCAATATCCATTGCGCTTTCAGAGCTAAATATTAACACTGATGAAACTTTCATTTTATAGTATACAAAGTATAAATTTGATAAGTATTGCGTCAACTAAAAATCACGAGCTCAAAATTTCAATGGATATTCTAATTTTAAACCGTGATGAATTTATGGATTTGCTTGCATGCACATGCAATAAAATAGCTAGTGGTACTTGTCTCCTTAAGCGTTCTTGCTCACTCTAAATAAAGGTGTCCACAGAATGTAAAAGATTATGCATACTCTCTGGGAATGGAAGATTTCTAAGCCAAGAGTGTATGTTTGAACAAATTACTTGCAGAAATAATATCATCTTTCGATCATTGTGAGTCGAAGACGTTTTTTTCGACCGTACTCAAAAACCACCAAAATTGACCTCCCCAAAATGTTTTCGCTTACTCTATTATAAAGATGTGACCCTAGAGAATGCCTTGTTGGATAGTGATATGAAATAATTTCAGAATATCGATCTTTGACTTAAATGTAGGTTTTTAAGCCTTTACCGCGTATGGATCCAAGTATGGTTTTGCACTTTCAATTCAATTTTATTTCCAAGCTAGGCATTATAAAATAATTCAATCTATTTTAATCCATCAAATATATATTTAGTAATAGTGGAACGCAAAAAATTATCTGGGAATTTATAATATTTTGAATTAACCTCACTTTTGTGCAAATGAGTTAAAAAGCAAAATTGAAGGGCGAGAGTTTCATTTTCAAAAACCTAACAAAATAAAACTTAAGTACTTTTTTGACAAAAAAAATTATGGAGTCGATATATTCATCTTTCTCTACAGATAATAATTTTTCCACTTTTCAACTGTAGTGTTTTTTGTCTCTGTACATACGAACCTATATATGGTTCAATAAAAAAAAGGAAACATATATAAAACTTTTTCATTATTTTTCTTTTAATACGTCTTATTGATAATTAAATAAAGCTATTTCCATAGTGAAACATTTTTTCAACGCTTTATTAATGCATGCAGTAAAGGGTTAACAAAATCCATAGTATGCTGACTACGGAGTGTTTTGGTGATTGATTACTGTCATGCAATCAAAAGCATTCAAAAATAGAATTTGGATTTCAAACGCGATATTCCCATTAGATTAAAACAAAATTTGACACAAAACTATGATTTAAGTCGATAAATCCCACACCCAAATTGATATTTTTAATTCATTAAGCTTTTGAGTAATCGCTTTCGCATGTTTTTGAGAGTACACACCGACAGACGGTTGATCCCTTGCTGAATTTGGTTGAAAATTTGATAGATGTCTACACTACAAATTAAATATGTGTATATAATTTTATACATTTATTTTTCTTAGTTTTTAAGTTATTTTCACTTATATTTGAACAGACAGACAGAGAGATTTCATTTTGACAGAATTTGTTGAACATTTTATAGAAATCAACAAATTTTTGTATTATTTTATATTCTAAAAATATTATGTTTTTATATATAATTAATATATAAAATAAATTATATATTTTATATATTATTAACTAAAATAATATAAATATTATTCTACAGATTTTTTTTTGTTTTATTTTATTATTTTTATTATTATAAGACCGTAAACCAAACATCATCCGTCAAATTCAAAGCTATTTTTGTGTTATTTTTGCCACCGAACGGATAACAAACAGATGAATATTTTCCAAACATTTGTTATTTTTAACTAAGAAAAATCACAAATGTGAATGTTTTTAAAATCTTGAGTTTTTTTGGCGATTACTATTCTTTCTTTCTACTTCGTATACTGAAAATAGACGCCGTAAGCCAAACTTTTTATTTTTCAATGAAATTGTTTTTTCCTTTTCCAATAGTTTAATTCTTCTTTCCCTTTAAAAGCAGACAATAATTGGTAAGTTGAATTAAATATCATTTTTAATGGATTTCAGTACGAGTTAAAAAATTATGCGGTGCTTTTCAATTCGAATAATTAAACTTAATTGTTACATTTGAAGCTAACAGCTCTTAATTCCACTTAAGAATCTTAACAATCTATTTTGGTGAAAACCCACAAGAAAATAAATGACTAAATGGTTGAGATAGAGGAACAAATTATTTTTTTAACTATAATTATCATAATTAATGGCTGCCAACTTCGATTATTTTTCGAAACAGGGAGGTGGAAAAAAACCTTAATTTCTTTCCATTAATGAGCTTTCTGATTTCAAAATTTAAAAAGCTTTGAAAAAGCTATTTGTTCAATAATTTGAAAATGAATTTTAAAATTTTTTGCTGTTACTGAAAGACAATTTGTTTGGTGACCTGCTTTTTCGGTTTTTTATTTTTTTCTAGCTGGAAGGAAGAGAGAATGGCACGTGTTTCTTATAACATTGTAAACAAGTCATTGAACTATTACCCCGCCTTTTGTTTAGTTTCTTGGTTTAAGAAAACAGGGTGTCTGTTTAGGACAGCTGGACAAAATAGGAGCGCCCCTAAATAGAATAATAAAATGTTGTCAAATAATTAAATTTAAGCAATCCTATAAATTATTAGAATTATAATAATCATTTGCCTTGTTTAGTTGTCATAAACTCATATGATACATTCTATTCACTAAGTTGTAGATGTATTTATAAAGAGCCAAGGATTTATGAGAAATAGGAGCGACCGTAAATAGATTAATAAAATGTTGTCAAATAATTAAATTTATGCAATCTTATAAATTATTATAAATATAATAACCATTCACCAGGTATAATTGTTTAAAACTCTATTAACTTTGTTGTTATGGTACTTATAAGAGCCAAGGAACTATGAAAAATATTCAGTACTTAACAAACTTGGTTGATAATAAATAAGTAATAACATAGATTTCCAAAAATGTTGTCAAATAAAAGATTACAAAATATATTTAGAAATGCTTTGAAATTTTTATCAAAATATTGTTATGAAATAAAATTAGCATGATTAAAAAGTTTTGGAGCATTAAGTAATAAAAAAGATTTTTTGTGACAATACTCTTAGAATTTACTGACGAAATTTTTAAAAAAAATGTAATACTGAATTTAAAGTTTCAGAAACCCTTTCTTTATAAACACCTTCTCTCCAAGACGGAGACAGGCCCAAATGTAGTACATTAAAGTTCAACAATTAGCTCTAGTCAGAGTATCGAATAACTTTTTTTATAATGCAACATCGCAATTTATAAATAATTTACTCGTCTATAAATATTATTATGTTAATAATAAAACCACTATTAGCATAATCAGTTATATTTTGAACCAGCAGCAGAAATTGATCTGATAGTTCAAATCTTGCAAACCTTGCAAAGAAATCAATTGATTTTACCCTTGATATGAGGGTTTTTTTGAGAAAATCTCGGTTTATCTTTCAGGGTTTTTTTTTCAATTTTCTTTTCGATACTATTATTTACGTAGTTGCGATTTCTTTTCAATTATTTCGAGTTTTCCTTTAAATTATAATTACTGTACTAGCAGTTCTTTTTATTCATTCGTCGTTTAGAAAAAAGAAGCTTTTTAAATACTTTTATTTATCATGTTTAGTTTTCTATTGGTAAAAAGAGGAATCTTTAAATGAGTTCTTTCTTTTTGATGTCTGGCAGTGTCGGAATTTTGTACATTTCTGTATTCTCAGTGATAAAAGGATTTCAGAATTAAACAGCTATAAATAAAATGCCAGAATTAAATTACGAATTGTTATAATTAATTTTTTATAACTTTAAATATATGAATGTTTTAATAAAATATGACATCTAGCCATATTAGTTTAACCCCAACTGGTCTTAAAATCTTAGTTGCCTGGAGTATCCGACTTAAAACTATTTAAAAATTTGAAGTTGAGAATTACTGAATTCAACACAATATTTCAATGTATTAAAAACTAAATCATCAGATTAATTTTAAATGTATTTAGAAAAATAATATTTAATACAAACTAGTTCATTAAAAAAATAAAACAACACAAACAGCATTAAATTTAAATGAGAATGTATTTCTTATTCTTTATCTAATGAATTATTAAATATATCAAAAACTGAAATAAGCTCAATAAGTTCAAAATTATGTTTATTAAAATTTCTAATATCAGATAAAATTGAAAACTCTAGTGTTTCAGAAATTCATATATAAAAATAAACTAAAATAATAGATTAGTACACGAAATCTATAGCAATAAGAATTAATAAAAAATATTAAAATGGGAATAAAATAACATTTCATTGATAGTGAATCGATCGTAATTATTTAAACAATTTCTACATTTTTTTGTAAATGTTTATTTTATTGGTATTCTTTAAATTAGCCCTCTGTGGTGGCCATCTAGTTCGTTGAGAATATTGCAGTGTTTACGTTCAGTTAAATATCTTGTGTATACCTGGATGAATAAGATTCACCCAAGAAGATATTTTTAAATCTTAAATTATGACATATCTCAAAATCGTGTTTCTTAAATAACCTTACATATGTTCTGCCTCTTATGTTTCGAACTATCCTAACAGAGTCCGTTTCTGTGATTCATAACGTTATTAAAAACGTAATTTTTTGGATAATCTACTAATTTTTACTGAATTTGTCGCTTTTTTACTTCTCTTTGTAAAATATGCAGATAATGATTATAAACTTTTTTTCTTATGTTAAAACAATTTCATATGATTTAGTAATAGACGAAACGGTGAAAATGGTTTGAATTTCAGCTCATAAATTTAACCTTTTGCACTCTAATGAAGTCTTTGACCCACCATTACATCAATTTAACGTTTTATTTATTTATTTTTTCTAATTTAGTTGTTATATACGCCTTCATAATGGTGAAGAGATGTAGACTAATTTTTCAAAGAAAGTCAGTTTAAAAGAATTGTGTATATTTATTTTTCATAGAAATAAACAAATCTTTGTATTAGGTGAATAATTTTGCATCTAATTATTTTTCGGAGTGCAAAGGGCTAAAAAAATTTGCAAACAATATTTTTTCTTAAAAAAATTGGCAAAATGAAGAATTTGCATAACAGCTGTTATTTTCGTGGTTTCTAATGGCACTTGTCATGGAAAAGCTCTCTGATACAATCGATGAATTTAAGCCAAGGGTACGTCTCTTGTTTTTAAGTAGCCCCAACTAGGACTAAGTGTATGTCTTATGTACTTGCGCATTACATTAGCTTGCACAGCCCCTTTTTACAAGAGGGGTATTCACACATCTCACAGACAGAAGAAAAAATCATGCCCGAACCAGGACTCGAACTACCAGATCACGGGGAAGACATATTACCCTTGTGCGAGGACATCGGCACATAACAGCTAAAATGTTTTATTAAAATTATTATTTTTTAAATTTTAGGTACCTTTAAATTCAATTTTGTATAGGAATATTTTGGGTAGTTATTGTGGAAAAAAATAAAATCATTACATTTTTAATGAATTTAATTTAAAATTTAATCAAATTCAATTAAAATTTCAAAAAAATACCAATCTACAATTCCGATGTATATATCTTCATCTTCGAAATTTTTTATACGATACTTCTTATTTCTAGGATAAGCGATTTGAACCATAGGGTGCCAACAAACACACATTTTCTTTTATTACTTGTAGGGGTGATATTTTTGTGTTATTTATTTTGTGTAATATTTTTGTGTTTATCACCCTTATTCAAAGATGCTTTTTAAAAAAGAAAAAAAGCTTTTCTTTATTTATCAAAATGAATCTATTCGTGAAGAAATACAAATTAGCAAAAATGAAGACACAAACAAAAAATTTATTAAACCCAAGAGCAGAAATCTGATGGTGAAAAGTCCAAATGGTTTGGTGAACATAGTAAAACATTTTTCCCAATTTAGTTATTTTCATTTTTTTAAAGTTACGTATTGTTTTGTGTTGTGATGGAAATAGTTACATAATTAAGCTTACCCAGACAATTGTCTTTAATTTACACCCTTGTGAGCATTTGGAAGTAAATAATTGCAAAATTATATTTTATTATACTATGTCTTTCATGTGAATGCATCATTATTTGATCCTATTTCTATTACAAGATGTTGAAGAAAATAGGGCATGAATAAAAAGCTTAGTAAACGCAAGAGGTGGAATTTGAATCGAATGGTAAGGTGAACATGACAAATACTACTTTCAGATCTCCAACGGTTTTCAACAGTGAAGCTACACAATTATAATTACGAAGGCAACTATCTTTCATTCACACCTTTATGAGCTTATTCATTTGAAGGCAAATAATTGTATAGTAATTTTTTTTTCATTCATCATATTATCATATAATGCCTTTGATGTGAATACATCATTATTTCATCCTATTTCTATTAAAAGATGAGTATTTAAAATTCTATGAAAAATCTATCTCTTTTCAGAGCAGTGTATGAAGAGAATATATGGGGAATAATTGGGAAATAAATTTTATGGTTCTACTCTTCACTAGTGAATTATACATGATTACAAATAAAATTCCACCATAGGATACTCAATAGAAAATATGTACTGAATATTTTTTCAGAGCTTTGTTGTGCTTATCAAAATATAATAATATAAATCTCTTACAACTGAAGGAATCAGAAATGTATTCCTTAAGTGCTAAGAAACATTCAAAAAATTCTTTATCTTCTTTAACAAACTTTAAGCTTGTATATCAAAGAAATGTAGAGACTAAAAAAAGAAGAAGGGATTGTCAATTATTGAAAGCTAAATAATAAATGCTAAATTGTTTTGGTACGAAAATGGCATACGAAGTTCAAAAATGTCAAAATATATAGAAGGCCACTATACTTATCTTGAATGAAGATTCTTAATTTTTATTTTCAGTATGATGGAAAAGATACATAGCAAATACAATTCAATTTCCAATTTCAAGAAAAAAAATTATACAAAATGTATTGTATTCCAAATGCATTGAAGGTTATTAAAGGAAATTAAATTAAAGCATTTTTCGGTTAACTGCATTCCAAATGGAGTTTTGATGATTTATTGAAATTTCTAAACATGGAATTTAATTAAATAACCTAGATATTCTTCATAATGATATAAATAACTATAAAAACAGCTGGTGTCTTGAAAGACAAATTTATGGCAACCTGTATAAGACAAAAATGCATTGTTTCCGAATTCTTTTCAGATTACATGGGAAATGACTCTTGTTTTATGATAATGGCAACCTCTGATAAGTAAAAGATCCGAAATCGTTTGGCTTTTTTATCTCACGATACAGACTAATAAAATGAGGAGAAAAATGCGAGATGTTTTCTGAAAGCTTTTTTCCTTAAAAATGTCCCTCTTAAAAGGAATTCTAATGTATATGCTTGAGTGTTGCAGTTCAAGATATTTAGATGGATTTAAAACGGCTAACCTATAAACATGAAAAAGAAAGGATGGATATTCTTTAGAAATGTTTCGTTACGCTAGAATCTTGAAGAAATTTCTTTCCTTAAATGGATTTGGCTTGAATGAATAAAATGGATATGGTTTTGCTTTACATTACATATGGCTTGAGTATAATATGTTTTACTATTGATATTAATGGGAGATTATTTAATTATAGGAATTGAAAAAAAATGTTAACTAATGTTTTTAAAACAGCAATTATAAGTATCAAAAGAAATCTTTTGGTTAATTTGTTTATTCTTATTACTTATAAATTTTTGGCCTTGACTTTTTCTGTTTATTTGTGTTATAAAATTAAATATATTATTGTATACTAGAATAAATTTTGATTTTTTACCATTTTTTTTAAATTTTATCGTAATATATAATAAAAATTAATATTATAATTCTTCTCAAGTAATTCTAATGTATTTGCACAGAATGAGGAAACTTTTATTTTGCTCAGTTATTGAGTGAATATAAGTAGAACTACTCTTTTTTTGTTACCGGATGAATATATATTTTATTGATTTGTAATACCACTTGCTTATGCAGTAAATCTGGTAATAAGCAAGGTAGTTTTACAGATATTGTAATCCCTTTTGAAGAGATGTTGAATCAATAGCTCTTGACTTTGGTTACAAGTTTGGCAATTTGACAATCAGTTTGGAAATATGATAACCAGTTTGGGGACAAAAAAAGCCAATTATGAGTATTCCAAAATCTTAATAGTTCCTTTAATACTCGAATTCCACCGTTTGTTCTAGAATGCTCGATGATTTAGCATGAAGGCTATATAATCTTAATCTATAAAATCGGAGATAGAAACCAACAATAATTAAACTGGATTCAAGATAGTAGTAGAAAGAAATTTGAGTTGTTAATCTCAAGTGAGCTCTTTCTTAATATTTTATGCCGTTGAAATTGTTTATTGGTAATTGTCTTAGTGGTAATAAAATTAAATGGTAAAATCTACTAACTACTCTATATTCATACTGCTGATACACAAAATCTACTAATTCTCTCTAGACTTTTCTATATTAATGTTTTGTTATAGGACAAAGCATCTTTATTCGTTACTAGCCGCATTTGGTTACCAGCTCGTTCACCAGTGTTAATGTCAGTTAAAATGTTCAATTGATATTTTAAGTAACTCGTTTTCATAATAGCTGTTTCAGCAAAATATTTTTCATCTCCAATTTTTAATATTCATATTATTCACTTTTACTATTAAGTATTCCTATTCCTTAATCCATTCTGTATTCATTGTATTACACTTCCCTCCCTGATTTTTGATTATTTTCCCTAAAATGCAATGTTAAATAACTGAAAGCACAGTCTCTCGGCATTGAAGTCTTATCTGCATTCCAGAATAATTTTTATAATTTATATTATTTCCCAGAATTATCCAAAAATTATTTCCCGGATTACATGAAAAATTTAGTTTTCAGTTTTATTTCTAAAGTGATATAAACACTGTCAATACTATTTTTTTTCAGTTAAAAAATATATATTAAAAAATTATGAATTTTAAATTTTGACAAAATTTTGGTCTTAAGGAATCAAAATTCTTCAAATATTCTTACACTCCAACTTTTGAATGCAGAGGGTAGAATCTTATTAAGTTTTGAATATTACAATATTAGACCAAATAAAATTATCATAATCTTGACCTATCATTCTTGGGGAACTGTAAGATGATGGGCTCTTTTGAGACAGACAATAAAGTGGTCAAAAATCGTCCGCTTTTAAATAATAGCAATATTCGAATATTCATAAAACGGTCAGCTTTAGTGATTGATTTAGTTGAGTGGTATAGAAATCAAAAGCATATTTTGTTAAATATGATTCATAGAGTAGAGGATATATGTAGACATTTCAAAGGCAAAATTCAGCATTTATTTACTAAATTTATATAAAATATCATTAGTTCATTTAAACCATTTGTTAGCAGATGATTTCCATTACTAAAGATTTGCAAATTAACTGTTCGTCTCCAATTATAGATATCTTGTACATATGAAATCGTATTTTTCTTAAATAAAACTGTTTAAATGAATTAGTGATTATGGATATTGTAAAAGATCATAGAACATCTTTCTTTGCATTTAGTTTTTAAAAATATATAATGCTTCAGATTTATTTCATTTCATTCAAACTTGTGCTGAAAATTACTTTTTTATATGTATAATTTGCAATGAATATTAATTATTTTTTTATTTGACAATATGACAGTTAAAAATTAATTTTCCCCCATTAGCGTGCATTGTGGTCGTACAATGTAAATTTTATTTTGTGCGAAATGAATTGTTGAAAAATATAATTAATATATATTTTTTCAAAAAATTCATTAAAAATGTATAAACTTAATTTGTTGGCTGAAACATTAATATCATTGAAATGATATTTTTTAAACTTAAATTTTATATAAAAATTTACATTTTCTGTAATATTTTCGAAATTCATAGATGGCAAACGATAAAATTTTACATAATTTTAAAAAATATATAAAAAATTGTAATTAAAATTTTCAGAAAATTGCTCTAGGATGCACATTTTTACAGACAGTCGGTTGAACAATCTGACCTGTAGAACGCACACATGTACGCGTACGCGCACACACACCACACACGCACAGAGGGTGAGAGAGTTTTATTATAAGTTTAAACTGAGACTAACAAATTTTACAATGTGCATTCATAGGATTTGGATTTTTCCATAACAGAATCTACAACTTAATTGTTTAGGTAGCTTATTTAAAATTTCATTTATCTAGCTCCTTCGTTTTTACTTATAGTTTTTTTTTATAAGAAAAAAAGAAATAAAGCTTAGAAGAAAATTCGGTTAATTTAATTGGCAAACTGACACTTATCAATAGTTTATTAAGAAAATTAGCCACAAAAAAGGGTTATGTTTCCAACTTTATTTAATCAGAGAAAAGCACAAAATGTCTTAATGTCGAAAACATTAGATTGAGAAAAAATTAAAAATTTCAGGAACTACAAAGGGAACGAACTAAATAAATAATACAATAAGAAATAAACATCCTCAATGTTAATAAAAAATAAAATTAATTAACAAAAAGGGGGATTAAGGGAAATCTAAATATAGTCCCTAGAGTATATAAAATATTTTTTAATATGAATTTAATGAAATTCGTTGGCTGTATCTTATATTTTAGCGAAAACAAATTCTTAGTATTTCTGAAGCGTGCAATCATTATTAACTAGATGAATCCATCGATTTTTTACAAAACTATTTTTATGTTTTAATTCGATATTTTATAAGATTACTCTAATAAATATCAGTTTCAAACAGTTAAAAATGTGTAATTAAAATACATTTCATTTATTAACATCAAATGCAACATTTCAATTTAAATGTAAATTTTTCAAGTAATATAATTTTTTTCCACTCAGGAGAACCTATTGTGGGTTTTGTCATTAAATCAAATTTATTTTCGAATAATTCTTTTAATTTGAAAATAAAGTATATAATCCTTTTGAAATTAAAAAGAGATTTGTCTTGGGAATAAAATGAAAGTCTTTTGATTAAATCATTTCAATATTTAAATAATTGTTTTAAATTTTTTGGAACAAAACTTCCTAAATAATTCACCGTATTCCTTTTTTAAACTAGTTTGATTTATTTATGTGTGTTTTTGAATTTCTTAGTAATTATAAGGCAATTCATAAAGCTGAAAGAAAAAGTTTTGTAAAATATTGTTTTAATATTTTAAACTTTTTTTCTCCGACACGATCGTTTCCAAACAAAATGTATTCCCATTAGACGTTTTAAGAAAAATCTATCTGAAATATTTCCTTTTTTTCGTAAGGAAACATAGATTTCTATTTAATATCAATTATATAACAGAATTATTTTAAATTTATGCGTAGAAACTGAAAAACTAAAATATAATCTCTCACAAACATCCAGCAAATGATAATAATGAAAAGCAATTCTTATCGATTAAGTTATTATCAAACAAATAAATAAATAAAAAGAAATCATATCGCTTTTCTAACAACAAAAACATTTCAAAATGTTCCGAAAATGAATTAAAATATTCATTTATTCATAACTTTATTAAACATTGCGAAATGTTAAACAAAAACTTTTATATCATTTTCATAATCATACTTTACACAAATGAAGGGTCATTTTACTTTTTACAAGTCAACATTTGAACATTTTGATGGTTCTCTGCGCTCTTTACCAATTTTGGTTCGATAAAGGTTAAGCATCAATGCCTTAATTCTTAAAGATGGTCTTCTTATACTTTTCAAAATAAAAGATTTTACTAAAGAAAAAAAAAGCTCGTTGAAAATATTCATTATGACCAGATATCGAATATTTTAAGAGCATAATTTGATAAAATTCCTATCTTATTTAGATAAAGATGTATAAAATATCTGAATATATCATATTAGGTTTCATAAACTACTCTTTATTTCAAAGGCATTTTGAACAGAATTCTCTTATACATTGATTACAAAAATATATAATATTTAAGAATTTTGTAATTCTGTCAGAAATATACGGGAAAAGAGATTGGTTGGCAGTAACTACTTATCGAGATGAATTGCCTGTAAAAGTAATTCTCTATTAATAATAAAGATAAATGCCTGTAGGGTCTCTCACTGTGTTGAGCTTTACAAGCCAGAATTCTTGACCTACAACGACCGAATATTGTACATACATAATTTGGAGGGAGAAAATATGCCTTTCATTGTTATGTATTTGAAATTTCGATTAAAATGTTAATAGATTAAAAGTTAAAAGGAATTTTGATATTTTTTTCTCTATAACTACTGGAATTTTTAAATAAAAAAAGGACTTTTATAACATCTTATAATTTAACCATTTTTTTTCCATAATTCTACTTTGATGTTCGTACAAATTGTTTTTAAATTTTCGCAAATAAAAAAAATTGCCTAACTTCCAACAAAAGATTGTATTGTTTCCTTAAATTTCAAAATTCTTCGTTTGTGTCATCAAATGTATGATCCAATGATTTTCTTTCGATATTGAAAACTAAAGAAGGGTTCTGTTTTATTTCCGTGGGATTTACAAAGCGAATCAAAGTTAAATTTCCAATACAGTGAAATTTAGACGATATATAAACAAAATAATTACATTTTCAATAGCCATGTATTGTCTTAGGACAAGTCTGCAATCCATAAGTCCATATACAAAATGAACATAACTTATACGAAACAATAAAAATCACATGATTTTAATGGCTAAAAACTTTGACTAATTCATGGATATGAAGTTACATCTAAACCATGTGAATTAAATTAAATTAAAGATTAAAAGGAAATTTACAATACATATTTCAATGTATCATGTAAGATCATCATTTCTTGAACGGCCAGGCACCACGTGCTCGTGCAAGTTAAATTATAGTTTTTAGTCATTTTAATGGTTTCACTGAATGAGTTACTTTAGTATTGCAAGCGATCGAAAAAATATTGTCTAGCATTTATTGTTTCAAAAAATATCACAATTCCTATTTATTTAATTTCATATAATCACGTGCTCAAAAATGACATTTTCCAAAGTTTTATTTGCTGTAGTAATAAAATTTTTAAAATTCAGAGCTTTTGTAAATGCAATGGCAACGTGTTATCAAAAGCTGATTTTTTTGAGATGCTCGTGCAGATAATAAACGTTTTATATTTCGCTGACGGACTTTTGTTGACGACAAAAACCTCATCTAAAAAGCAACATCATTTTCTGACATGTTTCCAGGCAGCACATTCTGTAGCACAATATTGTACGATATATATTATATCATATCCTATCATATGTTGCGATATTATGATATCAAACAATATTCCACAATATTAAACAAAATTGCGAATATTGTTCAATATTGTGCAAAATTTGCGTGCTACTAGGGATAATAACTAACGTCCATTGTCAATAGAGACTTTTTAAATAATAAATCTAATGCAAGCAGAAAAACTAAAAATAGGAGTAATATCGATGTTAAAAAATCTGAATAAATTGTTAATCAAGATTTTATAGATGTTAAAATCAATATTAATGTTTTTTGAATAAAATACCAAATTATTTAAGTTAATTTCGTATTATTCACATGCAATATAACTCTAGATAAACAGATGCAACAGTAATTATAAACGATAGCGAATGAATTTACTCTTCAAATAAGTCTCATATGAAGAATGACTTAGAGAAAATTAATCCTAAACAATTAGCTAAATTTTATCTCTAAAATCTTTTGAATAATCCGAAATCAGTTAAGCATCCGAAGTTTTCGAGGAATTCAAGCGATTCTCGAATAATGCAAATCTGGCAATTGCCATTATGTTAAAGGATGAAAGCAAATAGAATCTTGATGACTGACTAATGCTATAACACAGCGATACTTCACAGTATTTCATTGGATATTACTGAACCTATTAAAGTTTATAGTAGAATATATCAATGTCAAATTAAATAAAAATTAATATCGTCTTCATTATTTAAAATTTATAAATAATGAAGATGATGAGTGAATACTGGCTCTGTAAAAGTACCACAATGTAAAATACCACAATTTGTCAAATGGATTTTAGAATAGCTTTTTAATTTGTACATATTAAAACAACTTTTCTGAAATTTTGTTTAATTCAAATGGAAGATTTAAATGAAATGGAAACAATTTGGAGGTTATCTTCGACAATCGAAAAAAATACGGCACAAAAGATGATTTTGGTATCATATTAAAATTCATTAATTATATTTTGGATGATTCGAAATATTTTCCCCTCACTTTTTCAAATTGTTTAGACTAAGATACGAATGAAAGCAGAAAATTTTATTTTCCAAACAAAAAAATGGAAAGAACAATTATTTTTCCTTTGAAATAACTATCATATGTCTGTGATATTTTTCTTAATAATATTGAAGCTGCTTGTGCTTCACGCCAACTGATATAGTAAAATAAAATCAAAATGAAACAAATCGATGTTTAAATCTTAATTATAAGTAGAGAAATTCAAATTATCGTTTGCTAATCGTGATTTGAGAAACGTAAATAAAGTTATCTAGCTATAATTAGTTGGATTTTCTCTCTCATTATTTTTTTTTAAAAAAATTATGAAATAATAATTTTTGAAATCGTGAGCAAACTAATGCAGATTGTCAATGCTTTGTTCTTAAAATTGATATAAACCGAGTGTCTTTTTGTGCTAAATAGAAAATGTTCTATAACTTTATAATTATAATTTTCTCCTAATCTTTAACTTTATCAAGATAAAAATACTAACTTTAGAAATGCATGTCAATATTAACACTGTAAGCATTCCCATCACATAACGCATAGCTGCTTCACTATGCCTGGATATTACTCTAATGATTAATGATGTCGTGATTCTGAAATTAAAGGCGAGGATGTAAGGGATTTAGGCGTACACTCTACACATAACAACCACTATATATTCCATGCCACTATATGCTCCACTATTTCCACTAAAAGGCATTCCATATCTCACCTATAAATACTCAGTTGCCTACTACAAGGAACGTATATCACAGAAGGGATATCTTGGCATTAAAATAATAAATCATAACACTAAGTCTAAATATTAATTTTTTATGTTAATCAGAATTTCAAAGCTATGACGAAGCTTTCCTTTTAATCGAGCATTTCTAATGAAGCTGAAAATATTCTCAGCTGCCTTTCCAAGACGAATTTAAAACAAAAAGTTTCTTTCTCCGTCAAGAATTTATTGGAAATTAATGCGTCTGCTTTTGAGGGGCACTTTGAATCGATTCATAAAAGCTGAAAGTCGGAGGAAATAATTTAAACATAGTTCCTCCTTAAAAGACCTCGCAAATAATTGCTATAAAGGGCAATTTAAGTCGTCAAACGCATTCAGATGAAATGCATGACGTCAAGGCATTTTAGAATTTTTCTTCAACTAATTTTCCTATTTAATGCATTTGTATAATGAGTGAAGTGGCTCTATTACCCATCAGTTTCTCAATTTTTATTAGAGTTCAGGAATTAAGTCTTAATTTATTTCAGAAATTATTGATTACTGCATTGAGTTGCATATCGACGCTTTTATTTTTAGTGTTTTTATATTAAGTAGAAAGAAAGTAATATGATCGTCAAACTATAAGTTTTGACGAATCTTCACGTTTTAGACCTCTCTGAGTTTGCAAAGCACATTTTTGGAAAATTTCTATCTGTCTTCGACAAAGATAACTAAAAAATGCTTTAAATTGGAGAGATAAAATTTGGTATATGATCTTTATATAAAATTTGGAGATTTCTCAACCGCTGTGTGCAAACTCCGTTGATAATAAGCTTATCCTTTCGGCTGCTCGAATATTAGTCAACACAATAAAAGCAAAACAAAAAGATCTAAATAAATAAAATACGGTACACAGACTTAATGTCTATATCGTTGGAACGTATCAGAGTCTCATTTTTCAAATCATTGACCTTTTCACGGTATAAGTTTGTAGAAACACGTAAACAAGAAATCACATAAATGGAATGACCCAATATACCAAATTTGTTATTGTCTTTTATTACTACAATAGTTTTCAGTCAAATCTTTATTCCAATCGGCTGGGGAAAATTGTTTCTAAAACACAGATTTTATTTTCGGATGCCATTAATCATCTGTCAGAGAATTATCGCCAAAAACACGTCATATAATAGATTCAGTAAAAAGTTTAAATTGATGACTAAATTAAACTCATGAAAGTTATAGAATACGATCCAGTTTTAGTGGCAACTTTTAGCGACATGCTTATTCAATGAATATTCACAAAATTTCTAGGGTTTGATGCTGAATTTAATATACTAAAACATATTTTTTCCTTAAGAAGTTTAGCTTGCTTTTCATTTCAATGACAAATCAATTTCAACTTCGAATATCCAGCAACTGTATATTTGTGATACGAACTTTATAATAAAAAGGAAAAGCATTTAAGACTTTCAATAATAGAGACAGCTTCATGACAACTTTCAGAAAATGATTTTCTTAGTTTCAACTGGTTTTAGGGAAATAAGCGAAGAAGGACTTTATATGTTTTAAACCGTTAAAGGCAAGATTTTTTGAATCAACTTTCTGCGTTACAGCCAATTGAAAAATTAAATGAAATTCAACATTCCAATGTCTATAATTCTTCGGAAATAAATTGATTTTTTCAACAACGACAATGTGACGAGAACTACCATCTGTTGCTTGTCTGAGGATGAAAATTTCTTTCATAATGATTCCTTTTGTAATAATAACTCTTGCAAATTATAATCAATTACTTTTATAAATTATAAGATTAATTATAAAAGTAATCGAACTTCCATCAAAACTGAACTAACTCTAGTTCGTTGTACACCGCATATAAGGCCCTTGATTAGAGCCTTTTAATTTCATAATATTACAAGGACTGAAACCTAATTTTTTTATAGTTATCTATTTTAAAATTCGCTTTGTTTTTTATCATATTATATATGGATATATTATTTTTTTAAATATCATGTTTTTATATTGTTTTGTTTTATTCAGGTTCTCCGTAGTTCAAGTAGGCATTTACACAGTTTATTCTGTTTGAGTAAAAAAATAATCAGTTATTCATATTTTTAAAAACTGCTCACTTATTGAAATCAGTTCTTGATGAAATAATGAAAATACTTTATCTTATAATTCAAATATTTTTATATATTTTTGTATCGCACATAGACTAAAATTAGCTCAAAATTCGAAAATGTCGTTTAGTTAATTTTATTATTACTAAAACTAGCCAACTTCAATATTCTTCACTTTAAATTTGTTTTAAATTTCAGAGCCAAACATATACGCTTTCTCAGACAAACCACATTCTAACTTGTTTTCGAGAGCGCATTTTTTGAATAATTAGAATAAAGATGCATGTCCTTGAAATCAATTTTTCCTACAATACGAACTGATGAAGATTGCCTAATTACTAAACAAAATACTGATGCTTCTCTATCAACAACAACAACAAAAAAGATTACAAGTTTATAATAATTAAAAAATAAATATATTTCTTTTAAAACAATAAACTTGATTTCGTGTTTAAATTTTTAAAAATATACCAAAACTATATTTTAAGCGGATTAAAACAGATTCTTCCTCGCAATTTTGAAATAATTAGGAATTTAAAAGATAAAAATTGTTCTAAATGGAAGGAATTTTAGCAAATAAATATAAGAAACCGTAGCTAAATAATGCTTGCGAGAATTAAGAGAAAAAAATAAGAATCTTAAATTAAGCGAATTCAACGATATTTTTAATAATTTTTGTGACTGAAAAGTTATTTACTTAAGGGATTAATTATTTATAAAAAAAATTTGGTAAATCAAAGTAAAGAATCCATCATAATTCTTAATATAGGGAAAATAAATACCTACTTTAATCACTTTATTTCAAATTTAGCTGTCGAATTAAAGATACTTCTTACATGAATTCTAATATCATTTAATCTATAACTATCAATGCCTATTACCCATAATATAGGAAATAATATTGATGTGGTGACTGGAGGGATTTTTGTGGTAGATTCTCGCACTTGAATTGTGATTGGTAGCTATATAATTATGTTTCCATACTGGAGTTTTACATTTTTGGAAAAACATGCTTTTGACAGTGATTGACAGATGTCTGAGAAGCGGATTGATTGGTGTTTATTATCATGTCAGAACATGATGCTATTTTGGGAATGAGGTTTTATGGCATCAACAAAAAAATTTTATTAAGTGCACGAGCATCTCAAAAAATCAGCTTTTAACAACGCGTTTCCATTGCATTTACAAAAGCTTTGAATAAAAAAAATAAGTTAATTACAACTGCAAATAAAACCCACAAAAATTTAATTTTCAGCACGCGATTATATGAAATGAAACAAATAGGAAATGCGATATTTTTTTAACAATAATTCCGAGACAATGTTTTTTTAAGACGTTTGTAATACTAGAGTGACTCATTCAATGAAACCATTCAAATGAATAAAAATATAATTTAACTCGCACGGGCACGTGGTGTTTAGCCGTTCAAGAAATGATGTTCTGACATGATACATTGAAATATGCATATCATATTTCATTTTATTCTTTATTAGGATTTTATTTTACTCATTTTAAAAAGCTTTTTTTACAACTTTTCAATAAAATTTTATTCCATTATTTTTTATTATTTTCCATTTTTTTGTACACAGTTGAATTGAATTTATTGATTTGAAACATTTTACAGCATAATAATGGGCATTTGTTTTTTTTTATTGCACAATTGTTGGTTTATTATATATTGCAAATTATTAATAATTTTACTACAGCCGAATTTTACGATTTTAATTCTGGTGCCATTAAAAATTGATTAAAAGAGAAAAAAAATTAAGAACCTCGATAATAATGTGGTGAACGTTATTTTTGAATAATTGACAGTTTATTCCTTTTATATGTATTTCAGTTAAACTTAAATGTAAGGTAGGGATACCAAATTTGAAATTTTTAAAAAATACTTCCCAAAATTTACATGATATTCTCTAATTCTTAAAATTTAATAGTTATTTCGATATTCTGAGGAAAAAAAAAACAGAATTAATTTCCATATAAATTTTATCTCTCATTAAATTTATATTTTTTGGAATAATCAATCAAAAGTGGTGAAGCTTTGAATGGCTATGTATTGTATTTTGAAGGCTTTACAGCCAGAAATATATAATATTCAAATTGGGGAAATTAATTAAGAAATAATAAGTAAAGAATTACAAAACATTAATGAAAATTTCTGCTGTCTGTTCGCAAGGCGAAAGCAGACTCCTTGCGTTCTAAGATGGAGAAGGAGAAACTCCTCCTCTCTGCCACTTCCTTGCCTAATTTTATAAGGGTTGGCGCTATGGCGATTTGGAAGAGGGAAGAAAGGGAGAGGGAGGAATGAAACTTTCTGAACAAGATGTGTTTCTTCAGGCAGAAAGAGAATCGAAACTAGTGGGGAAATCCCTTTTCAAACCCTTTTTTAAATAATTGTTTAAATTACAGAATAAATATATATACTTCTAAAAATGTTTTATGAGGATACAATATTTAATTTAATTTGATTTTTTGGTGCTACTGGATTGACCATCACCCTTTTGGCGCACTTTTCAAAATCGCCAACTCGCCGCGCTCTTGAGTCTTGTTTCTCAGAAGAAGATATCCCATATTTGGCGCTAAATGTCCTTGGTGAAAAAGGGGTGATGTTCTTTCCGGATCATTTTTTTAAAAATCAACCTTAAAAATATAATAAGAGAATTAAAATTTCAACCTTCTCACTGATCCAACCCTTTCTATCTGATAAATATTTACACTTTACTGCGGTTTTCATTTTCTTTACAATATAACCTTTATCGATTCAAATCCACTAAAAATAAAAATAATAAAAGTAACAAAAGGTTAATTGCATGCATATATTACAATTTATAAGTGTGGAATACTTTTTCTAGTAATGTAAACAAGCGATGATTTATCTACGAAGATATTTTTATTATTTTCGATACTTATTTAAAATATAATTAGATTTTCAACTGAGACTACGGTTAGTTTTATTACAGTTATGAATAGTCAACAACGGCTGTTGAATAGGAAGTTAAAAAGTTAGAGCATTGGGACTAATTCAGAGCTTATGTAATATCATAAAGGTATGTTCCCTACATTTAGCTGAGGTAGCATTTATTTTGAATGCACGTAGACTGGAAAACATTGATATGAAACGTTCTACTAACTTAGAAATGAAAGTGAAATTTAAATTTTTTGTTATTTAAAAATAATTATTTTTTGAGTGTGGATAAATTGAAGTTATTACCTTCTTATTAAACTGAAAATGTATTTTAGTCTTCTAGGCACTATCCATGTATACAGGAAATCCCCTAAAGTTGAAACATGAGAAACATTACTGATATAAGTAGTATTTGAATAAAAAATATAATTATTAATAAAGTTTTAAAATATATTATATATAAAAACTTTAAAATAAAAAAGCAAACTTTAATGCAAAAAGATAAATAATAAAACATATTTATATTTTATTTACTAAGAAATATCGTTATTAAAATTCTTGTGAGGCACTTAAGAAAATAATATCTTAAGAAAATTATGCTATGAGGAAAATAAGTAAAAATTTAAAATTTATTATTTGATTCTATATATTTATTAATTAGTAATTAAGATAAATTATCAGTTTAATCAAAATATTCTGTTTTACTGAAGAACACTTATATTTATGTTTCATGTTTTTTCGTGTATCTTTTGATATCTAGACTTTTAATTAAAATTTTTTATGCTAATAGAAACTCATTATTAGAAATTGTTTTATATTAAAACCTAAATTTCATTTATGTATTCTAAAATTTATTCAGATTGAATTTTGACAAATGCACAGCTGTATTAACGATTAATATAAAATAGAATATCCATTTAAATGGCCAAAGGAATTTTATTCCTCGATAAATCTGCAGAATGTCCACTTCTCTTTCAAGCAGTTAATTATCCGGCCAATTCCAGCACAGTTTGAGACAAATAGTTCCGTAAGAGAAGGCAATTAAGGAGCTCGGACAATTGGAATTGTTAGGAATACTTTAACAGAATAAAATCCAATACCCTCTATTTGATGAAAGTTTCTGTTGGAACAAACGAGGAGACAAGACGTTAAGGCGTTTCATTTGAGTAAAGTAATTATTTAAAAAGCTATATTATTATTTTTTGTAAATAAAAAATATTATATTTGAATTAGGATGTGAATATACTCATTATATAGTAACGTATCTCTGATTTGTAAATATCCTCTATGGCTACGTTCTTAAAATAAATTAAATAACTTTTTGTAAAATATCTTCTGAGCATTTATTTTTATCGCTAGTAATGAACTTCGAATTTAAAATGCGTCCAATTTAATCTAACAGTTTTTCGCTACAATATCTGTCAGTAACTTTCATTCACCTCGACTTTTGTCATCTGACCAAATGGTCGGCGGCTTAAATCCGGTATTTTATTACCATCATGCTTTGAAACAATGTCACGAATCTAATAACACTTTAAGATTGTATTTTCTTTTCGCATTATTATTACAGATAAAATAGAAGTTTCTTCATATGACGGATTTTATTTTCACGGCCGTAAATACATCTTTGCTTTTGGATATTTGTGTGTCTCACCAAAATATACCTCTGCCATTTTACGCCTTTTCTTCCTGATGCATTATCAAAGTTTGATTTCGATTAACCAGGAAAATAATACCCAAAATAATCTAATGCCACTTGTGTGTTAAGTTAGATATACAATCAACAAATATTGTTCTGAAAAGTTCTTCCTAAATTAGTACAGAAATATGAGCTTTCTTTTTCAACTTAAAAAGCACTGGATACTCACGAATGGGATGTTTGTGGCGTTCACAGCTTTGAACAGAGTTCAAAATTATATGATTATAGGAAATAGTAAAATTTATATTTTAAATTTTTAGGTGATCGCTATTGCTGATGTCATCATAATGGAAAATGCGAAATATGCTTTATTGTGTAAGTGTACTGGTATGTTGGGAGGAGAATTATCATTTTAATATTTTGTTTTGGTGCATTATCTAGGAGCAATTTTAACTTTCAGACTATAGTATTTAGTTTGCTAACATTTCGATAAAACAGATTATTATAAAAAGAAATAAGCAACACTCACAATAAGAATGTTCATTAATTATTGTTGGGGTTTCCGTACCTCATAACTTTCGAATAAAAATATTACTCAGAAACCGATTACGTATTCGGGATTTACAACTCAAAGAATTTTATTAAGCATATTAAAGTGTAAAGCTTGCACAATTTGCACTTTGTAGACATTTAGATGAAGGCGTTTATGGAGAACGTTCCATATCGTCGTATGCGGCATATATAACTACACAGCTGATTAACTCGTTGATTTTCGTGGACTGCGAGTAAACACTTTATGGATATGATCAACATTTTCCTGCGAAGCGCTCGGTCTTCCTGCTCCCTTTCGGTGTAGAACGCTACCAGTTTCCTTAAGTTGTGTATAACCAGTGTCTGATAGAATTTTCCGAAAGAGGGTCTTTCTTGTACGTGATCCTGAAGTGACGTTGAGTAGTTATGACTAATTTAGCTTCGAAAATCCCCAATACTCACATTGTTTTTTCTTGCACTGTCGCCATTTTTAGTTATGACTTCATAATTACTCTTACTGCAAATGCTCTAAGATTGAATTGTTGCCACGAAAAATTCTTTTAGTTGTAATTAGTGAATATGCAATTGGGTTTTGCGTAATATTTCTTATTTGAAAGTCATGAGGTACGAAAACCCCGACAATAATTAACACCCTGTATTGGGCAAATATTCGAATTCATTATACCCCCTCTTGTTTAATATTATATAAATTTATTTTATTCACTCACACTATTTGCATAAATAAATTAGAACCTTTTAGAAATCTCAAAAATTGCTTGTTTACTGAATTAAACTTTTTTGGAGGAGATGATTATCAGATTAAGAATATAATACTAAAACCTTTACTTAAATTTTTAATAAATTACCACCATTCAAATAAAGTGTTTATCTCAATTTAAGTCTATCTATTTCTTCCCCAGAAATGAATTTTCGGTCTTCTTTCATACAAAAAAAAAAAACATATCTTTATACCTCTTTCTTGTAAAGGACGTTTTAAAATGTTAGGGATAACTTTTCCGAAAATGAATTTCTTACCCAAAAGCTGTTGAATTACAGCCGCAACTCCCATACAGATTTGTATGCCTTTTTTTATATTCTTTTTTTTTTCCTACTTGCAGTTTTATCTCTTCTCAAAAGCACGAAATCCTTTAATCTCTGCCTTTCGAAGAGCATTTCTATTCGGGGTAAGCCGAGAAAACATCTGTGACACCTTTTTTGTTGTTGTTGGATTCACGAGTTAAAATTTCTATTTGAAAAGATTTTTTTCTATTTTAAAGTAACCTAATCCAGACTTCGATGGGTTTTTTGAAAGAGTCAATGGAGTGAAAAAGAACTAAATTATATGCAGTTATGAATAATGGCTTGTTTCGTTAAGAGGCGACATTTTGAAAGCAAATATAAATTAAAAGAGTTAGCAGAAAGCGATATTTTAATTAATACTCTAATTCAGATCTCTTTATGGAGAATCTGAATGAGGGCCATTATTAAAATTATGAAGTACTTAGAGTTTAAGTACAAAGAAAATACAGATTCAAACGTAATGCATATTAATAGAAATAGTATGAGCATGGGTAATATCCATACTAATTTAACACAGTTTGGTTTATATAGCGGCAAAAAAATACCGTACCTTAAAGTTATGCATTCCATTTTTTAATACCACATACATAAATATTAAATGCAATAATAAAGTGATATTTTAGTTACTGCACATGAGCTTATTCACTTCTTGTATTTCCTTTCCATTGGCTCAATTATTTTTATTTTATAATTAATTTATAATTAATTTAAGTATTTATTTCCCTAATTTGTTTCATAAATTAGAAAATTTGACAATTCTATTTCCGGTGTACTTTTTGTATTCTAAAATAACTCAGCCGAAGGTACAATATGGTAATGAATCGCAGACCCATACCTCATCAACTCCATCCTGTTAATGTCTCTCTATATAAACTAACGTGCTGATACGGTACTCTCTAAAAAGCCTTAAAAAACTAACTTAACTCCTTCCCGGTGTTTTTTCTTCCTGCTTTTAAATGTAAAAAAAGCCCATAATTAGTGCCTATTATAATGGCACAGATAGAACAATTTATTTTCCTAATTTACCAAGATGGAGCTGCACCTGTCTAATTTTAGAAAATCCCATTATAGACTTGAATTGAGCTTCGGAAGCTAAAATTAAAGAACATGCAAATTATTCATAATTACGTTGCAATTATTTATAAGACACAGCAAGAATTGAATGGCTGGATAGATCCAATTATAAAGCCTACATTGAATAAACCCGGAAAGGGATATTCAATTTACTCAGGACTGTTGACCGGAACTATTACGAGCGCTGTATTAGAAGACCATTTTTTTCTGGAATTTTTGTTCCTAATCCAATAACCACATATTTTCTGAAATATCTAAGCTTCGACCTTGTTTATGAGGAAAAGGTTTATGAAAAATTCTCAAATTTAATCTAAATTAAATGAAGGGAATTAAAATCTAACAACAAATATTTTTCATATGCCATTAAAACATGTTAATTAAAAACTAGTTAAATCAGTAATTTTATCTATGTCCTTTATCTTTGGGAAGAAAGAGATCTTATTGCAGAAAGAAGACTCAGAATCTAAAAAATCAATATGAAAACAAAATTTGAGAATTTTCCCTCCTTAATTTTAGTGAAGAGTAAAGGTTTGAAAATGTATAAAGGAATTAAGTAAAAAGGAACAAGTACAACAATGCCCCATTAATTAATTATTGACTGTCACCAAGCCACTTCATTATTAATCATAGTACAATATTATGCGTTATTTATTCCTGATTTCATAAAAGCTTTAACTTTAATTGACGAAGCTATTCTTTCTATCGCCTTTCTTTTATTCTTTGTCTTTTCACTTAATCAATAAATATTTGGAATCCCATGAAAGGTTTTTGTGGATGTTTTTATTTAAAGTCCGGCAAAAGCCAATCCAAATAATTGACTGTTCCGCTAAGTAATTTTTCGGTTATATCGTTATTAGATATATCTGAAATACGTAAAGCTCCATTTCTTTTGAAAAATTGAATGATTACTCTTTGAATCTTTTTGCATTAAACTAGTCTGTACTATTATTATAAATGTGAAAGTTTGGATGGATGGATGCTGGGGTTCAATCACGCCAGAACGGTGGAAGGAAATTGGATAATTTAGCAGAGAGATAGATTATAGTCTACAGAAGAACATAGGGTAATTTTGATTCCAGTTAATAGAGTGGTTAATTTTTTATTAATTAAAAACTAACTTTCCTGTCAAAAATCTTCTAAACCGCTAAATGAAAGAGATTTCGATTTGTTTTGCTTCTTCCGCACTCAAATGGGATTAGGCTTAACATATTTCCAACCAATTATTTTAAACGATTCTGTTCATTTTCTTAGTGTTTGATGCAATTAAAACAAAACATTAATTAATCAATATTTCGGATTCATTATAAAGTACTTTTGAGTTAAAATAAAGCATAATGTCATTAACAATTTCTATTCTGTGTATCGTTAAACCAAATCAGGTAGAAAATTCACGCCTTATATTATTATAAAATAGAAAAATAAAATAGGAGTCGTATAAATGATATTTTAAGTCGCCCATATTATCACTAAAAATTATTTATTGAAAGAAATAATTAGATAAACATGCCATATAAATTAAGGGATGCGAGAAGTGACGTATTATTGGTCAAGAAATGACAAAAGTCACTGGAGTGAGAAAGAGCAAGTAGATTTTAAAAAAGTATTTAGTATAAATGTTAAATAAATCAATTTGAAAAAAGTACAAATTTTAAGAATTATGAAATATTAGAGCAATTATGTTAACACATAATCACATCACTAAACTAAATACTTTAAACCCCTTGATCTATATATTTATCTAATTTCATAATTAGATGGCACATTATATTTGAGACATCTATTAATAATTTAATTCTACTAATGAGTTTATAATTCTATATGAAGAAAAAGTTTTGGCCCACCCATATTATTTTATAAAATGTAGAAAAATTTCTATATTTATTAATTTTTTTGGTGAAGTCCATGCTATATTAAGTCTCGGCTATTCTTTATTATCCTTCTTAGATGCCTGAAATGATTATAATTCATAAAAACTTGGAAATAAATTTTTGGGAGTATATTCTAAGCATTATATCGATTTTATTATTAGTATTGTTTACAATAAATAATATGGCCAGCTTTGAAAAAAGTGGTAATTATATTTTTAACATTATTTTTGCTTTTCTTCCAAAGTTAAATAAAGATTCTTCCAAAGTTAAATGAAGATTTTCCAAATATACCCTAATTGCTCTGGAAGTTGATTCTTATTCATTTTTTCTCTTGATACGTAATTAAAAATTATAATTTCTTTAATATAGATATTTATTAGTAAAGCCATATAGATAAAGACCAAAATTTTAAAGACTCTATATAGCTTATGCATTCTAACTAACAAGGTATTAGGATTCAAAAATACATAAAATAACACTTGTAACATGTTTTTGTTAATTTTTACTTCTTTCAAATATATTGGTTTAGAAGTTTTTATTTGTTTGTTCGATCAATACCAGAGGTAAGGAAATTCCAAAATCTATATCGTACTCAATGTAAGCAATTTTTTTAAAAGAAATATTTTGGAATTTTTACTATCAATTTATTATCAAATAAAAGATTTTTTACAATTTGCCGTTATTATTTCATTCAAAAACAGAGAAAATATTTTTAATCTTGAATCTGAGCATCAAACTACAATCAAACCCATGAGGAAAAGAAATTAATACTCTTAAGTAAACAAAATCATAGTGAATATCATCAGAAAATAAAACTTTTAAAAATTCATTAAAAGTTATGATTATAGAAAAAGACTTAAAAATCATATTTGCTTAGAATATTTTTATGAATGCATCACTCATTTTTAACTCTGTTTAAAATCCCCATATATGAAATATCTTTACTATTTTTTTAGTGATTTAATAAAAGTCGCTTTTAAAAACTATTTCAACTTTATAATTTCTTAATCAGAATTCAAGCTTCTGACTACCAAGTGATGCATGTAAAATACAGAAGAACATGGAGTACAGAAAATGCATCTCGTTGCTTGAGGCCCTAGGGTGATATTTCCCCTTTTGCTCAAAAGTTATTCGCCAAATTAATCCTCATTCTAGAGAAAAACACTTATCTATGTTTCCATGAAACTTAGATAAGACCTTCAGCTCCTTGAATTGTTAAATATCTGTGCGAGAAGGCGAAAACAACTAATTCGACTAGAATCAAATAAATCGATTGGCAGTTAAATGCTTGTAACACACACTCGATGGAGCGGAAAATAAATATTTTCAAGCACATCATTTCGCAAGTTTGTTGATATCAAATAATGATCGCAAATTACTCGTGTAATTTTTTGCTAAAGCAATAAAATCATTCTATAAGGTAATCATTTAAAATTGTTTCACAAGTATAACTTTAAAAAAAATAATTGGAAATAACATGATTAGCGGTTTCAGAACTAACCCATAGCTACTGATTCAGAAAAAAAAGGAACTATTCATTAGTAACTTGTAGCTTAGTTCAAATTGTTTCAAATTTGTGTATCTAATAAAAAATATTTATTTTCTGAAATAAGTAAGTTTTATTTTTCTTTCATTTTCCCTACGAACAAAATCTTAATCAAAATGATTTTGATAAGTGATGTCTTATATTTATTGTAAAGTTATTCTTTGGGAAATAATTAAGATATCTTTTGATTTTTTGAGTTGTTATTATAAACGCTATTTATTCATGCGTTATTATTACTATATTATATGAAAGCATATATCAATTTTTTAAGAATTTATGAAATTATTTAAAGTAAGTTTTTTCTAGGAAGAAAAGCAACTGAAGAAAACTTTAAGATTTGTAGTGTATTCGAAAACAAGTGAGAAATTGATCGCAAGATACCATTTGTATAACCATGAAGTGTAACAAATTATATAAAGGCATTTTGAAGATGCAACAGCTTATAAATCTTCGAGCTAATCGCGAATAATAAATTAAGCTGTATTGTTGTCTTTTGTTCTGGTGAGAAAAGTTTTCTTGAAACAATTAATAAAAGCAGAGACTCAAAAAACCCTAAAACGGATATATTGAAAAAAAATGAAACACATTACCCTCAGAAACTACTACACCCCTCTATCCGCGGTAAAAAGCGGACACGACATCATCATCAAATGAAAAACGTTGAATATGACAATGCTAATTTGAGCAGAAAATTTTATAAAACGAGAAATTTCAAATTGATTACCAATCAATAGAAGATTAGAAATGATGATAAATTAGTGAAATTGAAAAAAAAAGGAAAATAAATTGAAAAAACGTAATCGATTTTTTCAACTGCTAAGAAACTATTTTCTATTCCCGCTAAATTATCAGTTTTTATTAGAATCATTTTTATTGACTTTTTTACACATTTAAGTATTTGATGCACGATTTAAATTTGCCATTTTATACGCAGAAGTTAATTATTTATAATAGACTAAATTGCACATTTAAAAGATTATATATTAATACTTTTGAAAAATCATGTCTGAATAATAAATTTTACACTATATATGTTAGATATTTCTGTTCACCTAGTCTTTAAACAAATTTAAAAAAAAATTATTTGTAAAGAAGGAAATAATTTTCATAGAGCTACTATTATGAATTTTCCTTCAATTTTAAGCATTTAACAGCACTTTATTACATATCATTTAAAAAAAATTAAAAAAATTAAAAAATTCTTAAAATAAACTGAAGTAAAGATTCTTGAAAAGTTACACTCAAACGACTCCTCATTAAAAGATGGTTATGTTTGATTTAATGTCCCTACTACACCAAAACACATTAAAGGAAAAAAATTTCATATAGTTAAAGTCTTAGATCAGTTAACCCTTAAATACGAAAATGTGTAAGGGATTGGAAGAAAGGATGGCAACCCCAGCTTCATTGCATTAAGTCGTTTATTTAATTTAATTACAATTTTATAGTGGTGGTTAAAGGGGTATCGGAAGTTTGATGTTTATAATTTAAAGGTGATGAAAATAATTTCGAGAAATAATTTACAAAATACTGAGCCGGGAATGAACAATTAATATTTCTTTAATAACTGATAGTTCTATTTCTTAGAATTTCTAGATACTTTAATGCGTTTTCTATTTAGCTCTTTTAAGCATTGGCAATTCTTATAGGGTATCCTCTGTTTGGAAAATCCAAAATTTTGTTAACCTGCTACATTATATATACAGTTATATATCTCAAGCTCGTTCCAACAAACAAAGGGGTATAATGTCCATCATATGATGGATTTAATACAAGATTTCATAACTATCCATAATTTTGATTTTAAAAATGAATTCTGAATTGCATTTTTCTTTTTCATTTTGTTTATGAATAATATAGATCATATACAGACGGAAGAGAGGTAAAGACGGCTAAATACTTATAAATTTTGCATTAATTGTCAGGTGTATATAATTACGATAACAAAATCATATTTCAATGTTCTTCATTTTTGATGTTGCGTTCTTTATCTTCATCGCGAAATGGACATAAAAAGTAATAGATATGGAACTATAAACACACAAGTTTCCCAAAATGAATTTTGATCAAAAGGCATTCAAGACTAAAAAAAAAGTCATAGAAACTCATAAAATCGAATTTTTTTGATGATCATAAATTTTTGTTGATTGAAAAAATATATATTTATAATTTTTTTCGTGTATCCAAAAATGAAAATGAAACAACAGATTCCTCTTTAAAATAAGAGAAATTTAAAAAAAAATCTAAATTCTACCATTACAAAAAATAGCAGATTATAAAATAAAAGATTCAATTAATAAAAAAAAATATCTAGACACACTCAAAGACAATTATCCACATTTGTTGCGATGTTGATTTGCAGTAATTTCCTCGGAACAATATCCATTACATAAATTATATGCGATATATCCCTAATTTGTTTCGGAGGATTCTTAATTAGAGTTTTTCTTCTAACTTAATGATTGAAATAATTAGCTCTCTTATCAAAATATTGTTACATTGGATTTGTTTGACGACAAAAAATGGAATATAAAAAGATGAAAATGAAATCTGCTATGCATATTACAATGTATCATGTCAGAACCTAACTTCTTGAACGGCCAAGTACCACGTGCTCGTGCTAGTTAAATGATATTTTTATTCATTTTATTCATAGTTTCACTGAATGAGTCACTTTAGTATTGCAAACGATCCAAAAATATTTGTCCCGCATTAATTCTTTAAAAAATATCGAATTTCGCATTTATTTCTTTTCATATAATCACGTGCACAAAATAATATTTTTCCGGGTTTTATTTGCTGTATTCATTAACTAATTTTTTATAATTAGAGTTTTTCTAAATGGGAAGACAACTCGTTATTAAAAGCTGATTTTTTTCAGACGCTCGTGCAAATAATAAAATTGTTATTTTACGGCTACGAATTTGTGTTAAGAAAAACATCAAGAACAACATCATGTTCGGCATGATAATAAATGATGAATATACGCAATTAATGGCCGTGAAATTTTTTCTTCCAAAAACTGTTTTGATGCTAAAAGAAGATATCTTATTTATAAATTTTGTATCAAACTCTAACGATTTATTTATAATAGTTCATATTAAAACAGTGGAAAATAGCACGTTTACTGAAAAATAATTAAACGATTAATTATGCTTTACAATATATGTTGTGAAGTAAAAAATAGTAATAATATTAAGGTTGCAAAAAATTTTAATTTTTAAATTAAAAGGTTGTAAGAACTTTTAATTTAATTAAAAGGCTTATTTTTCAGATCTAAATTATGGTACTTATAAAGAAGTAATAGTATAACTGAATTCTGAAAGAAAGAAAAAAAATAGTAATAACATTTTGGAGCTATGAATATACAAAGATCTTTTGTTCATACACTTTCTAGTTCTTTTCTTATTAATATTATTTAATAATACTAAGTTCGAAACCTCTTTTATAATGTAAAAATAGGAATAAATAAGCACTAGCTATTTAGAGTTTAGTTTGATGCAACAACCAAGTTCAACTATGTATTTTAAACTTCATACAATGATGCGAATACCATGGATTACATACCCTTTTGCCCAAAACTCCACTATCGTCGTGGCTTTTTGTTGCACTTCTTCAAAACTTGAAAGTCGTTGACTCAATTCCAAATTTCCTACTAAGTGGACGAAAAGTAATGCACCTCTAGATTGAAGGAGATGTATAGGCTAGTGGATAAAAAAAATGTCCTTATTCTAGAAGCTAAATAAATATTTTTTTTTAAAAAAAAGGTTAAGTTTATGAATGAAGAAATATTCAGGCTACGATATTTGTTCGATATTTACAATATTTGTAAATGAAATCATTAGTGATACATTAAAATATAATAGCTTATAAATAATATATAAAATGTTTATTTGATTATTTTGGCTTATTTTACTGTATTCATTTATAGTTCAATGCGGTAACTAAACACTTTTTTTCAATCAATATTCAAATACCAATAATGAAAATCAAATACCAATAATGAAATTTATGTTTCAAGTTTCAGAGAGCTTTTTTAGGTTTATAACTTCTTTCATACCATAAATAATTAAAAATAAATGGATATTTTCGAAAGTTTATTGAAATTGAAATCTGAACGTGACTCAAAATGACCTCAAACAGCCCATAAGTTGTTTAGAGACGTGAATTTACTTTAATTACACTAGGATGTGATTGAATAATATGAGAAAGTATTATTAATTCATTTTTTCTTCAACTTTATTTGTTTATGGATAAAAAAAAATTGAAATAATGATTAAAATAAAATATTCTATGAATGTTTCAATGTATCATGTCAGAAAAAAATTTCTTGAACTGCAAAGCACCACGAGCTCGAGCAAGTTAAATTATATTTTTATTCATTGCATGAGTTACTTTAATAATTCAAACGATCCAAAAAACTTTGTCTCAAATTGATTGTTTAAAAAAATCCTACTTCCTATTTATTTCGTTTCATATAATCATGTGCTCAAAATGAAAATTTTCTAGGTTCTATTTGTTTCAGTCATTTAATTATTTTTTAATAATCAGAGCTTTTGTAAATGGGATGGCATCATCATGGGATTTTTATTTTTCGCCTATGGATTTTTGCTGTCTATGGATGATGTTATTCTCTAAGTAACACCATGTTCTGACATAATAAAACTTTCTAGTGTTTAAATGTAATGCAATGATTTCAATTACTTTTTATTTTTTCATCCCTTTTGAAACACATTATATACAAGCCTAAAATAAATATATAACTTTTTGCTAGTAAATCAATTATTAAATACGAATCTAGTGTTTAAACATCTCGAAATAAAAAAAAGGAAAAGTCAGAAAAAATTCTGGTTGTCTTTATATTATTTCAAAGCTAAAAATCTAAAAAAATATATATCTTTTAATATTTGAAGTAAAATGTTTTTGGAAATCTAGAAGGTCTTTCAAAAAGTACTGTATGACGAAGCAGAAGATGTATTAGATAATGCTGACGGAAGGATCCGTGAGTTTACGTAATCGTTTTTATTTTTGTTTTAGTTTATTTCTTTCTCGGTTACATTATTTTTTTATTCTTGTTTAGTTATTAAAGAGATAAAATATAGTTTCCTTATTTTTTTTTATAAAAATCATCTCGCAATCTGAGTTAAAATAGCTATTTTTTTATCTATTTGGATTCATCGAAAACAATATTTTTTTTCTTATTTTAGCTTACCATTTTTACCTTTTTTAAGACCATAGAAACCTCAAATATTCCTTAATTCTTTTTTTAAAAAATTCAGAGATATTATTTTATGGGTCTTTTAATATTATTATCTAACAAAAAATGCGAATAAGTTTCGTTCAAAATTTCAATTTCAAATTAAATGCAAGTGCTTCAATAATTATTAATTATAATAATTAAATACTCCTATTTGTAGGAAAATTCTTAATTATAATTTCTTTCTACGAACTTAGTAGTTTTTTCGAGATGCATATTATATATATATTATATATATTGTAATTTTTGAAACAAAATTAATTAATTATATTACATCTCGGGCATGTTGCTTAGCTTAATAAAGCATTGAAATGTGAAGATAAATGACTAAAAACATTGGCCTCATGATATGCTCTGCTTGGAGCCGCAAAAACACAGTCATCATTGTAAGAACTCATCAATGATATTTTACGCAATCTGACGTCTCTTTTTTTTCTTTTTTTTTGTTAATTAATGACATAGTTTTAAAGATTGACACGAAACCATACAACTTTAGATTTTGTTCTTAGTTTTAAAAAATAATTCCTTTAAATATTCTTATATTTTTTATTATTAATTTATTTATTTTTATGACCATATTTTTCTATGTTTTAGTCCAATTCAAAATTTTAGGAGGGTTTTTTTTTGAAATACTTCGCATGCTATTTCTTCAAATCGAGATATAAGGTCCATTCATTTAAACAATCCAAATTGGAATCTGTTTCATGTTCAATATGAGAAACTTTCAGAAAAAAAAATCTACCAGACATTACTTTTCAGACGATATAATAACATATTTATTGTCATATTTATAAACAAAACATGTCCGATTCAGTTTCTATTAAAATTCTTAATTTTTCATTCAAAAATTGAGGCATTACTTTTCTAATAACAACCATTTAGCAGACCCTTTAAAAGTACTTGTATATAATTTATGACATAAATCTCATTACTTAGGGAGTAAATGTTTAATGGAATTGTAGTTGTGATATTAATTTAGGTTCTATATACTCTTCTTCTTTATTCTATATAATCTGTTTTAAAGTATATATATATATAAAAGAATATATCTATATTATAACAAATAGATAAATTTTTTTATGAAAAATGATGTATTAATATTGCATAGGCAAAATATTTTTAGATTAAAATTATTTCATAATTTTGAAAATTTGTTCCTTATATTATTCTATATTCCGTATGTTATATCTATATTAAAGAATTCTATAATCTTATACTAATATAATTCTTACATAAAAAAGTAAGCGTGGCATAATTGCATATGTTAAATGTTTTTAAAAATAGAGAGTTATTTCACAAGTTTTGGAAATTTAGATACGAATTTTATTTATACAGATTAATCATTTTAGGGCCAAGATTCCAAAGCTCCATAACATAATCTGATTACATTTCCTTGCTACTGAGTTTTAAATCAAACTAAGGTTTGAATCAATTTAGTAATAAAGGAATATTGGTCCACTTTATATACATATGTTTTTTTATTGAGATAGGATGTATCTGGTATAAAATATTCACAAAAATATGTATAAAATAAAGTCCTATATCATAATCATAAAACATTGCAAATATATATTTTTTCAAATAATTATTAATCTAAAAGTGTTCAAAACAAGATTAGACCTTGAAATTTTGGTGTAAAAAGTACTACTGTCAAATATATATAATACATAAATAATAATAAAATCTATCAATTTATTTCCTGTAGCATTTCCTGCTTGTTCTTGGCATCTATTCCTAGCCCTGGATGCATTTTTATTTTTCTCATACAGAAATAAATTCTAGGAATTCCTCCGATCGTTTTTATCTTTCTCGGTAGCTCCTGAAAATCCATGCACTTGAGTTATTTCCAAGCATTTGAGGCAACGGATCCCGTTTCTGTTTTGTGTCGCATTTGAACCTCGAAGTATCTATTAGAATATCGCATTTCTGTTATTTTGCAATCTGATTTATTACACATCGTAGAAATAATACAGATTTGAAAAAAAGAAACATCGCAGCCATCGTTTTCCATTTTTATTGCCCAATTTTTCTCGATTCTAAACGGGAGGAATTATCAAAACGTATTCCTGCTGTTGGATTCTGTTAGTTACAAAATATATCAAATTTCAAGAATCCAAATATTTATTATACTTCTACAATTAAAAGGTTATCGAACGAACTTTTTTTATTATTCTAAAATGCATACAAATAAAATATATGTGCTTTTAAATGAATAATCTTCAGAGATGAAAGAAAAAAGGCAATTTAAAATATTTTATAAGATAATGCTTTTAAAATACGATTCTAAACAACGCAGCTTTATCTTTAAATTGTCTAATATTTTGTTACCTTTGTTCAAAAAACGACTTCTAAAGAAAGAAAATTTTTGCATTAAAACCAATACGTTTTTACCCAAAAACGCAAAAGTGAAATCAGGATCGAATAACAGCAGACGTGAAATCAAAGGTTGCAAAGGTAAATATCATAAGAAAGAGAAATGAGAATTATTGGGGAAACTTGGTGTTAGTTCAAGACAATTGACCTACAACTAACTCAAAGAGGAATTTTTAATTTTCTTCTTTTAATGTTGCGTGTTGATAGAATTCTGTTGCTTTCTCCAGAACGCCCCAAATCGCATATTTCCGAATAATATATACACTTACTGGTTTCTTTTTTTCAGTTATTATTTTTTTCATTTTCTTTGATCATTGAAGGAAAACAAATGCTAGAAAAGTTAAAAACCACAAAAAGCAATTACCGCAGAGAAGAAAAAATTTAAAATAGAAAAGAATATATTATTTGCAAGGAGTGTTAAGTTTTGTAGTCTCAAAGAACGAACCTCTGTTATACTAGCTCAGTGTTTGCCAACGTTCATAAAAAGATGTAGGTATGAAGTGTAAGCTATCTTTTATCACTTCTTTAAAAACTTTTCATATTCACTACACTTCTATCGAAGTTGATTATGGTTGCCCTTTATACAAACACTTTATCAGGGAAAAGATTTAACGGGATAATGTCAAATGTAATAATCTGGTTATAGAAGTGCTGAAATATGTTTTCATAGATGATTATACATCAGAAGAGATCTTCCCATTTGATCATATCAGCACCTTGACAGGATGTGTCATTCATAAACAGAAAGAGCATCTGGTTATAGAAGTGCTGAAATATAAAGTTTTCACAGATGATTGAACATCAGAAGAGATCTTGCCATTGGATCAGATCAGCATCTCGACAAGATGCGCCATTCATAAACAGAAAGTGCATTAAAGCAATAAAAAGTTTAGCATGTCTATAACCTTATTATAATTCGTTGTATGAAATTGAATGAGAGGAAAACGATTTGGGCTCATCAGTCAGATGGCAGATAATGTCGCTTTTTTTCACTTGTTAAGCAGTGTATTTATTTATATTTAAGAAATATTTATAAAGGTTTTTTTTAAAAAAATTCTGAACGTTAGTAGTATATATCTGCTAGTATTTGTATCACTTTTAAGGTGTGCTAGCATTTGTACCACTTTTAAGGTCTGTTAGTATTTGTAACCTTTTTAAGGTGTGGTAGTATTTGTATTCCTTTTAAGGTGTGTCAGTATTTGTATCCCTTTTAAGGTGTGCTAGTATTAGTATCACTTTTAAGTGTTCAAGTATTTGTATTATTTTTAAGGTGTGCTAGTATTTGTATCGCTTTTAAAGTGTTCAAAGTGATACAAATACTAGCACACTTACAAAGTGATACAAATGCTGGCACACCTTAAAAGTGATATAAATGCTCGCACACCTTAAAAGTGATATAAATGCTAACACACCTTAAAAGTGATATAAATGCTAGCACACCTTAAAAGTGATATAAATGCTAGCACACCTTAAAAGTGATA
>JAOUZG010052822.1:1370655-1389497 GCA_026289955.1 Argiope argentata
GCACACCTTAAAAGTGATATAAATGCTAGCACACCTTAAAAGTGATACAAATACTTGCAGATATATAATATTAACGTTGTTGAAACATTGAGAATATATCAATATTTATTGTAATTTTGATGCATCAGATATGTCTGGGAAGCATATCTTACTTAAATTTGAATGTCAAAACAATAACTCTAAATTAAAATTAACGAATAAGACTTAAAAACACACAGGTTAAACATTAATAATAAGAATAAAATCTCTTATATTAACGTCGGAGATTATCATGCAAATTCTGACAGTTCTGTAAGCTTATAAGAATAGCAACTTTCATCTATCTTCATTCATACCAGAATTTACTAATGTAAGTTTAAACTCTCTTCTCTAATATTTAAATTTTATTTCTAGGTCTTCATAACTAGTGGCAATACGCCGAATGATCTCGATAAATGCTGACGACAAAAGTAAGTAATCTTTTCATTTTTGATTCTCGCCAATTGGGCACCGATTACTGATAATCAATCGATTACTTGGTATTTTAACTTGTTTGATGTGAAGAGAAACCCCGATCTTTTAAATTATTATATAAATCATTGTTTCTAAATTTCAAAATAATTATTCAACATTTGTCCGTCATCTATAAGATTAAAATAATTGAAAAATCAAATCTTATTCTTTTTGTTATGAATACTTCGATCCGATTCATAAAAAAGAAAATTCCAGTGAAAAATTAAAATGTGATATAGAACCAGTTACATTATGAGTAAAATATTAATTTTTTTTAAGTGAGAGAATTTGTTTCTTGCAAATTCTATATTGCTTTGGAGAATACTGTACTAAATATAAAATCAAATACTTATCATTTCCATTGCTTAGAAAGAGCTTCAGAAATTAAAACAAAATTATAGTAACACTGATTATTTTCTTCAAATATGCGCCATTCTTGATATAAATTTCGTATTTTTATGCTGAATAATCTTCGCAATTAAAAAAATATTAAATAGTGAATAAAATAGCGTTGACTGGTCATTTGATTCTTTTTATTAGAATTCTTGTAAAAATTTGACCAACTTTCTTATCAAATCTTATTTTTACTGATATTTAGATGTAATTTTTCCTACTCTATTTGATTAGCTGTTCTGTAATTCAGATTAGAGAAATGTGACAAAACGAAATGAAATATACATACGTTCTTTTGAAAATACTTCGATTATTTCGTGGGATATAACCTAGTTTTATATCAGGAAAAATAAAATGTATGCTTTTCATCGATTTCTTTGTAAGAACGTCGCTATTTTTCTGCTAAAAACATCTTGTCAAAGTAATTTCAGTCAGGTTTGAAAGAACATTGATAACCTAATTACTTTTTTTTTCATTTTTCTACTTTCACTCCTACGTTTTAAAATTCAACGGAGTAGCAGGTGTCATATCTGAAACTAAATTACTTTCTCTTTCCTAGAAATCGGAAGATTTTGTGGGTTTCAAAATGATGTCATTATAATACTTTCACGGTGTTAAAATATGTATATGATCGATATTGATTCAAATGGGTTAGTATTTAATCAATTAAATAAATATTTTTCCTCTCAAGTTTCAGCAAATTAGCATTTCATTCAATTTTTTTGAAATTTGTATTACATTTATTTGTATTTATTACAAAATTTGTATTTATTTAGCCTTTCTTAATTCGTACTACATTTACGCAAATACACACAAAAAATTAAAGTCAATTTAAAATTGCATTTGAAGTTGATTGGTTGAAGTACTACATAAAAACAAATAATATACAAAAAAAGTGAAATTCAATTTCACACAAGAATTGAACTCGCATTCTTCACATTCAGGGAAAAAATACTGAAATCCCCTCATTTTACTCATTGAGCTTCTGTTTGTTGATTTCAACTTTCGTGACAAACTGCTAAATATATTTAAAAATTAATTCAATTTGATTAAGGAAATAATGTTTTTAAAAAACTATACCAACTCTGTCATCCATTACAAGTTTAAAAAATGCATTTGAAATTGAGTGGATGAATAAAAATTACTACATAAAAACAAATAATATACAAAAAAATTAAAGCCATTTTCTGCTTACATCAACAATGAAATGATTTATTTAAGTTACTTTATATCGAATAATTACAATTAATATAAATAATTTATCAAAAAGTTATTGATTCTCACCAGAATTGAACTCTCATTCTTGACATTCACGTAAAAAAAAATAACTGAAATTCCCGCATTTTACCCATTTAGCTCTATCGGTTGATTTCAATTTTCGTGACAAACTGCTAAATCTATTTAAAAATTAATTAAGTTTAATTAATGAAATATTATTTAAAAATATATCAACTTCGTCATCCACTACAAGTTTAAAAATTGCATTTGAACGTGAGTGGATGAATAAAAAGTATTTTATTAACGGTTGAAAATTTGAACAAATTTTATATAGGAAGAATGTGGACTAATATTAGAAAGTCAAATAAAATATTTTATTTTAAAATTTGAATGAATTTGGACGCCCTATTTGACCCTGAGGAATTTAAAGTCAATAATTCTACCATCAATTTAGCAATCTTTTTAACTCTTCTATCAAAACAATCTCATGACTCCTCGAATATAGGTGAAAGTTTTGTAAAGCTATCCGTAAAATCATGAAGATGATTTGAATTGGTTTTTTTTAATTTTTATGAAGAATAAGAACGTCGAGTAAAACACAACAGGTTATGAAAATGTTTACTTAAAAACAGACTATGCGCACAATTATAGATTTAAATTATTATGATACCATAAGTTATCTCTCTTAGGAAGGGTTCCATTAGAATGCTAATGTGCACAAAATGCGAAATAGATATAATAAAAAAAATACCATTTTTTTAAATATGTATAAAAATAAATATACATTATCGGGGGAGCCATGAACTTATGCATAAGGTATGCAATCCAAATTATAAATTAATGCTATTTTCGGTTACCCAGTCGGATGTCAAATTCAGCCAATAAGCTATATTTACAAACGGTTAATGTTTTGTACATTTTTCAATAAAAAAATATGACAGATTAAATCAAAAGAAATTTCTTTTCAAAATTTATAGGTATATTCTTTGAATTTTGAGACTGCTCAGTTAAAACTTTAATACATTATTAAATTTGAATATCAACAATAATCAGTTAATTCATAAATCAAACATAATCAGTAATTAAATTTCCTAAGATAATCAAATCGGAAAGTAAAATATCGAGAGATAAATTCAATAAAAATGGTGAAGAAAAGTTTATTTCTATGGAAGCGGAAAATCATTTTCCATGATTTTGCTATTTTTATTTATGGCTATCTAAAAAATCGATATAAAAATTTTTTCAATTTCATTGTAATAAGAAAAATGCATATCGTGTGATATATTACAGCTTAGTTCTTCGATATGAATGATTAATTTCTAAGGTTTTTCTTCTTGGATCGAATTTTACCGTTGAACGATTTTTCATTTTATGTTCAAGAGGAAAATCCTTTTGTATTATGCACAGCTGTTGAAGCTTCAACATCTGTTTAAAAAAAAGTGGCGTTAAAAACATTTGCCTTGTTAAATTGCTTTATTTTTAACATTTTTACTTTTTTTCTTATGCACTGTTGAGGGACAAAAATAATAAACAAATACCAAGGTCTTCATTTTAAAGATTGCGATATTCGTTAAATGGGGTTTTTTTTTTTAAATTTTACAAATAATCAAACTTTTCTGATAACTCAAATTGTATTGCAGTATATTTGCTTCAATCAGATCAAAGAAGCTCTAGGAATGCTGATTTTACAGCACATTTTAATATTAAAAATACATTTTGTTGTAAATACTAGAAATTTGTTTTACTAAGACTATTTGACTGCTTAGTTTAGTCCAATAAATTATAAATTAAGCATAGCCTTAACATCTCAACATCTTATCCGTGTTTTATATCATTATCGAATGATCACTTCTTAAAAAGAAAATTAACCAACGTCCTGACACACGGGTAGCACGTCTTCACCATGATCTGGGTGTTCTGGTTCGGACTTGGTTGTTCTTTATCTATTCCTTCTGTGAATATGCCCTCCCACCCCCTGATAAAAGGGGTTGTGTAAGCGAATGTGATGCGTGAGTTGCAAAGACGCAATCTTTGCCCTATTATGCACTAAATAAAGCAAGAGATGTGCCATCAGCTTAAAATCTCTAGATGCGTCAACCAGCTTGACTATGGCAAATGCCATTAGACACAACAAAAACGAGAAAAATCAAAGTCATTATAATTCAGGGCAGATATTAATTAATACAGGGGCTCTTAAATTACATGAGATAATAAGATATATGGGTGTCCTTTAAATAAGCAAATGATGCGTGAAATTATACGTAAAATGTTTATATGTTCTACAAAGAATTAGTAGAGATCAAATTTTTATAAAGAACAGTGTAAGTGTTAAATTAACAATATCTTAAACCCCTCTAAGATATGTGCATGAAATTTTGTTATTAACATTATATCCTAGTTGCTATTACCATATCACGTGCCGAATAATACTTGTAAAATTGATATGGTGCTGAGAACTAATATTCTGTTAAACTTTTGTGACTACTAAATGATGTATATTTTCCTTTTACTTAATTTTAATTTAACTTTTACTAAATTGAACACATCCCCTCCAAAGTAATAAAATATATTTTTTTCATTTTAGAGGTTAGTTTGATTTTTCTTTTTTTATACCTTATGCTAAAGTTTTAAAATCATGTTTTTAATATTTCAGGATTTAAATATTTTGACCCGATGGAAAAGGAAATATAGTAATTAATGAATTTAAATGGCTTTTCCTCAAAGTTTACTTTTCTTCACCTTCACGTTTTAACAATATTAAAGTCAATGTGTATTTTTTTATTGGTTCTCGAAGTATAAACTTGTGTGCCAGCAAGTATACCACAAGGCTTACAGATGTAAGTCATTTCACAATTAACAGTAGGAGGAATTTCAAAAATAAAGATACATGCACAAATGCAAAGAATAATGAAGGGGGAAGCGAATACACAAGTTAAACACACAAAACTGCTCACAAACTAGCAGAAACACACAGTATATGTTATAATACTGCTGAAGAAGTGTAATAAATAAAATAGAACATTCAAAACACCAATACAAAGAATATATGCAAATATTTCTAAACAAACACAGCGAAATAAAGTTTAAATAACAAGGGGAAAAATACTGTTAACATATGTACAAAAGGAAATGTACGACGATTTATTCTGCACAAATGCAGATTAATGAGGAGGTCAATCTATATTGTTCTTTAGAAGATAGTCCCTGAGTATACATCTTTCGTGAATAAATTTAGTGGATCCAACTATCAAATGCTTGGCATCCTGGACCGCACCACTGTAGCACAAACACCTATCAGTCTGTGACAAATTAAATCGTTTTAAATAGGCTTTAAAGTTTCCATGCCCAGTCGGAAACTGGATAAGCTTATAATTTGACACAAAGTAGTGAGCATTTAAACGACTCTGTACGGATGGAAAAAATTCCTTCGTGAGCTGCGTATTAGTAGATGCTTGGTATAGATTAGAGCTTTTAAAATTTTAACAAACATTTACCATTAACTAAAAGACAAAACTCAGCACTTAGTAAAAATTAAAACAATTTTATTCTTCTTGCTTGAAATTTTAAAATAATTCTAAATAATAACTCATTAATTCCGAAGTTTCAATTTTTACTAACAAATTTAATATAAGCATTTTTAGTATTAATAGTAAGAGTAGTTTAAAATTCATGCTCGCTTTTCTGCATTGTTGTTGTAGCATGCCCTCATTGGCCAGCAGCTCTAGACCAGATACATGACTGGATGGGGAAAGATTGCAGCCTCTAATTGTCACAAAAAAAAAACAGAGCTTCTAGAAATAAGTAGAGGACCGACGTAGCTCTAACACTCACTTTTGCAAGGCACTTTTTTGCAGGGGTGCAAATTCACACATCTCACAGAGAGCACACGCAGAAGAACAACCATGCCTTAACCGGGACTCGAACCCTGGACTCCCTGAACACAAGGAAAACGCGCAACCTCTGTGCACATTTCACTGAATCTAATTGCAAATTGTAGAAAATATTCATTTATAATTTTAAGAGCTTTTTTTTCCTTCAAAATTTAAGTAAGAGCTGAACAAAATTCTTTTTATGGGTGATTTAACTTAAACTTTAAGGCGACCAGGGTCCTTTAAAATGACTTTTTGTAATTTTCCCTTTAGCAATTCGAAATTTTACAGACATTAAGAGTAACACTAGAGTAGAAGACACAAACTTTTAAAGTTTTATATTAATTTATTTATGAGTTTTAGGGTGGGGTGGGCGTTAATATAACACAATATTAGCGATAAATAATGTTAATGAAAAATGTTCCAGACGCTCCAAATTTGTTCAAAAACACTCCGGTTTTTATTATTACTTACTCTAACCCTTTTAAAACAAAAGTTGGGATTAATCTTGAAGTTTGAGTACGAAATATCAAAGTTAACTAATATAATAACTTAAAACTGCTGATTTTTTTAAAAAAATATGTAGTTTTGAGATATTACATTCGTTAATTTTGATATTTCAATCTCAAACTTAAAGATTAATCCCAACTTTTGTTTCAAAGGGTTTAGAAAAAGTACTAATAAAAATCGGAGCGCTTTCGAACAAATTTGGAGCGCCTGGAGTTTTTTCATTAACGATATATATCACAATTGAATATTATATTAAGCCCGTAACTCGCAAATAATACTTTATAACTAACTTAATTTGATAATTTAAAATTTTGTGTGCCATCTCCTATAGTGTTACTCTTAATGCTTGTAAAATTTCAAATCGCTAAGGTGAAAATTACAAAAAGTCATTTTAAAGGTCCTTGGTCGCCTTAAGTCCCAATATTCTCTATAATTTTAAATAGGAATTAAAAATGTTCCGAAAGAAAATGTTTGAGATCCTGATACAGTAAAATTATTATTTGCAATTCGGCATTTAATTATTAAAATTCCCATTATGTAAATGTTTGAATAATGTTTTTATTTAGTAAATGTCTTTTTGAATATCTCCAATTCCTAATCATCAACACCAATATCGATAAGAGGATTAATGAGGGTACAAAAAATACATAAGTGGGATACATCATGCTGATAAAAACAAAAGATCTTTACTAACCATAATGAAAACTATCTTCAAAAAATTATAATTCACAGAAATATAGTAAATATCACAAAAATTTTAATTAAGCTATCCAATGATGCAGAATTAATCAGAATTTTCTTTCCATTAATTAAATAATCATTCAAAAATGATTTTATTAATAAATAAGGTAATTTAAAAAAACATTTCCTCCCAATAACAAATGCCTCAATCCGCTTTGATTGATGAAATTTGCTATACTTAGATTAATTCAATATAATGAAATGATATTAAGATTCTTGCAATAATATTTACCCTCCAACATATCATTATCTTCTTTATTCAGGAAAACAAAATGAACATTTTTTATCTCCCTTTTTTTCAATATCTTCGTAATTCATCTACTTTTTTGAGAGTGCTTGCATAAAATAACTTCTTTGCTCTTCAAGAATATTAATAACCTAATAACAGATTCTTTCATTTTGCTCTTATCGCCAGTTCTTTAAAGAGTTATACACAGAAGTTGTTCATAGCTCAAGCTTTCGTTATCGAAATTAGGTACTGGAGTTTATTTAGGGGAAATAAATTTCTCCAGAATATTAAAGATAAATAGAATTATCTGAACAAAATTCTTACACTTTGTCTGATGAGAAAGATAATTTTTAGTTATGCAGCCTTGAAGTTATGAAGATATTTATTGAAAAATAAAAAAGTGCGGGAAGCATTAGGACACTGAAGGTTTCAGACGATCAATACAAAATTACTGCTTCGGATATTAAGAATAAATAATTCTGGTTAAATTTATTTTATAACTCAATAAATACACGTTTCTCTAACTTCCAATTTTGACACAGAAAATAAGTTTAAAAACGAATTTTTACTTTTATGTAAATACTTTTTACTTTTGTGTAAATACTTTAACAAATTAAGAGATCGGAAAACAGCGATTTTTATTTCTTTTTTTTTCAGGTGTTTTAGAAATTTTTTTCTAAGAATATTTTTTTCTAAATAATTCAAATTTGTGTTCAAATTTGATAAGAATTAATTTTAGTTGCCTGAGATTCCAAATTCTTCCTCGCTTATTGGGATTCAATAGCTTTAAATGCCGTAATCTGCTTCACGTAAATCGACAATCTTGACTTCAAGTTCACTTTCCCTAGAAATATGAAGATATTTATTTAAATATTAATTAGTTTTTAATCATTCCATATAAATTAGGTGTGACACGCAAATTATTGTACTGTTAGTTCTAAGTCAGTAATTAAGGAACATAATTAAGTATTTAAAAGACAAAATCGTTTAGAAACGCTTTAATTCAATAAACCCATGTCCAATATGACTTCTAATTAGGAAGTTAATATCAAAGTATTTAATGGAATACAAATATTCGTATATAAAATTCCATATTTGAGCTTTTGAAATATTAAGTCGTATATGAATATGGAAAAGTGTGTATAATAAGAGCAAGATCAATACTTAAAGTAAAAATTATAGGATTAAAGATATATAGGACTTAGAAGAGAGACAACCGGCTATTCACTGAAAGGGAAAAAACGTTTTCTCTCGAAAACACAAATTTCTGGAAAGATCGCTTAAATAGATACAATGTTTTTACTGATTTCTGTAATAAAAATACTTTTCATTCACAATTTTCTTAAAATGCTAGTAAAAATTAAAATACTGTATACATCCCAGTTTAGATGCTCATCGGAATTGTTTAGAAATTGGTTTATGGATCCATTGTAGTCGTATATTAAAATAATATAATCTTATAGTTTAAAAATGATGATACATGCAAAATTTCTTTTTAAGAACATATTTATATATCAGATAATATTTTATATTTTGCATGAAATGAAAACGCTTACAAGGGCTTCTCTTGATCTGAAATTCAATTCGAAAAACATTTCTTGAATAAATACTCTGTTGGAGACGCATTCATACTTAACTATTCAATTATATATTAATCAAAAATATGTAATTTACCTAAAGAAAACTTAGAATATTATTACATAACGTCAATTTTACATCATTAAAAATAAATTTGAACGGTACCAAATTTTATTTCCACGCAATTATTTTTCCCGAATACGAAGAGGAATACTTTGACGTATTCAATGAAATGTTGTTGCAATCTAAGAAATTTGGATTCGAGAATCCTTTAAATACTTTTTAAACTTACCCTTATTCCGAGCCTCAGTTACGTTTGGGAATATAAATGGGGGGGGGGGATAATAAACATTAGAATTAAATTTCCTATGCAAATTTCAATGTATCATGTCAGATCATCATTTCTAGAACGGCCAAGCACCACGTGCTCGTGCAAGTTAAATTATATTTTTATTCATTTTAATCGTTTCATCGAAGGAGTCCCTTTAATACTGCAAACAATCCAAAAAACCCTTTCTCGCCTTTATTGCTTTAAAAAATACCACATTTCCTATTTATTTCATTTCTTATAATCACGTGCTCAAAATGACCTTTTTCTAGGTTTTATTTCCTGTAGTCATTAACTTATTTTTTTTTAAAAAAATCAGAGCTTTTGTAAATGCAATGGCAACTAGTTATTAAAATAGGATTTCTTGAGATGTTCGTGCAGATAAAATTTTTATTCCCCCCTACGGATTTTTGCTGTCGCCACAAGCTTCATTCCCGAAAACATGTTCCGACATAATAGGATACAAATTTCATTAAAATTTGTTGAATTTCTTTTGAGATGTCTTGTCTTCCGTACAGTATTTTATCTTCAGAAAAAAATTTAAATGTATTTGCACATTAGTTTATTAAGATGAACTATATAAAGGAACTAATAGCGCTTTACAGTTTTTCCTTAAGAAAATTGCAGGGAATAAGGAAAATTCAATTATTACTTCTATTTATTTTTAATTAAAACTCCAAATCATTCATTTCCGATTAAAAGCACTAATAATTCCAATTTCATATTTATCTACTGTATATTACTGAAAAAAGGCTTTATCTAAAGTCCTGTTTAATATGCAATATATGCATGGTGTGCTAGAATCTACAAAAATATGGACTTTAATTCTATACAAGAAAATTCGATTTCTTCGGGAAAATTCCTCTTTACAATTGGTTCAGATACCTTAATCACTTGCAACAACTTATATATTTTTATTAATCTATTATATTTTATAAATATTTTAATTACTAACAGATGCTTTAAAATCTCAAAACTTCAAATAATTTTTCAAAAAAATTATTTGTTAATTACGATATTTCTGTAAATTGCCATTTAAAACATAAAAAAGATGCGACGACTGATTTAATCGCGTCTTGTGCAAAAGGGATAGATGAATTGCTTTGCTAACTCAAAATGAATCGCATTTATGTATCGGACTTGGAGTTTCTTTCTCTTCGAAAATTATTTTGGTTACATAATTTTATTAAATAAATTCCAGAAATTAAATTTTAGAGATTATAAAAGTTTAAAATAGAGCATATTTAAAAATTTTATCAACTATGTTTGAAGTTTATATTATTACACAATATTAAATTTTTTTCAAGAGATTTCCAACTAAAATTAAATACTGAAATTATTTTGGCATTAACTCATTATTGCAACGAATCAAGTATTTGTACAAGCATTGTACAAATAAAAAAGGTTTAATAAAAGTGACGCTGTTTTGTAAATTCTCAAGTGTTTATTCTCAAATATTTTATTATAATTTAAAATAAGTTTTATTTCTTTAACTTTCCTGCTGCTTATTTCCAATATTAATGTGGCACTTAAAACTCAATTCTGAAATTTAATTCATGCAACAATCTAACGTCTAAAATATTCTGGATTGTAGAGAGCATTTTTTCTTCAAATGATAACTTGCTTAATAAAGCGGTTGGCCCAGTTTCAATCGCATCTTTATCAAAATTTAAATGCAACATTATTTTAAATGATGCTTTAGTTACAAATATTGGTTGGTTGAACTTTATTTTTTGAAACAATTTTCTATTTAGAAGTTGTTGGAATAACATTTTCCAATTATTAAGACTCATTCAACACGATTAGACGTTTTATTTTCCAGGATTTAAACCAACTTTTCATTTTTAAGACACGCCTAGATATTCGGGCTATATGAAAATAAACAAAACGCTAGTTTCTCTTAACTAGTACAGCAGAGCATTGTTAAAAGGGAAAGAATTCGTTAATAGCAGTGTTTAAATTAATTTTGTTAAATTCATAAACTCATTAATTCAGTAACTCATATTTTATGTTATTAAACAATATTCGCAATCTCATAATAAATGACTTACAATTACAATAGTTTACATTAATTTGTAATATATTGTGATACCTTGATAAGTATTTTTCAAAAGTATGAAATTCAAATTTCCTTTCAAAATCATTTTTCACCAAACACTTCAGTCCTGAGGATGAGCTGTCATTTCCGGTATTTTTATCAAATGCTTTATATTAATTGGGCCTCATGAATAGTTACTGAATAATGAAATAACTAAATTTCAAATAAAAATTAATTTCAAAATTTCTAATTTTTAGCAAGAACTTCTTGTTTCTTAAATTCAACTTCGAAATACCTATATAAATAACAATTGAAATTGAAAAGTTTAATTCTTTCGCATTGATGAGTGATATGCACATTAATTCACTAAATTTTAATAAATGCTATAGTCGAATTGCAATCAACTAAATAAAAACGTTAAAAAAATCACTCTGAAAGGCTTGAGTATTTCAAATAGCTCTTGTATTATTATATGCATTAAACTGACGATGAAGGCCTCAAACATATTTAATAGATAAATTCACACTTCAAAGGGGACTTGGCAATTAATGAAAAGATTAGCAGGTTTCTTATTCGGTGACAAGGTAAATAATATTTCCTCTAGAATATTAATTTTTTCAAATCGGAAGCATGGTATTTCGATTACGAGTATTCACCAGTTTTTCATTATATACTTTAATATTTAATATAAAGTGCTTATACACTTTAATTGTTTTAATGCATCTACAAGTTGCAAGAAAATCAACCCAAATTATTTTGGATTCAAATATAAAAATCATGGTTCTACAAAACAGTATTTCAGCAGTGCAAATCAGATTAGAAATTTCGTTTTTATTTAAAATTAAATATTAATACCGTCAGGTTTTCAAAGCCAAGAACAACTTGCATTAAATGTAAAGTATTTCAGTATTTACTTATTTTTCTAATGTTATAATTTACTAATTGAAGTGATACCTGTGATAGGCATTATAAACCAAGACATGACCAAATTTAACCAATATCACAATTTTATTTTCAGTAATTTGCATTTACATTGGATGGAAAGGACGCTAGATTAACCTTCAATAAATTATAGAATACATAAGTACAAAATAGAAGCACAATTAACAATATAATTTAAATACAATTCTGAATGCACAAAGCTTCTGTAGAGAGATTTCTAATTAATCAACATATCGATACAAATAAATAAGTATTCATATTAATGTAAGAACAAAATACAAAATTTTGAACTTCCTATAGCATCTGGCAAATAAATCCAATTTTATAGAAAATGAGATAAGAATAACACGCAAAAAGATTAATATTTTATCATTTAAACGTTTGAATACATATAGCAATCCATTTCTCCATCTTAGACACAAGAATAATTTAAAACTCTGCCAGTTACAATCTCGATCTAAATTAGTCATGCAAAAAGCTGAAATTTGTTGGCACTTTTATTAAAGTTATCTCAAAACACTTAAATTTACAAACTTTCCATTTCTTTTTTTTAAATTTTAGTTTGACAGTATTCTTATACCAAAACTCTAAGAGTAACTATACTAATGAAACTTCTAGCTTTTGTGAATAAAGTACTGGTGAAATGCAAATAGGAATTTACCTTTTCCACTTTCACTTCCGACAATGTGCGGACTATTTCTAGATATTTCTCCTTTTGAATTGTTTCAGATCAAGTCACCCTTAATATCAAAATAAACTTGCGAATGAATTGCATAGTTGAAATGTAACTTCAAATTTAGTCAAGAGATTTTAAGCTAAGTTATTCCATTTTGTTTAGAAATCGTTTTTGTAATAACGCATTCATAATTAAAATGATCTAAAAAGAGGCCGAAGAAAATATGTCTAAGTAATAATATTTGAAGAAAGTTAAAATGGAAAGTGGAAATGTTCAAGATAAGTTTGTAAAAAGAAATGTACAGCAATTCGGAAGTCTCATTGCGCAATATTTTTTCTCGTTCATTTGACACTTTTTTTTGCAGATTTCCGTGATTTAAGATATCCATCAGTATTTATCGCTGTTCATTTGCTTGCGAAACAAATAGAAATATTTGAAGCGAATGCCATTGAAAAAGGAACATAAGCAAAATATTCACAGAATTATAATCTTTTATCCTGATAGTTTGAACAAAATACAAAGCAAATTGAACCAAAACAGACAAAAAGCTTCAAATCAGATCAATCAAAATCCAGTATTTATATACTACAGTGACAGCCATACTCTAATGTTTCTAAATAAACGATCAAAAGAAATTGATTTTGTTGTAAATTACGAAGAACAAAGTGACATTTACTGACTGAAGAAAAGTGGAAAGGGAATTCCATATAATTACACTTCTAACAATTTCTATTCAATTCAGATCCATAATCCACTCGGGTTTCAGAAGAATCTTGCCTATAGGGTAGATATAAAAATAGAGGCAATTGGAAAACTTAATTTTCAGATTTAACCCCTCCTTGGGCATTGAGAAGATTGCATCCCACTTACATTACTTAATACCAAACATAACTTCAGACAATACAGATATCCTTCAAAAAAAGTTTGTTAACTTTCAAGCAAAGAATAATGCCGTTTCAGATGTGTACTTAGTATGGAAAATCGTATGAAAGAGGGTTCCCAACTACAGACGATGTTGGCAATGTTGCACAGAGGGCATATAGTAATATGGTTCTCATCTTTTCATGGCAAAAAATCATTCAAATTTAATATTCATGATTGTTTATGGTTACACAGTTAATAAATTTCTGAACCCGGCAATTTAAGTGTAAATATAAAGTTCAGAAAAGTAAAAAAAATTTCTTGGTTTTTATTTATTTATAAACCTTAAAATACCGGAAGAAATTCAAGTGAAATGAACGGCCCATGAAATGTTTAAAGAAGTGCATGGTATTTTATCTGGCTTGCGTTTTGTTATTAGAGCAACAATTAGATTTGCCAACGCTTTTTCAAACAAAAACTGTAGAGACAGACGTCAAGTTGTTTTTGGAATCGATTGTTTTATAATTAGTTTAAAGTATGAAAAATTCGGGAGGGATTTTTTCAGAAAAAATATGGTAATGGGAAAAAAATCATTCCAATAGTTTCTTTAGCAAATTCTAAATGCTTAGTATTCAGAAAGATTTATATTTTTTCATGAAATATTTAAAAACAAGATTTAACTACACGAGTTAATTTTACAGGTATTATCGAATTGATTGCAGCTCTGAATTTCTTGAAATGCAATTGATATGGTCTCGCCGGGCACCAGTAGCCGCCACGGCACTCATGATGCTAACATTTTAAATCTTAAAATATTTTAATAAACAAAATCAAGGTTAATCCTAAGATCAAATAGGATATGTATCTTCCAGTCAACAGGATAAAGAAAGGGGCCAGAGGTCCATAAGTAAATTAGCCTTTACCAGGCATGCTACCAAAATAAAAATCTTGCATGTCGGAAGAAAAGGACATAATATAAACATACCGATTTCGATAATCGGGTGCCATGCCTGGCCAAAGGGAATAGAAGCCTCTAATCCTTAGAAGGTTAAAGTTCAAGACAACTCGCACATCTTTAATGGCCTTGAAACAAAGCTAAAGGTTACAACTGCAGGGAACTTGCGTTATATTTACCCCAATTTCTTTCAAATCCTGCAAGACAAGTGCAAGCGTCAGATGCTCAATGTAGAGCATCGTTTAATAAAAGATTTCAATTGTCAGAAAATAGCTCTAGATGCAAGATTCACCATTGGATATCCAAGATATGTTCAAGAAGCCAACAAATCTCAATATGCACTTCTTCCTCTATGAACCATCTGTAGCTTTTGGACTGATGTAGGATTGATTTAAAATACGGATACACTGGCAGCCTAATTGAATTCAGCATTGCGCTTACTGACCTCATCAGGAATCTGAATTCGTTACTCGTAATGTTAGAGAAATGTTATTGGTATCCCAGTTTGTTCACTCTATTTGAATAGTCAAATTGCGCCAAGAATGCTATCCCTCTATAAGGCATTAGTATTCCTATACAGAATAGACATTTTAATGTATGGAGATTTCTCAACGTAATTTTATTATCCACGTATACTATAAACACATTGCATTTAACTCGTTTTATTTCAGATAAGCGTATGTAGAATACGAGGTGTTAACGGAATACATGTAACGTTTTGCGTAAAACTATTTATGGACGCATTTTTAGTTTATACGTTAGAAGAGGAGCATTTGAAAATCAAGAGGCTGAAGGGGAAGGTGATTAAGCTGTTAAGATAAAATGATCTTAAACACGATGAAATCTTTCCGAGTTTCTACTGGAAGTTCATAAAATCAGTAGAGCCTTTTAGTAGATTACAAAAAATAATTCTGAACAAATTATTCATCCATATAAGCTAAATTAAATTCTAGTCATTTCATCTTATTGAATTAAAGTTATAAAAATTGGTTATGTCAATAAACAGTAGCTAATATTAATTTTAGTCCGTCATGTTACCACAAAGGACATTTAAACTTGCAGCTGGCAGTTGATTCATCAACTGGTGCAAATAAAACATTAAATCTAACTCTTAAACTGAGATCGGGAAATTCCTTTTAAAATATTATTTCTTATGATTAAGTTACGCAAGATAAATGAATAAATGATATGCCGAAGATAAAATGAATTTGCAATTACAATCGTACAGTTAGTTTTTTTTTAAATTTCGGGTAATCTGGAAAATATTCCACTTTAAACACGTTTTTTATAACCCTGCTTTCCCTTTCTTTACTATAAGAACTAGTTTATATACTCGATTAACATCTTTCTGAACATGAGTGGAATTTTTAGCATTTAGTCTTAAGAAGAAAGAAGTATATACGCCGATTGAAGAACACTGAATTTGAAATTAAAATAATCGAAACGTAGGTCATTTTCTACTGAGATTTATATAAATTAGTTTTATTCTATATTTTATAACAATTAAAGTATCATGTCGAAGAAAAATATCCAAAAGGTTATGTACATCCAAGCTTCGTTCATTCTTCATTATTAAACTAAACATAATCCTGATTACATTTATATATGTTACCGAATTTTGCATATCCTTTTATTCTTTAAAAGTTTAGTTCATGAAGTCCCGCCAATTTTATCTATAAATTTATGGAAATTTTCCCCTACACGCTTTTTACAAAATATTCTTCTGTTATATTAAGGTCTACAGTTACAATTCCTGACTATCTATCCCATAACCGAAAAGCATTTTGCAAAGAAACTCTATTGCGAACAATCCGATTCACATCCGAAATGCTTCATTTTAAACCTTTATTAAAAGTATTTTAAGATATGCAATTTAACCCTACCTGCAACTTTAGAAATTCTAGGATTGGTTCTTTTAGTAGAATATCCCTTTAATAAAAACAAATCTATAGGTAATTACGTATATTATCCAGTTAGATATTACATATATTATTTAAGTATAATAACTGGATCTATTAATTATAGATACAGTTCGGGTATTAAGAAAATTTAATCAGCCAATAGTCAGGCCGGAATTCGAGAATCTTCCCGAATTTCATTTTGTGTTATACGATAAATGTAACTAACATAAAATAACAAATGTATTTTTTTAACTCTCCAATGAAATTTAAAACTTAGCTTCTAAATCTCTTGCCTTAAAAATCTAGTCTAAATTTCTTCATGAATTAAAATTAATTTATTATGGTTTTCCATTTAAAGCGGCGTCTGGAAGACATTTTCTGATGGGACGGATTTGGATTTTATATCAAAAAAATTCGTAACATATAAACGCCTATCTGATGGTATGATGTGTAAAATATCAGGTAAGAATAAAAGATAGAAACCGTTAACATAATCCTAAGACGATAAAACTTATGAAGTGTCCAAAAATTTGTCCCGGGCAAAATTTCAAATAATTTTCGTTAATAAGCATGAATTGAAAAGATTTAACTCCCATAAACTTTCTAAAATAATTATGCTTCAATTCTTTCTAGAAAGATTAACCAAAAATCCGCAAGTATCTAACCTAATTATGGTTTTAAAAAATTTAAAATTTGCTACTTTTTATATCTCTACGCAGCTTAAGTCACGTATTCAATGGAAAATATTTCAATGGTTTAATATTAAGATAATTTCACGAGGGCACAATGAAGATAATGATCGTAAATTTAGTCTCACGGCGGGAAAACACGAGGGAAGGAAAGTTTGGGCTTCTATAAAAAGATAAGTAACATCGTATCTCACTTGAATATGGAATCATTACAAATTTCGAATACATGCAACAGCAAAATAACGAACTTCACCATAATTGTGCCGAAAAATTAACTCCTCTTTCAACGCGTTTTTCTTTAACCATAAAATACTTTAATAGGATGAGGTTGCACAATAGATTACAAGGAAATTCCAGAAACAAGAATATTTAGAATTGATCTCTGCATCATTCGTTTACTGAAAAACATACCGTCTCATCTGAAAATAGTGCTTTAAAATTAGAAATAGTTAAAATCCTGCTTACAGGAGGTGGTATGCGAACGATTCCACTGAACGCATTTCAAAACATTGTTAATTCAAGTGTAAAAATGTACCGTAAAAAATAAGGCTATTTATTACAATCTTACAAACGATTATACTAGAAGTTTACAGGACTCTTATTTTTATTCTTCGCGTAAAATAATTTTGTAATCTTATGAATGGACTATACAAATAGTTAGATATATTGATTAGTCAAATACATCAACATGTATTAATCTGAGATGGCTCCTTTTACATGAAGTGTAGGCGCTTTCGAAAATACAAGTTTCTCAATCCAAGCAACACTAAAAGTCTAAAAAATGCAGCTATTCCAAAGCCAATTAAATAGAAAACAGATTTTGATTTCATCCATTATTTATCATTAATGATGGACCGCAAACATTCGAATATTTCCTATCTATTGAGTTTCTACTGTTTTAAAAAGGAACTTTTTAAAACAACTGGAACAAAAAAAGCCTGGATCCCTTTCCATTTAGCCCATAATTTTTCCGGAAAACAAATACATATAAAATTAAAATATATATATATATCCATTTTTTGGAATTATAAAGGCTGCTAACTAAGTAAAGAAAAAGAAATTATTAATTCCTTTTTTTGGAACAAGACAGTAAACAAAAGGAGCTAAATTTAAAATCTAGTTTGATTAATCTGTTATACAATCTACCTAACGGAAACACGAATCCTCGATTCTATTATTTCTCAAACCTTTTATTCACATCTTTATGTTTCTGAGTAATTTATCAATTCATAAATTACGACGTCCTTCGCATCTTAGCAAAAAACACTAGTATCAATATAATTACTGAATAAAACAGAAAATTAAATTAATTGAAATTTTGGAGAATAGGGTGTTCTTAGAACCCGAGATAAAAAGCAAGATGAATTTTAATTGCAGACACAGGCACTCGGGGGCAGGGGCCAGAAGACACAGGCACTCGGG
>JAOUZG010052822.1:1395428-1465728 GCA_026289955.1 Argiope argentata
AAAGGATAAGTCTTGCTTTAATTGTCCATAAAAAGCAGAAGAAATTTGCTATACATTTCAAGGTATTAAAATTCTTGAGAATCCTCGATAATTCCGAATGAGTTTGACCTATTTGCTATCAGATCAATTAAAAAAAACAATTATTGAAACGAAGAAAATGACAAGGTTTGATCTAATTTATTGGCAGCTCAAGATTCTACCAAACCTTCAACTTATCCCATACTTCCCATTTCTTTAAAATTCGAATGTTTTCTTACTGTTTATCCAAGCATATGTAGTTAATGAGAGAAAACGAAGGTATTTTTTCAAAAAACAACAATAATAAGAGTGTTTAATCATTGACTTCAAACGAGCTTATAGTATTTGCAGAAACCAATTTGTTTTCTAGACAAGAGCAATACTTTGCCATAATGTGCCAACAATATGGATTATAGCATTTGTAAGAAGTATTGAAGAGCGTGACAAAAGTTATTCCATAGAAAAATGGAAAAAGCTCCGATTGATCGCAGTTTAATACTTTCGTGTGCATTTCTTCTTTTGAGTCAGTGAGAAATTCCTATTAAGCACATAGGACTTTTTTATGCCATCGTTTTCAGCTGCTAGATAATGATTGTTATATTTATTGGAGCAATCGGCGATAATTCATTAACGTAAGAATATTATACTCTGCCAGAAGAAACATGGAAGCTGGAGGATCTGCAGTCGAGTAAACACCTCTAAAGAGACCGATTCGACAGTTGAAGCTATCATATGGTGGAAAAATTGACCGTCCATCAATTAGACAGTACCCACTACAGGAATTAAATATAAAATTTTCCACCAAGAACGAGTTATTTTAGAAAAAAAATAGTCGTTTACAATTTGGATATAAAGAGGAAAAACTTCTAAAAGTCAGATTTTTGAATTGGCAAAAAAATATGTAAGAACGCTAAGCCATCCTTAGAAACTTCAGTCAACAAATTTAAAAGACACAACTTGTGTTTTTGAAAGAAACGTAACGTAAAGAAACTCAATATTCAAAAAAGATATGAAAAAAGGGCATCCATAAATGCAATGGAAGTTTAAGTCCAAAACGGACGTTTGAATACTTCGCAAAAATAGCGAAGAGAATACAAAATTTGGTTAATAAAATGCAGAATCTTTTGATGCGACCCGAGAAAAATCCATGCTAATACCTTGATTTTATGACCTCATTTAAAATTCCTGTGCTTAATCCATGGTTCAGATATCCTTATTTGCCCCTACCCATTTTCTAAAGGGTACAATTCCTGGAATTCCAGCATAAAACCCAATATAGGTTACCAGAAAACTATTCAAATAAATACTTGATAATTAGAATGAATTAAGGAACTGAAAGAGGCCAGAAATGTCAATACTGACTTCTAATTTGAAAATAGATATTTTCTCTTCAAAAGTTCCAATTCTTTCTCCAAGTATTACTTAAACTTCAGATACAATCTTATGCACCGTGTGCTTGGTTACAGAATTTCATTCTATCATTTCAGGCGATACCGGAAGTTCAACATTGCATTATCTTTGAACATCCATTAAATATTCAAGTCTGCTAAGATAATTTATATGGCAAATGGTCTAAAGAGTAGAAAAGACTGCAAATAGAGTAACCATTAACAGCAAAGTTTGAAATTTTGAAGATAAAATTTACTCGTACAATTTTTCCTTTACAAAATATTCCTTCCCCTTACTTCTGCCGATAAATGCAAGAGGATACCACTTGAAAGAAACTACATCTTCTGTACCTAGTTTTCATAAACTCGTTAACAGAAGACTCTCGAAATTGGGAGCAGTTCATATTTTATTAACTCCCAAAAATCCCTTGAACGTCGTAAAGTATAAACTTCTGTATGATTCTTGGGCAAAATTCAGTTAAGACAATGCTCCCCTAGAGAATCCCTTGCATTCGGGTCATTATCACAAGGTCGTTTCTATTTTTTTTATCTATTCAATTTGTAGTTTTGCAATATTTGTTTCATAAATACCATCTGCATACTAAATTGGATACAAGCCCGCTTTGATAGGAAGGTGAGTTCCGATGCCAGAATTCTGAATTTTATATGACAGGCTTAAACTTTAGGAACAGAAATATTAAATGAAACCCACGTTTTACGAAATTCAACAATCTTTGGAAAAGATTGTAATTTCTACCTAAATCTAAAAAGTATTTTAATTAAAAGCAAAATGCTTACTTTAAAAATATGCCATTGAGACTTGCGCCAGTCTGAAAATGTAAATCAAAATTTCAATTAAATGGTATAACTTTCCAAATAATCAATTCAATCGCATTGAATCATTGCAATTGTGTAGAAGAAAATGTTTCGAAAATTTCTTCGATGCTATTAGATTAAAATCTAGTATAAAATTTATGTTTTTCAGATAAATATTTAGATATAAAATTGAAGATGCTAGGAATTATGTATATGCTGACAATTTATAGAGAAGCAGGAAAATTGTGCATTGCTAATTTATCTTGCAGGAAATTAAAGTATTAAGTGGGTAGTTTATTAATTGAACAATGAATTATGCAGCCTGCTTTTGCATCATTTCCTTATAAACTATTTTCAACAGAGAAGATTTTACAGTGTTTATGCTTTGCAATCAAGGTAGGAATTTTATGTTACTTTTTTCCAAAATATACCAACAGAAACTAAATAAATCGAAGGAAGAATTTTATTGCTTCTAATGTACTTTTAATGGTAGAGCAGGAATATAAACTGTGGCGAAATACTTTATCGGTGAACTTCGTACTTTTACTCCAAACTACCAAATTGAAAGTATAAATTAAGCTTATTCCTAACATGGGGGATAGGACATTAAATTTTACAGTATTTTTACATTTCCATCCTCACCAGCCGGCTGGCACCCAACCCATCCAAATTTAAGGGGGGTGGAGAATTGTTCTTCAACTACCTTTTATATTTTATAATAAGCCTACATTATTTTTCCCTATGAATTCCTCCATCTAAAAGTGCGCGCGCACCTCCCTTCTACTTCCCTAAACAACTTTCCTGAAACGAGAAGCTTAGCTTTATACTTCAACTTTGGAGTGAGGAGAAAAGACTGAAGTTTTAATGACTTACTGCAGCTGAAAAGAATTCAAGTCAAATATCTGATGGCATTCTTCTAAATGAAACATGATTTCTGTACGTAAAATTCATATCGTCAGCAAGGCTAAGTTCTGGTTTATATCAGATAAATTTAGCATAATATGGCATAAATTTCAAGAGGATAATTTGCTCTAAAGTTAAGATTAAGAACTGGATTTCTGATTTTAAAGTTTCTACGTTCTGACAAAGTTATTAATCGATAGTTTGGGAGATTTTAATATGCTGGGACAAATACCGAGAAACTAATGATATTGTGAAACAGAATTTTAATCGTTTGCATTGAATATCCCTTTTATTTTGAACAGTAGTAAGAATGCTATTTTCTGCTATCTAAAATTTTATATTTTAATTTATTCCTAGCAAAATACAGTTTTTCTACATGTATAGATATCAATACAAGCAGTTTAATTCGCAATTCTTCAAATGTGAAATGGAATACGAATTGGTTATGTGAATTATGCATCGATTTAATGTCAGAAATTTAAACTGTTAACCTCAATTTTCCTTGCATTGAGTATGAATATCAAGCTTGAATAAATATACCTTGGAAATGCGATCTTATATTTTCATGTTGACTAGGAAAGGCTTAAGAGGCTGAGTTGTAAGATAATTGAGCACATAAAACATTTCGTATTTCATTGTTTCCGCTGAAAAGTCATTTGTCTTAATAGTCTCCTTTAAAGAAACTTCAGGCATCGTGCAAACGCACCAAATCCCGATTTTAAGATTTTGGACCAAGCACCTCTTTTAGCAACGCTGTAGCTTGCATACAAGTGCATGCAAGCTACAAGTATTGCTGAAATCTGTTAAACACAAGATATGCACGAAATCCCCAAGCATGAAAATTTAAATGATTGTGGGGATTATAAAATGGTGTAACAAGAGAAACAATGGTGACAAAATTTTATAAGTAAAGATATACCAAAATGTACAATTATAAGATCCTATTTATTTTTAAATATAAAAACTACTAACAATCTTTAGAAGGCAGAAAGACAGAAAAAGAAAGATATTTGAACGAAGTTCACCATTGTGATGTGTGGAAGTACAAAAGATAAATGAAAAAAAAGTTTTCAAGGAATTGTAAACAGGAACAATAAATGAACATTAAAATAAACAGGAACAATAAAGAGCTCCCACCAAGAAACGACGAGTCAAGATTTTACCAAATTCAAATAAATTACCTTTCTACTTGAAAATTGGATCCATAAATCTTATATTTGGTTGCAAAAAGATTGCTATGAATATTTTAACCATTAAGAAATCAATTCTGAAAACCAATTGTAATGCAAAAAACCTGCGAATAGGGATGAATGAAAAACGTTCAATTAACATACAAAACGCTTGCAAAGTATCCTCGTAATCAAGAAGTTTGGATAGATTGCCAATTTTGCATTTACCACTGTACAATCCCTATTTAATAGCATCCTGCTCTGAAAATTCGAAGTGAAATGATGAAATAATATCCAATAAAATGATTCATAAAGTGAAATATGAATACTATGTTATATCAATTGGTAATCGCCTTGCATGTCAGAATAAGAGGTTAAAATACGATTTGAACAGAGTCAATTTCCTTATTGAAAACCGAATTTGTTATTCTGTCTACGTGATGTTGAGAATTTCAGAAATATTTCCCTTTCGAATATATACGATGTTTTGGTATCCATCTTTGTCCTCCTTAATTGGCTAACAAAGGATGGTGGTTTAACAGGTTGAAAAATAGATAGCTTATAATGGCCACAGAACAGTTTGATCCATTTCCAGTTGAAAAGGTTGATAAAAGCAAGTTATACCAGGCTCTAACTGACCAGCAAGCTCACGAATTTAAACTAAAAAACTGAATGACCGGAACGCCGCAACAACAGTGGCGGGAAGTAAGATTGGATCCTAAGGGCCAACACCGGTCACGGTAGAACCCTTCTCGTAGGAAATAGTACCCTCATAGAAAGGAAGAGCATACCCGCACCTATTAGTGTACGCTTCAGAGTGGCGAGATCCAATTACCATACATCTCATACCATCTGATTATGTTATATCATCGGAAGCATCTCATCCTCATTTTGAGGTTATCCCTCAGGGGGGATGGTTGATATGTTATGCAGAACTTCGGGAAGAGATCTTATTTATTCAAGATTTAATGCAAAGTGAATGAGTTGCATTCTTTATTTTGTTGATCATGACAATATTTGAAAATTTAAGAATTATCCAATATTTAGTATCTTGTGGCATATAAATTGCTATAGTAGCTTTTATAAAATGGAGAGTACTTGCTGAAATTGCTATTTCTAACAGTCGGATTTACGATTTGGCAGGTTGGTGAAAAGCTATTAAAAATATGTTACAAATTATTTAAACGTAAGATTGTAGAAACAAAAAAAATATCACCAAGCTCAATCCACGTTCACATAGAAAGAACTCCCGATTTTCTGAGAAAACTATCCACGAAGTAGAGAAGTATAAATTAACACTTGCGTGTATGAGGACTAAAGTTCTGAAGAATCTTGAGTTAAGTCCTTTTCTTCATTCGAGCCTCCAAAATCAGCAATGAATGTTGAAGTGTCAATGAAGCATGAACCAAGACTTTCTGTAAGAAAAAATCATATTAAAACATTTGTTTAAATATATATAATCAGAAAAATGAAAAATCTATGAAAAAAACTGCTTTTAATCGACCATAAAATTTAGCGTATCTTGCCCATTAAATATTTGTTGCTATGACAAGAAAAATCATGAACTAAATTATTAATTTATGACAATCGAGGCAAATTTATCACCTTGTAGAACATAAATAAACAATGTTAAAAACTCAGCTTAAATTAATGGTAAATAAAGATTAAAATGAAATATGATTTCATTGTATCATGTCAGATAATTTCTTAAACAGCCAAGCACCACGTGCTGGGGCAAGTTAGATTATATTTTTATTCATTTTAATTGTTTGAATTTGTTTAGCCTTTCAAACGATCCAAAAAATGTCTCTTGCATTTATTGTTTAAAAAATATCACATTTCCTATTTATTTCATTTTATATAATCACAACCACAAAATGACATTTTTCTAAGTTGTATTTGATGTAGTCATTAATTTATTTTTTTAATCAGTTTTGGTGAATAAAACGGCAACACGATATTAAAAACCAATTTTTTTTAGATGCTCGTGCAAACAAGTTTTTCGGCTACGGATTTTGTTGACAACAAAAACATGTTGATAAATTAAACGGGAATATATTTCAGTTTTAAAAATGGTACTTTAAGTACCATTTAAGTAATGCTTAAATTTTGTTTAATTTCTTTCTGGAATAATTTCTGCGTCAAGTAGTGTTAGATAATGAAACTCAGATAAATGATCTGCGGTGGTGGAATTTGTTGAAAAAAGAATTAGTTCTATATACGAGTCAAACCACAGAACTTATCGAAAGTATTTAATTAACAGTAATGTTAAACACATTTATCATAGAAACTTAAAATCATGTAAATTCTAAACTCGCTAATAAACTAAATCGTTCTAAATCAAAACCAAGTTGCTTACAATTTTTAATGTTTAGAGAACAATTCAAACGCATCAGTAGGGAAGTTTATAATCCAAAAAGCAGTCAGAACCCACTTTCAAATTCAATTTTCAATAAGTGAAAATATTTTTATGCTGAAGCATTTTGGGAAAATTACACTTAAATTATCAACTGAATAGTCCGCGTTCATATTTTTTCTGCTTAGATTTAAGTATTTAACAACCATCAATTACGAATTCTTTCAGACACGTTAAATATGCTAAGTATATTTGAGCTAGTGATCTTGATCCGACTGAAATTTGCTTTGTAAATGTTACTGTTGGCATTTTGCTTCTGAATGTAATATTTCCCTTTCTATACTTCGCATACAAGCCAAAGTAAACAGCAAAATATTCTATCGGGAGATTTTGAACGAAATTTCTCGTTTCAGATCTTGAAGACAAAGCAATACCTCATTCATTTTAAAACGATTTATATTAGGAATAATGACAGAATAATTCAGAGACTCGCATAGAAAGTGTTTTACTGCACAAAATTTTTCCGCAAAGCCCGCCATATTCATGGAATTGAAATATTAGTATATAATAAAATCAAAACTTAAAATGTCTACGAAATTGAAATGTCTAAAGATGTGATTCATGAACAAGTGCCACAATGATGCAGAATATGGTTAGGTACAAAAAAAAATCATGACTGATATTTGATATCAATGACGGTTATAAAATCGTATTTTTAGAAATCTGAATTTGCCATCAGGAGTTTTGGAAAGCGACTCGTCCACACCCAAGTAAGGTTTCTGCAAAAATGCAATATGCTGTGAAGAAAATCCAGGAAATTCTACAAGAATTTGTAAAACTGGCATCGGATAGTTCCATAAAAGAATTTAATATTTTTCGAAATTGGAAAGATCTTCGACGAAACTTTTTGCCTCAAGCAAATATGATAGCTGAAGAAATATAGAACCATATGAATGAAATTTTATATATTAGATGTAACATAAGAATTGGAGATGCGGATAAAATTGAGTTATATCGTAAAAGCGGACTATTCCTTGCTTTTAAGTTGTGGTAAATCAATTTATAAAATTTTGTGAAGTAAATAAAGTCGTAAAAGATTTATTCGGTTTATCTTCTCTTCCCAGAAATATACAAAGAGAAGAGTAAATGTAGATTGGATTTGGATTTGGATTTGAATTTCTGGCGCAAGATCCTGATATAGAATATACTGCGCCGAAACAGTGTAAGATTCCTCCATCAAGCTAAAATTAGTTTTGTATTGTAAAAATGTAATTGACTGTGTTCAAACTACTTAAATGATAAAAAATGAAAGTTATTAAAAACCAGACTATATTTCATGTAAAATTCCCACATCTTTAATATATAAGAAAATGTTTGGGTGATGATTCTCACCCAATAAAAAATCCAAATTAAAATGGTTGGATTTAAAATGGTTACGTCGAAGGTCAATAAAGCGGGTGCATTCTATCAAAATGTGACGAACAGTTAACATAACGCCACAATCATCACACATTGGGGGAGGCTCGGAAAAAAGTAAAAATCTATGTGTCAGGCGAGTGTGACCAATACGTAGTCGGGATAAAATGACATCATAGCGTCTACTTAGTTTTGAAGACCAGTTGGCCAATTGTGGTTTAATAAAATGGAGCTTGTTGTTAGTCTCCATGTCCCATTGATTTTGCCATTGGCGATAGCACCAACGAATTATAGTTGTGCGCATATCTTTATAAGAAAGACGTTGGGGCAAAATGACGCTCGCTGACTTAGCTGCTGTATCGGCGATTTCATTTCCAGAAATACCCATATGCGATGGGATCCAGGAAAGTAAAACTCTAATATTTTTCCCACATAGAAGGCGGTATATCTTCTTCACTTCCTGTAGAAGCGGATGATCAAGAGATGACGAGTTTAAAGCTTGCAGAGCACTCAGAGAATCTGTGTAAATAACAGATTTATGGATCTGTTGTTCATCAATATATTTAAGGGCTAAGTAAATAGCAGTTAATTCAGAGGTAAAAACAGAAGTAAAAGGATGAAGTTTATAACTTATAATGCGATGACCATGGACAAATGCGCAACCCACATGATCAGATGACTTAGAACCATCCGTAAAAATGGGTTCATAAGAGCAATAAAATTCCCGATGGTGTTTATAAAGTGAAATAAAAACCCTGCTATCAGTGTCCGATTTTCTAAATTGTTTGAAAGGGTCTTCGTAGTGCAATTTATTTTCTATCCATGGAGCTGAATTCAGATTATCATCCGCGTATATCCGTATATCACTAAAATCATTTGGTAATATTCTTCGAATACGCAATCCCAAATGAGGTATGTATAATTTGCGGGAATTAAACAAACGGTCGTCAACCTCATTCCGGATTTTCTCATGAAGAGGATGTCGTTTATTGGATAAAATACGGTAAAAATAAAATAATGATAGCTTCGTTCTTCTATTCGACAAAGGAGGCTCAAACACCTCAGCACACAAACTAGCTACTGGTGAAGTCCTGAATGCTCCAATGCACAGTCGGAGAGCCTGATGATGGACAACGTTCAAACGTTTGAGGTAAGATTGTCTAGCAGAGCCATAAATAACACATCCATAATCGATTGTTGATCGAATGATACCGCGGTAGACTCTAAGCAAGCACGTTCGATCGGCACCCCAAGAAGTATTGGATAAAACTCTCAGAATGTTTAATGACTTCAGACATTTACTCCTCAAATATGCAATGTGCGATAGGAAAGTCAGTCTTTTATCAAAAATTACTCCTAGAAATTTGTGTTGATCCTGAATGGAAATTGGACTACCACTCAAAAACAACTCTGGCTCCGGATGAAGAGGCCGTTTGCAGAAGTGCATAGCGACTGTTTTCTGAGAGGAAAATGTGAAGCCGTGCTTGTCTGACCAATCTACAATGTTATTTATCGCTTTCTGAAGCTGTCTTTCAATGTATCGCATGTCTCGGGCGTGGCATGAAATTTGCATATCATCTACATATAGCGTCTTGCTAACAGTTGCTGGTATAACAGATAAAATAGGGTTAAGAGCCAATACAAATAGCGTCACACTTAAAATGCAGCCTTGTGGAACCCCTTCTTCCTGACTAAAAACATTGGAATAGGTATTACCAAGCCGCACTTTAAAATATCTATGGTGTAAAAAATTTTGAATAAAAAGGGCAACTGCCCTCTAAAATTGAGGTCGTAAAGATTTTTCATAATTCCGTATCTCCATGTTCGATCATATGCTTTATCTATGTCGAAAAACACCGATACCAAATGGTTCCTTTTTATAAAGGCAGTACGAATATCCGTTTCCAAAGCTAAAAGATTATCAACTGTTGAACGATTCTTTCGGAAACCACTTTGGAAAGGAGAAATGAATTCATTTTCCTCCAGTATATGAACGAGGCGTGCGTTTACCATTTTTTCGAAGACCTTACACAAGCAGCTGGTCAGAGCTATTGGTCTATAGTTAGATGGTTCATGAGGATCCTTTCCAGGCTTTGGTACAGGAATTATTATAGCAAATTTCCATTTATCAGGAAACACATGCTCCCTCCAAATTCTGTTATATAGGAACAGAAGATTTTGGAGGGATCTATCAGGTAAATGTTGTAGCATTGAATAGGTAATTCCATCCGGTCCCGGTGCTGTTTGTTTCGTGACAGATAATGCTCTGCGCAATTCCAATATATTAAAATCGGCATTATATGAGAGGTGCCTTTTCGTTTTAAAGCGTAATTTGATCCTTTCTTGGCGTTTTTTGTGCGTAAGAAAAGGTTCCTTGTAATTACTCGATGAACACACAGAGGCAAAAGCCTCTGCAAGAGCATCAGCCATTTCCTGTATACTGGAAATGTCTTTCCCATTCTTTTTAAGGCAAGAAATGGAATGATCAGGATATATACTGCAAACTTTCCGAATGCTGGTCCACATATATTTGGAAGTCACAGAAGAATTTATACCTGATACGAATTTGATCCAATAAGTCCTTTGACTTTGCCGCTTAACTCGTCTTGCTATAGATTTGGCTTTTTGAAAAAGAATTAAATGAGTTGTTGTAGGACGCCGCCTAAAAACATTCCAGGCCTTTTTTAGATCTTTTTGTGCTTTTGTACAATCTGGGTTCCACCATGGTTTTTTATATTTGATTTTTCCTGACCCCGATTTTGGGATAGAAGCATCTGCAGCTTTTATAATAGTGTCAGTTATAGAATTTACAACGCTATTTAAATCCCCATTCTCAACCATATTCCGTGTTATCAGAGCCCTTGAAGTAAAGTCTATCCAGTCAGCTTTTTGAAAAACGTATCGTGGTAGACGTGAATGATTTACATCATTTCCAGTTAATTTATCTAAAAATATGGGAAAATGGTCACTATCGAGCAAGTCAGTTCCTACTCTAAAATTCAAGTACGGAGCTAAAGAGGGTGAACATATAGCGAGATCTAGCGAATGAAAGGTTTTGCTCCTGTGATGAAAATATGTTTCTTCTCCATTATTGAGCAGGCACAATGAACAGTTATTAATAAACTCTTCAATCAGCTTCCCACGAGGATTAACATCTTCGCTTCCCCAGAGAGGATTATGACCATTTAGATCACCAATTATGATGAAAGGAGATGGTAATTCCTCCACTAAGGCATTTAGATCTCTTAATTCAACCGGAGTACTGGGTGGCAAGTAGAGACAACATATTGTCGTCAAAGAAGGGTTCAAGACTCGAACAGCCACAGCTTGCAAATTTGTATGTAATGGAATGACAGACGAGGGTGCATTATGGGATACCAGGAGGGCAACACCTCCAGTAGCTCGATCAGATTCATTATCCCTTCGTATAATGCTATAATGTCTTACTTTCATAGAGTCGGAAGGTTTCAAATAAGTTTCTTGCAGAGCTATACAAATCGGATGGGTTTCATTAATTAAGTCTTTAATCTGAGTTGTCTTAGTACGGAAACCACGGCAGTTCCAGGATACAAAATTGGCCATCAAGATTGGGTTTTGTCTGGAGGTTTTTTCTTTTTATCCCCACCTGATTGATTTTTAGAGGTTGTCGGATCTAGCTCCATATCGGAGAATTCAGAAGACGATGTATGAGTTTTTAAGAAATCCTTTGCTACAAGGTGTCGATTCATTAGAGCTTTCTTTTTTGTTCTTTGCTTTGCATGTATTTGAATTGGTTTATGAGAAGATGAAGTGGAAATTTTTTCTTTACTACTACGATGGCGCTTGGTGATTTTATTTGTTGCAGGGCAATTGGATGACTGGGAAGAAACAGTGGAAACCCCTGGTGATTTTGTCATTTGTTTTAAAACTGTACTAGTCGGTGATAACTGAGTAATGCGAGAATCTGTTTGAGTACTACTGCATATTAGTGTTGTTTTAAGTGCACCAGAGTAAGCTATACCAACTTTTGGAGTTCTTTCATTGATTAATTTTCTCGCTTCTGCGAAGGATACGTTTTTCCGTATTTTCGTGGATATTACCTCTTTCTCAAGAGTCCATTTAGGGCAAGACTTTGAGAAAGCAGTATGAAGCCCAGAGCAATTGACACATTTCATGGTATCTGAATTACAGTTATTTACGTCATGTCCAGGTTCAGCACATTTCGCACACATAGTGGTTTTACTACGACATGCTTGCTGTGAATGTCCGTACCTTTGACATTTAAAACACCTGAGAGGGTTAGGTATGTAAGGCCGGATTCTACAAATTTGGTATCCCGCTTTGATGGATTTAGGTAGGACTGGTGTTTGGAAAGTTAAGACGATGTGCTTCGTTGGTATAAACTGACCGTCACGTCGGATGTTAATACGACGCGCGGCGCATACTTGCTGGTCAGAAAATTCTGTCACGAGATCTCCCTCAGGCAAGTCGATGAGATCTGGCTCAGAGATAACACCACGTGAAAAATTTAAAGTTTTATGCAAAGATGTTTGAATCGGAAAATCTCCCAATTTGGTAAGTTTGCTGATAAAAACAGCTTGTTTTTCTGAAGTCTGCAACAAAAGGTCGCCAGAGCGTAATTTTTTTATGTTTTGTACTTCACCAATTGTCGATTGTATTAATTTGTTTACAAGGAAAGGAGAAACTCTATGAAATGTGTTTTGAGTGCTAATAATCATGAAACGAGAATTAGATGATGCTTCAGTGACGTGAGAAAAAAAACCCATATGACATTGAGAGTGATTCGGGTCCGGCGGCATCGCCCACCACGGAGCCCAACAAGGGATGGTAGTTGCCGGCTCTGGAAATTCTCCAACCTCGGTACTTGCCATAATGCTGACCAGAACCTATACGCTGGGAGTCACCCCCGGGGACAGTGACCACCCTTAACGCCAAGCCCAAGGAGTGACCCCTTCGCTTGATCCCCTTAAGTATACCAGACATGCGACTAGAATACCAGCCGATTGATGCATCGGGGACCTAAATGCACCACCCGTCTAAAGGGTCGCCACGCACGGCCAACACGTGGGGTTTTTAGCTGTCCATGAGAAGCAAGAAGCAAACAGAGCGGCCATAGCTTCTCATGGAGAGCTCCCTCGCTTGCCGTCGAGGGTTAGAAAATAAAGTAAACAGCAGAAGGCGTAGAGGAGAATAAATTGAAAGGGAGTATAGATCCCTGGGTACCTCGGGTTTGGGACACCCGTACTCACCTCAAGTAGGTGAGCCCCTGAGGGGGAGTAAATGTAGAATTTGAGCTCTCAGTTTGATAATTTCTACATTCAAAGAGTATATTTTTGGAGCAAAAAATATCTAGAACAAGTGAAAATGACATTGAATCAACGACTCAGATTTGAAATATGGTCTGTTTCACATTTCTGAAAATTAATCACATTCTGTATGTGATTAATTGAAAGTTCTGTGTGAAATTATTCGAATAAAACCTTGCAAGATAATTAAAAAATGAAAGGAGCAAGATGGATAGAAGATGGTACACGGATTTACCAATTTAAATATACTAAAACCTCATCCAATTTCAAACCAAGTGCGAGAAAGGGTCGGCTGTATGTCTTCACTTTCAAAGTATGAAAGCATGTTGACTCAAAGCTCTAAAGACAAATAGAATTTTACATGATCTTGTGATGGCAGTTTGTCAAATTTTATTTCCAATTGTTTGTAGAAAACCGTCAAAAATACATATAAGGTTCTCTCGTCCTTTATAGTATTTAACTACCTAAGATTGCATGTTAAAGTTCATTCATAACCGATTGGCAATGCCATGCTATTAAGACGCGGTTCACGAGTCAATGCGTTCGTATAAACTAAATATCTATTCGAGATGAAACCTTAATTTCTGTACAATGCAATACAAATGTAATTTAGTATTTTTTCATACTCCCAGTAAATCTTAAAGTTAGTATAGAAGTTATTTCCTATGCAATGCATTGTTTATTACAAATTGAATTGACTAATTTCCAGAATGCATCGGATACTTCACTCGCACATTCTGTTTGAATATAGGGTACTTTGTATATAAGGTATAACATGGTTACGATTAATAAGATAAATAAAATACACTAACTGCGAAGGTAGGAGACTATTCATAGACGTGGGAATAGCACGATTTATAAGTTTCATAAACTATTAAAATATTTGCAATTGGGTCGAACTAGTGCAGCTTCAAAACTCGGAATGTTTAAACAAGTTTATACCAGTAGCATCATCAATATCTGCATTTGAGTTTTTCAGCAGTTTATCATCTACAAAGAATTGTTTTTTTTTATTTAGTGAATAGGAAATCTTATTACTTTACTGTGAATGTTAATTCCATCTTTTATTGTAAAATTCACCCTATACTTTGTGTTCGATATTTACACAGCATTCCTTGCTTTTGATTACAAACCGTGTGAAGGTCTAAAAAATTTCAGTTAGCTTTTGTAATGGAAAACTTGAAGGTAACGTAAATGATTTCAATGTAATTAAAATACAAGTCACTTATTATAATTATATATCATTACGTTTATAAAAGGAACTTAGATTTTCTATAAAAACCTTAAAATGTGTAATTATCTAGTTTACTTTTCATAAACAATGCTTCCGATTTTTTAGCACTTGGAATAGTATCGAGAACCAAATTACTTTTCCATATTCACTGACGCATGCTGAGCAAAATTTTACACTTTTTGACAATTCACCAGTTTACGGATTAGATCTTACGGATTAGGGTTAAGCTTCTTAAAAAGGGTTTATAGTTTAGGAAGAAATCCATTCATTATAAGACAAACTGCATCAAGAAAACTTCTCTTCAAGTTGGGAATTTGATTCGTTGAGAAGAATTGAAGCAATTTTGTATTTCTTGAATATACATCACAATAAGGTTCGGCTATAATATTCTGTAATTTACAATCTAAAATATTCGGAAAATAAAATAGCAATTTAAAAAAAAATTCAATTGAAAATTATGTACAGTTATAATGTATACAAACAGTACTACTGCATTAAAATTCAAAGAATTATTTTACTTGCATTGAAGTGCCATGATTCATCACAAGATTCTGCTTTATTTCCTTTAAACGTCAACTAGTATCTCAATGGCAGGCAATTATCGAATCCTGTTTCCAACCCATTTGGAATTCGGACATCTTTATCTCCATCTTTGATATTATATTCTTGCAGCAAAAAGGCAATAAAGAGACAATCACCTGAAAATGTAGAGAGTATTTTAGTGAAATTGTTTTGAGGGAGATAATAGATTTTTAATATTTTAGCCATTCTAAAGCGGCACTTTTTGCTATCTAACTATTGCAAAAAAGGAAAGCTCAATTGACTAGAAAAATTCGATTCGATAAATTTCAGAATATGCAGTAAAACTCGCTAATGAATAATCATGTTGTATTATGATTTTGGTTTGGTTTGGTTGGTTTTTATGGCGCAAGGACCAGATATGATCATACTGCGCCAAACATTTGTTAAACATGGCGTTCGTATTAAAAGTTTAAGACATTTAAAGGAAAAAAACAATTAAATCTGATGTAAAATTTTAATATCTTTTAAAAAGTAAAGATATTTGAATGAGTGTTATCTCCTAAAATGTCATTTAAGTTAAGAACAGTCGTTCCAAAATGAACTTGTTGTGTATTAAAATCTCGGCATTCACACAGAATATGTCTGACTGTTAAAACAGAATTGCATTTATTACAAAGTGGTGCATGATCAGAGTGCAAAAGATGTTTTTGGGTCAAATAAGTGTGGCCTATTCGAAGTCTCGTAATAATAACATCTTTTTTTCTAGTCACAATTTTATTTTTGAAGCCTTTGACAGATGGCTGTATCTGAAACAGTTTATTCGTATACTGATTTTCCCACTAGATTGCCAGAATTTATTTTGAATTATTTTTATTACTTGTAAAGCATCGGATAAGGGAACAAAATTTTCTTTTAGCAGAGTTGGGCATTTTGCTGCCTTGCCAGCTTTTTCGTTTCCCAAGATTCCGACATGGCCAGGAATCCAACAGAACTTAATTGTAAAATTTTTTAGTAATCTATATATGTAAAAAATATTTTGTACTAAGGGATGGCTTTCCGATGACACGTTTTTAAAAGCTGCAATACTACTTTTAGAGTCCGTATATACAATAAATTTAGAGGGGGTTAACGTTGCAATCTTTTGAAGGCTTAAGTATATTGCATAAAGTTCGGATGTGAAGACAGAACAGAAAGGATGAAGTCTTTCTGAAATGATTACATTACGAAAAACTGCTGCTGAACCGACATGATTGCCATATCGTGAACCATCTGTATAAACAGCTTGAAAGGAATGATACTGTTGTCTGTGTTCATAAAAAAATTTCTGAAACATCACGTCTGATGTTGATGGTTTCAGAAAGTGTATAAAATCATCGACAAAATCAAAAGATAATTCCTCCCAGGGAGGTGGACCGTTAATATTTACAGCAACCGGGAAGTCTTCAATTTTGAACGATCGCAAAATCTCTCCGACACGGAATCCAAAAGTTGGAGTAAAAGACAATTTCCTAGCGAACAACGAGCCGTATATAGGGTTGAGAACTCTGTTGCACAGTGGATGGTATTCAACACTTTTAATTTTATAAAAGTAGGATAAACAAAGTCGTTTCCGCCTAAGTTCCAAGGAGGGCTCACCACTTATAACTTGTAAACTCTGAATTGGTGATGTTCTAAAAGCTCCTGTAGCTATACGAAGTCCTTGATTATGCACTGCATCCAATGATTTCAAGGTAGATTTGGCAGCTGAACCATAAATTGGTGCTCCATAATCAAGCTTCGAGCGTATCAGCGATCTGTAGATCTTAAGCAAAGAAGTTCTATCGGCTCCCCAAGAGGTATTTGATAGGACTTTTATAATATTTAGCTTTTGAAAGCATTTTCTTTTCAAATTTTGAATATGCGAACGAAAAGTTAGTTTATTATCTAATATGACACCCAAAAACTTTTTCTCACTAACAGTGGGAATAACCGATCCATTAAGTCGAAGCTCTGGATCTGTATGAAGCCCACGTCGCTTGCAGAAGTGAACGCTAACTGTTTTCTGATGGGAAAAAACAAATCCATTTTTCGAAGCCCAGTGTGACATACCGTTTATGGATGTTTGTAATTGTTTTTGAATGAAATCCAAACTTTCACTAGCACAATGTATTTGGATGTCATCGACATAAAATGAAGTATGTACAAAAGGTGCTACATGCGAAACAATCCCATTTATTTTTATGATAAACAATAAGACACTTAGTACACTACCTTGAGGGACGCCTTCATGCTGAATGAAAGGATCTGATAAAACATCTCCAACACGGATTTGAAAAGTTCTTGTACGCAAAAAGTTTTGTACAAAAATTGGTAGGGATTCTACGAAATTCAGATTTTGCTTTTTTAAATTTAATGAGATTTTGGATGGTAGGGTATCTCCTGAAGGTATTCCATGCTTTGTCTTGCGCTCTTTTCCAGTTTGCCCATTTTTCATTCCACCACGGTTTGCATAGCTTTGGTATTTTCCCCGATGTTTTAGGAATACTGAGATCTGCTGCTGCAATTATATGCTCGGTTACTTGTTTGACTGCCAAATCAATAGAAGCAGCATTAATCATATCTGGTGTTAGTTGACAAATTGAGTTAAACATTGGCCAGTTTGCTTTATTAATATTATATCTCACGGGTCTTTTCGGAAATAAAAAATCATTGTGAATGTACGTCAATACAATAGGGAAGTGATCGCTATTGTATAAGTTTGAATCCACGGAGAATTTCCAGTAAGGAGCAAGGGAAGGAGAACAAAGTGCAAGATCAATCGTGGGGAATGTTTTGCTAGCTTGGTGAAAATGAGTGGGAGCGGTGTCATTAAGTATACAAAGGCAATGATCCTCAATCAGTTTTTCTATTTGCCGTCCTCTAGTGTTAATATCAGCATTATTCCAAATAGGATTATGACCGTTTAAATCACCAAGGAGAAAAAAGGTTCTGGCAACTGTTCTATTAATTGATCCAAATGTCGTTGTTCAATATGTTCATTTGGAGGCAAATATAAATAGCAAACTGTAGTTAATACTTTCAACTGAATTTGTACAGCAGTTGCCTGCAAATTTGAATTTAAAATAACTTCACTACTTGGCAAGTGACGTGTAGTTAAAGATGCAACTCCTCCAGATGCTCTAAAATTTTGTTCATTATCTTTTCTTTGAAGGACATAGTTTTTAACATTGGGAGATACACGTGGTGTCAGATATGTTTCCTGAATTCCCAAGCAAACCGGTTGATATTTGTTAATAGATTTGATATCTTCTTTATGAGCTTGAAAACCATGGCAATTCCAGGAGACTAAATTAATATTTGTCATTTCGGTTTTCTAAAGAATTTAGATTTGAAAATTTGTGGCTTTCCTTTGCCTACTCTAGCTTAATCGCTCAGATCCATTTCGCTAAGAGATTCGTCAGATGGGTGTATTTCCAATTCAACATCTTTACTATTTAGGTTTTTCTTTTCTTTCAGTTCATTTTGGTTTTGAATGGGAAGACTCCTTTTTTTCTTTTTATTTTGTGGAACTGTTTTTAAAGATTTTTGGTTTTTTGTAATGTTTATTTCTTTAGTTATGAAAGACCTGTTCGAATTCACTATTTCAAGCCAATCTTTCAGTTTGATGGTAATGTATTCCTCGTTTGATGTAGAAGGAAACTGTTTCGTGATTGTTTGTGATGGACTACTGTTTTCTTGAATTTGTATGGGTTCAGTTTGCATGCTAGAACAAGTTGTTCTTTTTAATGCTGTACTGTACGGAAGATTTTTCTTTGGAGTTCGATTTTCAACTATTTGCCTAGCTTCTGCAAATGAGATATTTCTAGAAATTTTAATTGTCTGGATTTCCTTTTCGATCTTCCACTTGGGACATGATTTAGAATAAGCTGGATGACTACCGTTGCAATTAACACATTTTTCGGGTTTTTTGCAAGGAGTGTCATTATGGCCAATTTCAGAACATTGTGGACAGCGAGAGGAAGAAGCGCGGCAACTAGTTTTTGTATGTCCAAACTTCTGGCATTTAAAACAACGCACCGGGTTAGGCACAAAAGGACGTACATCGCAACTTATAAATCCAGCTGTTATCTTTCTGGGAAGCACATGAGAGACAAATGTTAAAATAACATGCTTGGTTGGAATTATATTACCATCTCTTTTCAATGTTATACGACGCGCATTTGTTACTCTAAATGACTGTAGTTCAGAAACAAATTCTTCATCACTCACCATAATAAGATCCATACTAGATATAACACCTCTGGTATAATTCAGAGTTTTATGACTGGAGACTTCTATTGAGGCATCCCCGAAATTCTTGATCGCAAGTAGATGCTCTGATTGTTTCGACGTCGCAGTCTCTATTAATAAATCTCCGGATCGAAGTTTCTTTACGGATGTAACGTTCCCAGCAGTACTTTGAATATATTTTTGTATCAAAAAAGGAGACATGTTTTTAAGTTTATCGTCTTTACCGTGTATCATTAAAAATTTTGGAACAAATTTCGTAAGCTCAGTTTGTGCAATGTTAATTGACTTATCGGAATCGGTTTGAGAAAAAAGACCCATGCAAAAAAGACAAAAATTCAGGCCCGACGGCACCACCCACCACGGAGCCCAACAAGGGATGGCAGCCACCGGCTCTGACCATCCTCAGCCTCGGCACATGCCATAATGCTAGCCGGAACCTATACGCTGGGAGTCACCCCCGGGGACAGTGACCACCCTTAACGCCAAGCCCAAGGAGTGACCCCTTCGCTTGATCCCCTTGAGCAGCCCAGTCAAATAAATGCCTAGGATACCAACCGATTGGTACAACGGAGACCAAAAAGTACCACCCGTCTAATGGGTCACCACGCACGGTCAACACGTGGGGTTTTTGGCTGTCCATGAGAAACAAGAAGCAAACAGAGCGGCGACAGCTTCTCATGGAGAGCTCCCTCGCTTGCCGTCGAGGGAAAGAAGGATCAAGCAGACAGAAAGAGGCGTAGGGGAGAATAAATAATAAATGGAGTAAAGATCCCTGGGAACCTCGGGATTGGGACACCCGTACCTGAGGGGTTGTATTATGATTTTGATCCATCATTATCTATATCAACATTCAGCGGCTCTGCATGATAACTATCCAGGCACGATAGCTCTTTGTAAACGCCAAATCCTTTCACCCGACTCTAGACGCAATTTGTTTCGAGAAGTCGCCTGTCAGTATTGCTCCCACGGAAAAAGGCAATTGGGCAATTTAGTTAAAATATTACTAGATGTGTTTGTTGTTTTATGGCACAAGAGCCATTCTTGGTTATATTTGCGCCTAACAAATGGTAAAATTAAAGATTTAAAATAATTCAATATTAATTCTACAATATTAATATAAACCTTCAAAAAACTGAATTGGGAGCTTACAAATTTGAAATTATAAAATTAACATGGTTTTAATAAATTAATATAAAACAATGAGACTAAACAAAAAAGTTAATATTACGAGATTTAGGCTAGTGTTTTGATACTTGAAAATGTATCAAGTAGTTTGAGACTAAAAGATTCATTTAAATACTTATGAAATAAAAAGAAATATTTATGTTATTTCGCTAATGTAATACAATAAAGCAACGATTTGGGCATTGGCAAGAGTTGATGTTTCGGATTTGATAGTCAATAATATTCAAAGGAAAGCAAACATTTGGTCAAATTTTTAAAAATATAGCTTTGATACTCTACTAAATGATTCAACGATTTTTAAAAATTGATCGTGAACATTCATAGCGACATTTAATGATCCTCTGTCATTTTATAATTAAAATAAAAACTCTTTCGATTTAAATAAAAACAATTCAGAAAAGCCTTTTAGTTTTAATCCCTTTAAAAGTTTACTTGATTTCCTAATTAGATGACGTATTCTATTTGAAATATTTTAATTCTTATGAGGATTTCAGACAATGAAGATTCTCACTGATTTTTACATTTTACTTTTTATTTAATATCCGATTTAAAATTCCAGTAATTCGATGTGTGCTGTCAAATACATCATCGAATGAAAAAAGGTTAAAGTTTCATTTGTCGATGAAATCAGTCACGATGCACCACAATTACGAAAATACTATAAAGTTAAAGATCACTATCATAATAAGCTACAACGATAAGAAAGATTAGTTTTAATAATTATGGACTTTATAAAATAAAATTTAGTTAGAAATGGATTTTCAAACGTTAAGAAGCAATTTCTAGATGATTTCGTTCAAAACAGCTAAGATTGTTTTTATTTATTTTCTATAAAGAAATCTAATTTCATTTATTGGAAGGGATGTAGGCCAAAATTTCAGTTGGCCATTTGATTAAGGAAGGTCATAACAATGACGCAGCTTAACTATAGGCCCTATCTATAAATCGGCGTATTTCTAATTATCTGACCTGGAACTTAATTCCTGTTAATTTTTTAATCATTTGGTCATCTTCCAAAGACAAACCAAAGAGTTAGACTAAGCATCAGGCAATTAGTTCCATATTAAGAATTGGTTATGCAAGTAAGCAGATATAGTCAAGCTAATCAATTTGAAAGTGAAATAATTCAAGATTAAAAAGCAAAGGAGACATGGTTTTAAAATAGTGCAATTAAATATCTGATCTATTCATTTCAAAGAAAACAATAAAACAGTTTCAATATATTAAAATATGCAATCGTACAATATTAGGATATCGCTTTATTCCATTCAACGAATTCAATTTTCTTAAATATTGAAATTAAAAATGAGCATGAAATTGAATGAAATATATCACCTTTTTACGTTCACTTGAACGATTTTTATTCCATATATTTACTTTGGAGGAGTTGATATGCCCACCTGTTGCATCCTGTGTTCCAAAGTTATATTACCGATGCATTACTTTCAACAATTCAGTCGTTTTTATGTTCTATCGCAATTTTAAAATTCACTGCCATCACCGTAATTCAAAGTGAACGTAAAAAGGGATTTAAAAGAAATTGAGGTGCTTAAAAGGAAGCTTAAGTAAAAAGATTTAAAAAAAATTATTAACAGCTTTTATACGTAAAAGGAAAGACGTAGGATTAGAATTGAATGCAGTGCTCAACAGGTGATAATTAGTTGGATAGATCTGAATTACGACTTAAGCAGCTACGTTAGCATTATACTAATTTTATCTTTCAGGAAGACAAGAGCGCCATCCCATTGGGGGTTAAATGTTCGTAGCCTACCTAAATGAAAAACTTCCATTAAACTGCATTGAATATGATGACAAAGAATGATTTAACCTTTGTTACATGGCCTCTAACATCCGGTACATTTTATCGTGGATTCTTTCCATTTCAGTACCAGAGACTTCGTTGCTGAAAATATTCAATGCATTTTTACGCAAATGCTGCATTAAGCATGCCTGGTAGTTTAGAGTTCAAAATGGATCATTTTTGGTATCATTTTAAATTCATAGATTCTATCAAAGTAATTTTTTTGCCTAATGTCTGATGAATTATGGAATGTGAATGTTAATTTTGTATAATGGCTAGTTAATTACGATTTCAAATTGTTGGAGTTGAGATCCTTGAATCAATAGCGAATTCGCATGCTGAAGATTCACATGTTTTTGTAAGCTAATCAGTATAATTTATAAAAAGTATTATTGGAACTTTTCTTTATCTCTTATCAACTTTTCTACAAATTTGATAAAATTTTGATTTATCGGTCAAACTATAGAAGTTATCACTATTAGTTTATAAATGCTAGTTTCTGTTTCAAACATATTATGGCTAGGCCATGATATTTTATTAAATCTGTAAAGGTTCGATACTTTGGAACTCCAATTAGTCGCAATTTTTTAAAACTAATTTATTTTTTAAAATGGAATAAGTTCAACATTTAATGAGAAAAGTTTGATGCTTGCCATGATGTCGGTATATGTTCTTCCATTCTATTAGGCATTATTTATAAAATTATCATGCATTTGGAAGAGAAAATTATAACTAAGAATCCTGAAAATACCGAAAATACCGAAAATAAGAGCTTGATAGAAGATTTCTCAAAATTTTGCTTCTGCATTTTTTTATAACAAGAAAGCAACTGAATATTTCTAGTTTTCCACATAAAACAAGAATTATCGCTTCTCAATAAATATCAAACTAATTCACGGAGGTTAGTTTTCTAAAAGTTGAAGTTGTCAGAATTTGAACTGCTGGACGAAAATCTATTTTAAGATTCCTCGGTTCAAATTGAAGTTTTTCAAATTTCGAAGTTAAAGAAATATATTTCAATTCTAATCCTATTGATAACTCCGAACATTCTTGCATCAAAACCTTCAAGATATCTAATGCGTAAGTAAATTCTATAGAATTATTCAAATTTGAAAATTTAATTTCATTTATTTTGCGTTACTTCATACAATGCTTACAAAAAATATGCATACACCTTATCTCATTGGACATATTTCTTAACTTAGTTTAGTTATATTAATTTCCATTTTTAAAGCAACGCTAGGGATATCTGGGGAAGGATCGCATAATTTTTAGCCTCTCACAGATGACGACACCCGAGCTGACTCCCCCTCTCCACTAGCAGTAAGACTAGCAACATACTCCTCACACGACGGTTCTTCGGTAGAATCAGGTATCAAACCTGAAACTCTACAGCTCTAATGCCGAGATCTTACCACCAGGTCACCACGGCCACATTTCTAAGTAAATTCAAAATGAGAAAATATTCTAATCAAAGGGTTAAGTAAATTATCTAGAAATTTAGTTGTTTTCACAGACAAGTATTTTCTATATTTGAAATAGACTAGGAATTGACTCAATTTCAGAAATCATTTTATTTCGCTGATTATGAATGCTTGCTTTAGTCACAATGTATTTTTATTTCCAAAGAAAACTAAATTACTCAAAAAATATGGATGCTATTCATATTTTAAACTGAATTATGGGATTACACACAGCACTTTTAATTGGTCCTGTGGGATGAGTTTGTTTCTTTAAAGGAAAGAAAAAAGGACAGGTTGGTTTAAAAATTACATCGAATTTCGAAATTATTTAAGACTAAACGTATATCGTATTCACTTGGAATTGAAAATGCGATTGTAATCCGAGAAGACTTATTCTTTGCAATTATTCAAAAACACGTAATAAGATTAGTAGATCCTGTGAATATATGGTTTAGAAAAGAAATCAGAACAGTTCAAAATGAAGTTATGTAATAAGAAAGTTAATTACGCAGAGACACAATGAAGTAAAAAATATTTCCAAATATTTAAAATTTAAGTTTATAAATATTTAAAGGCGACATCTTTGAAAAGAGTGCAAGGATTATTAAATTTGATAACATTAATTTATCTTGCATTGAACTTGCATTCTTTTACTAATGATAATTCAATATCAATAAATTCGATATAAACTTAGTTGCGTTATATATAGAAATATGAGCGCTTATTTTAAGCTTCAGAGGCAAGAGATATTTTTTGAGGGAAAGGAATGAATAATGCAGATATTGTGAATTGCTCCAGAATGGCTATGGTCAGCTTTCTAATGAATAATGCAGCTATTGTGAAATTGAACTTTTCTAAAAATGAGTTGAAATCTATTTTCTTAAAACTCTACACATCTTCAGCGTTTTCTTTTCCGGGTTTAATTTTCCCACTTAAGTCGCAATCTACCCAATAAAACTAAAAGAATACGAAAATCAAATTATTTATCGTGCAAAATCTTACAAGCTTGTTAGACAAAGGAGCAGAAGGTCGGATAACTAACCACTCGATAATCTACACGCAACTGTCGGAATGAGTCAATAAACTTGTCATTGCACAAATATGTGTAGAGACGCTGAATGGTGACAAAAACCCGTTCCAGTGTCTCTGCGAATTTCATTTGTTACAACAAGCACATAAAAACTATCTTAAAAACACACCTGAATCTTAGTGACACATTTTATTTTTATATTTGTACTATTTTGAAATACAGTAAATTCATATTTCATTTTGAAGTTATCAAGTCAAAATGCATTATAAATTTGTAATATTTATACATAGAGAACAACAACCATTTAAAAATAACCATTTAAGATGCAATAAAAACGTATCAACTATTAAAAATTAAGTCTGAGTTTCTGAAAGTAATGAAAATGGCGAAAACTGCTATGACCGAACTGAAATTCCTTATCCAAATGATCTTAAATAAAGAAAAAATGAATCAAATCTGTTAATGGTAAGATAATAGCATTAAAAAAAATCTCCAATTTTGCTTTAAGTTAGTTATTTTTGCTTAAATAAAAAATTTAGGAAATGATTAGAAAATAAAGTTTTAAATTTCCCAAACCAGTAGTATAAGATTATTCGATTTTAATTGGGTGTAGAATTGTATACAGTAAATAGGAAAAATTGATGGTATTAAATATACACTAGCGACAGTGAAAATGCTCAGAAAGGTTAGTTGATGACTAAAAATTAAAATGACACAATAAAATATCTCAGCATAACTATGAAACAGGTACATATAACAACCTTCCTGGAAATATATATTCAATAGAAAAACTATAGAAACTTTAACTTACCCTATTTAACTTCCATCTTCATTATTTCTACACCAACTCGGGTACTCTCGAAACTTCAGTTACAAATAATGTTTTATTTAATATGAGAAATTATATTGAACTAACAAAAAAAGCCCGATTCTAATATTCTTCGAACGCACCTAACTTGCAACGATAATTTGTTACTTATGTTCATTCACAGAACTGACAAATTATCGACTGCTTAAAATTCGCACAAGAAAAACGTCGCCTGGATATTTCTTCATTTATAATAGATAAAAGAAAACCAAATGCTTATGTTCTCGGTTTAATTTCTACCGAACGGCTCATTTCGAAGGCTTTGCAATCGAATTTTTTGCGTGTAGATCCCAACTGCTTGTGGGGTTAACTTGCTTAATTTTTGTGTCATTAGAATAGCTCCATCCTTTACTCTATGGAATTGTTCAGTAAAATAAATACGGTAAAGTAATTTCAAAACTAATTTAAAATAAAGCATGTTGTAATGATTTTACATTTAATCACATTAAATTAGGCTCCCATTTTTTCCATATATAGAGACATTGTCTGCTTATTTAGTACAGAAGGATACCAAATTTGTTTTACAAGTGAAGTAAGATCCAGGTTGAGAATATATGATTAGCCCTTAGATAAAACTGTTGGAGTGATGAATATTCTATTATTATTCATATCAAGTTTACCAATATACATTAAGATGAAGCCTCGGCAGAGTAGTGAGAAGTGTGTCAGTCTCATAATATAATAATAACGGTAACAAAAGGCAAATTCTTAATACATACAAAATAAACTAATTTCACATATTTTATTTAAATCGATAAATTAATGCTTAGTTTTGAATCTTCTAGGGATAGAAGCCTTTATTTAAGTCCTTTATGAGTTTACATAAATCTACAATCAAAAAGTCAATTCATATGTTTAACCTTAAGTCAGGTAACCGTCAGAAATGAATTGAAAATTTACCAGTTGAAATATCCGATTGTGTTGAGTTTACCATTTTCCAGCTCCGAAACAATGACCTTGCCAATAAAAAATCCTGTATAATTTCTTGGATATGTGAAGGATATCTATTCAGATGTTCATCTACTATTATATTCCTATATTACGAAGGTAAAAACTTCGGCATCGAAAATGGAGGGTCGTAGGATCGAGTTATATTTTTGGTAAAACACTTCAATCCAATCGTGCTTTATTCACGTCCTTTCTTTTGAAAAGTTCATACATTTTTACATGAATGCAACATATTTGATGATGTCATCCGATTGCTGTTCTAAATAACTACACTATCTAAAATGGACTAACGGACTTCATGGATTTACAACATGACGTTAATGTAATTTATATGCACAAGAATATTTTTCGCTCCAATATCTTGTATGCATTTCTGAAAAATGAAGTGACAATTGAGGAATGAGTATGGCTATGACAGAATTACTTTGCTGTTGTATAAGAATCAAAAATGTCTTTGATGTTAGATAGCTTGAAAGATTGCTGGTTCATAAAGTGATCAAATTAGAAGTTCGCCAGTTGCCGGATCATCGAGTGCATTCGAAATCGTATGTCGTGAATTCAATGATTTAACGAATTCCCCTGATTGAAACCTGGGAGATTAATATTGACTTAATTGGCATCCGATGCATCAACCACTGTTCACAATTACAAGGTAAGTGAAAAAAAACTCTTCTAGAGTATTTTACAACAGAAAATTACAATTTAATGCATTAGACATTTTGAAATCTCAAGTATATTTCTTAAGAGGTATTGATTCTGATAACTTTGTGGTTACGAGGATTAATTAATTTGCTAAAAAGTATGAATTCAACTGTAAAAATCTATATGTCTCAGTCTGTGTAAGTATCAGCCTTAATATCGTTTTGTATTTTTTTAGGTATCTAACTTTTAATACAGAAAAATTCAAAAGTTGGTTCAATCCAGTATCCATAGTTGCCATGTATTAGATACACTTGAATTCGGCAGTCATGAATCCACTATTTCAAACATACATGCAATGGAAATGGGCAAATTATCGCTGACATCCATGTTATCGACCTTTGCTCAAAGTCATGATGTTTGCCTAAAAATAATTCTAATATTCTAATTTAATAATTATCTTCGAATGGAGATGATAGTTATTAAATTAGTCGTGTTGAAATATTAAATAGTGTTTAAGTAATTCTAACTTATGTATCTTAATGATTAGACTGTTGATTTTATTTGCCAAAATAGCAAAATTCCGGGACTTGTTCAAAGTTATAATGTTTGCCTAAAATTATTCTAATATTCTAATTTAATAATTATCTTCGAAAGGAGATGATAGTTATTAAATTAGTCATGCTGAAATATTAAATAGTGTTTAAGTAATTCTAACTTATGTATCTTGATGATTTTATTTGCCAAAATAGTATAAATCCGGGACTTTTTTTCTCTCTCTTAATTGAACTTGAGAAGAATTGATCTCTTAACTCTCGCTCTCGTGAAAGAGACGGGTTGGGGTTTCGACCATCATTTCTAGCGCCCGTGATATTGCCGGGCTGGGATGTTCAATAGTAACACGACAAAAAGATTACAACCACTTCTTTTGTTTTGCCTGAAATTCATTTTATTTCTCATTTTATACACCAGGGAGTCAGTAATAGTCTATTTTAAATGTAATTGCAGATTATTTTCAACCAGGTGGTAGCACTAATCGAATATGTGTACTTGTGATATATTTTAAAATCGATTATTTTAAATCCAGAGCCCACCCAGTTATTTCGTTACACATGGACCAGTTGAATACGCGTGGTTTGTGTTCTGTGTTAAAATATACTTTTTAGTATTGTATTCATTATGGAGTGCAGAGTTTGATATTCCGGAAGAGACGAAAACAATAAGCAATACAGGAAGGATACTTGTTACTACTGTCCAGATTGTGACATTGGCCTCTGTATCTTATGCTTTGAAATTTACCACACAAGACAAAATAACTATTATGTATTTATATTAGACATAAGTTTAGTAAAATTCTCTTTTAATGTTTAAAAGATGTACTTCTTAAATTTTCACTGATTGCTAGAAAACCAATATTCAGACAAAATAACCCTAAATATTGACTTCCATATAATTCCAATCTAAAAAAATTTGAAAATTAATAATTGAATGCATACATTGTTCGTAAACTTATTTTTATATAATTTTCATAAATAATAAATAGACACTTTTATGACCATTTTCTTTAAAATTATCCGATCGTTAAGGGGTTAATTTGCTAAACAACTGTGAGGTAGTTACAGGGCTTCTAATTAATAAACCTCGAGTTGCCAGTTCTAAATTCGTTTCCACTTAAACATACTTCATAGCTGTACTCTTTGCATCCAAAGCCAAAAATTATATATTTGGAAGCTTACTAAATTGATCCGGGCCGAAACATTATCCTCTTTAATTCCCTAAGATTTAAATTTTTACGATTTCCACAAAATCTCTTTGAATAGAGAAGAGAGTAAGCTGTAATTTTCTTTTGGAAGAAATAATTTTTACTATTGTTTACACAAATATATGAATGCATATCACAGATTTGTTTTTGCCTTATGGTCCAATATTTTCATCATTACGATTAGTTACCGCTTCTGAAAACTCTTTATCCCAGAAAAAATATTATAGGGAGCAAACTCAGAAAAATGAGGTAGTCGTGGAATATGATGGAACCATCATATTCTGGCGGACGGGTTACTTGAATATGTTTTGATAAGTAATTTGACAACGAAAAATAATTTGGTAAGAGTTACGTTTAGCCGTGAACCCTTTGCCGCGCCAAGGATGCCAAGTCGTCAATAAAGATGGCGGACAAAGTAAACAAACACTTCTATGGAGATAGTTAAGGTTACCACTTTTCGCGATATAATTGATTTTTTTATCGATAAGTATTCTTTTATTTTACAGACCCAGTGCCTACAATAGATGCCGGAGGCATCTGTTGAAGGCACCGGGCAGATTTTTTTAACTTAAAAAAACATCTTATGGCTTTTCTAGCTACGGAAGCGGGAAACTTGTAGCTTCGCCAGCGCATTGGGCATAAGGACTGTGTGGATAACAAGAACAGTAAATAATAAATAATCGAGAAAGACAAAGATGCAAAAAAAATGGATTTAATAGGAAATTTTATGTATAGGAAATTTATTAAAAAGAGTTGAAGCTCCTGTACAACTCAACCATTGTAGGAAGAAGTAAACAAAACATCATTAGGGTTACTACATGAGCGTTGGGTTGGGTTGCCATATCGGTGGCAAACTCGAGGGAACACTAATGACCACTTTAACCAATAATTTATCACCTTGTCATGATAGAGCATAGATGATTTGACGTTCCGATTGATTATATATTTTTGATTATTTTAAAAGCACTTTTTACTATCACAAGTATTTCAAATCACTCAGTTGCATGTATCTTGCACTTCTCTTTTCCTGATGAAATAGTATCATTTATTTATAGTTTCAATACATTTTTAAAAAGTTTCGAAATTTTTTCAACTTTATAGAAAGGCTTTTAATATATCAAATCATAACTTACATTTCAACTAAGCAGAAATATTGATAATGCGTCCATAATGTTTCAAATTAAAACTATATTTAAACTCTTTGACTATATATTAATTCGACTGTCACTTGTTTTCTGTATCATGTTCAATCTATTCACATCTGTTACCAAATTAAATAATCCTTGTCTACTACAGTTGCAATTCAACAACAAAGGGTCATTTAATTCGAAAGATTATCCAAATCACAATTTTAATTCCTGAGAGTGAATGGTTAGAAAGCATAGAATAGTTATCTCCTTGTTGTATCGTATTGTTAACAGTTAAACTCAAATTCAATTCAACTTTTAAATACATGATTAAAATAATATGACTGTCATAATTTGGTGAGTTTTCAACCAGAAAAAAAAATTCTTAAGTTTTCATTTTGTGATCGTGCTATCTTCTATATCATCGAATAAATGAATTCATAGGATGCCACATCGTGCAAAAATTTGTAAGACAGTCTTGCTTTGCATTTATGTAATAAAATTAATTTTCCATCTTTTTAATGCTGTTTGCCTTCAGTCTCTTTTATCATGTCAGAACACGCTGTTTTTAGGATGAGATTTTTGGCGTCAAGAAGAATCCGTAGGTGAAAAATCAAAATTTCATTATCTGCACGAGCATTTCAAAAAATCAGCTTTGCAGTGTTTCTTTAAAATAAAGATCTCATTTTTTTATTGTGTGGTTTTATAAACGTACTGGAAAAATCTTTTTCGATAGTTTCAATGTAATAATATCAAAACTTATAGGAGAGGTTTGCTTTCGAATATAATAATATAAATATTACAGTATTTATTTCGAAATTATTTTTTTTTAATCTAAATTTGCTTCGATTTCGAAAATTAAATTAGTTTTACAATTAACTAACTTATCTGGAGAAAAATTTTCTTTAAGATTGAAATTAATAATAAAGTATTTGGTATCTAGTATTACTAAGGAAGGATTTACTTTTTGACTATTTTTATCTATTTGATCCAAATTAATCAGAAATCTAAATTTTAGGAAATGCTATCAGCAAACTTAAAACAAGAAAAGGTAATAAAGATTAAAATGAAATCTGCTATGCATATTTTAATGCATCCTGTCAGAACATCATTTCTTGAACGACCAAGCGCCACGTGCTAGTGAAAGTTAAACTATATTTTTATTCATTTTAATCGTTTTATTGAATGAGTCACTTTAGTGGTGCAAACGATCTGAAAAACTTTATCTCTCATTGATTGTTTTAAAAGATATCATTTCTATTTCCTATCTATTTTAATTCATATAATCACGTGCTCAAAATGACATTTTTATAGGTTTTATTTGCTGTTGTCATTAACTTATTTTTTAAAAAAATCGGAGCTTTTGTAAACGCGATGGCAGCGCGTTATTAAAAGCTGATTTTTTGAGATGGTTGCGTGCATAATAATTTTTTTATTTTTCGCCTACTGATTAAATTTTTTATATTTCGCCAATGGATTAAAATTTTTATTTTCCGCCTACGGATTTTTGTTGACGCCAAAAACCTAATCTCAAAAACATGTTCTGGCATGATAAAAAACTGAGACCTTACAGGTTTGAAAAATAAATCGGATCAAAATAACAGAAATCAATAAAGAATGAAAATGAAGAGTAGGAAAGAAATAGGAAAAAATAGAACCATTTTCTGTAATACGATTGAAGATGGTATCGTGTGACAAAATTTCAGGGTATCACACAAGTAAACAAAATTGTCATTTATCACAGATAAACACACCGTTCGTGAAAATCCTTATCCAGTGGAGTGCATGCGTGGGTGGGGGGGAGACGAAAACAGAGAAGTGAAAAGGGATTAATGTTTTCGCGCGCTCCCGACCGCGTGGGCGGAAATTGGATATTGGCAGGAGAGGATCCGTCGAGTGATTGGTCATTACGGGAAGATGAAGTATGATTTCTCTCTGTCATGCGAGCAGAATGAATGTCGTCCATGTGCTGAATCGGAGGAATACGGGGATGGGAAGGAGAGTATTAGCAAGAGCCCTCCCTCGAGAGAAAAGAAAGGTATTATCTTTCCTCAGCACAGACATATTGAGTTTTTCGAGATAAAAGTTTGCGTTCGGTCTTTTTACTTTCTCATATACGTAATATAGAGAAAATATAGTAAAAGATTAAAATGAAATCTGCTCTGCATGTTTCAATGTATCTATTTAGAACATAATTCTTAGTACACGTAATGGCACACAATAAAATTACATTATATTTTTATGCATTTTAATGGTTTCATTGAATGAGTCAATTTAGTATAGCCAACGAGCCAAAAAACTGTGCCTCGCATTTGTTGCTTAAAAATATCTCGTTTCCTAATTATTTCACTTCTTATAAAACACGTGCTCAAAATGACATTTTTCTGGGTTCTATTATCTATAGTCATTAACTTAATTTTAAAAAGAAATCAGTGGTTTTGAAAAAGTAATTGCAACGCGTTATTGAAAGCTGATTTTTTGAGATGCTCGTGCAGATAATTTTTTTTTATTTTTCGGCTACGGCTTTTTGTTAATGCCATACACCTAATTCCAAAAACATTATGCTCTGAAATGATAATAATCGTTAAAAAATGAACTCGAGATATTGAGGAGTATCCACATTTAAGATCTCCCTGAATTCGAAATGCACAATTTTAGAAAATGTCTGTATGTTGCAATAGTAACTAAAAAATATCTTTGGGGTAGAAGAATGAAATTTGGTATTCGATTTTTTCATCGATTATCTAGATTTCTCTCAAATTTTGAACAAAATTCGTTCATAGCTAGCTTGCCTAATCTGCTGTTTTAATATATTTTATAATATAACTACAAAATGAAAAGATATAGATAAAATTTCCACGTAGATCTGAAATCTATAATGTAGACATCAATCAAATTTTAAATGAAATCCAATAACGGGGTGATCATCTGTCAGCTGATACTTTTAGTAACATTTAAGCGAAATAATTTGAAAACTCAATGCCTTAAATGTATCAAATTTCGTATGGGATTTTGAGATCTTGTAGGTTTAATGGAGTACCCGTCCGTGATGGCCTACCTCCAATCTTTGAAAAGATTTGCAGATGCATTGCTTCAACGTAGCTCACATAGGCTTTGAGAGCAACTGGTGAAATTGACGAGAGAGAGTAATCGATGGGTACCAAAGCATGGGGTGAAGAAGAGGAGGAAGGCTGTTTTGGCCAATCAGGTTGCCTTGAGACATGTAGTGGGGGGGCATGTAGTGTGACATGTAGTGGGGGAAGGGAAGAGTGATTTCGAAGATGGAGGACTGGGTAAGTTGTTCATGGTTGGCCAATCAGGATCAAGTTTCTTACAGAGTGAAAGAGTAGAATTTGGAAATAACTTAGTCGTTGAGGGCATTGAGAATGATGATTTTTTCCTCCTTATTTCCGTTTTCTACGCTTTGCAGCTTCAATTAGTTTCGGAAATTCCTTGAGGAGTCTCTTATTTCTCTTAGAATTTGAAAGGTCTTAAGGATGTTAGGTAGATCTTCAAAGTATGGGATTTTAAGATGACAATTGCAATTTCATGGGTGATCTTTGCTCCAATTGGTTGAGTCCAATTGGTCCAATGGGGTTGTCTGATAGAAATGTTTCCGCTTCGGAACCGGAAGGTTTCGGATTCGAAACCCAATTATACCGAAAACCCGTCGTGGAAGTGTCGTCCTCGTCAAATGACTGATTTTCAAAATTACGAGTTTCGTCCCAAAATAGGGGGGATGTTAATATAATTAAACTTTTAATAGGCCATTAGTTCTAGTCATAGTATATTAAAACAGGTTTGACATTGGATTAATTGAGGATTGAGATTGGCTGAAGAAAAATATTTTATTTAGGTTGTTAGATAACTTTAATTTAATTACTGAGCAACAAATCAAAAACACGTCATTTTGTATGAGATAAGGAATTGAATCATCTAGGTTTCTGCCTCAGTGAAACATTTGCCAGACCTTATACCAACCTACATAATTTCATACAAAGATAGTTGAATTTGGCAGGAAGCATACTTCTAAAGTCCTTAAAAGAATTAAATAAAGGAAATTTGTTATGATTATAATTGTAGTTCTGCGCCAAATTTGTTTTAACTCTTTGCAGTCCGAAAAATTATTAGATGCAAAATTATTCACCTAATACAAAGATTTGTTTATCGCTATGAAAAATAAATATACATAATTCTTTTAAGTCGAATTTCTTTGAAAAAATAATTTGTATCTCTTAACCATTATGTAGGCGTTTATAACAATTAAATTTGAAAAATAAATAAATAAAACGTCCAAATGATGCACAGTCTTGAATGTCGAGTTACACTCGACATCGGACCGCAAAGGGTTAAGTTAGTCGAAATAAAGACAACTAAAATGCATATTCAATTTCATCATACTTGAGTGCTAACCTGCAATCCAACGATTGATCGCATAAAAAATCATTGGATTGCATACTAATAAACTTTAGTAACTTTCTACGCTATTGGCATGTATTTAATAATTGCTATGTACCGATGATTTTTTATACTATGCTTCGTAGCACATAGCTCTCATATATGGAACACGAAAATAAAAATTTGATTACTCATAACGTGTACCGACTTTTCTAAAAACCACAACTTTATAAATGAAGGAAGAGAGGAATAACAAGTTCATTTGGTAATATGCGAGAAAGTTTCTGAGAGACAATTCTTGCTGGTTTAAACTTGAATAATTGCGATTTTTAAAAAGTTATGCTACTATGATTCCAAATGAGACAGATAAACAATGACTAATGACTCACTTTGAGTAATTTGATTCAAAAGTCGATACGCACTTACGGATATAATAATAAAACTCTCCACCAATTGTTACCTTTCTTGCTTACTAAGATTTGGTATTAATGTTCTTATTTATAAATCTAGAGATTAATAAATATATTCTCCAGTTACAATTTTGCCCAAAATTTTATAGAAATCCAAAATTCTGGCTTAAAGATTACGCACTAAATTTCCTCCCAGAAAAAAAAATTGAGTTTCAAAGCTATTATGTTTACAAACAGATCAATATTTGTATAATTTTAGAGAAAACTCAGAATTATGAAATTAGAAGGTTAATCAACTTCCAAATCTTATATTTTTAAAAATAGAGCATACGAAAGACAAAAAACTCAAACACAGCCTTATTTTACTAATTTGGAATTAATTTAATCGGAGATAGTATCTCATGAAACATTTTACAATGAATGCACATGTAACAGTTATGGAAATTTGGGAATCTGATATTAATGATAAAGAAGCGAAGAAAGTATCATAAAAGGGATTTTAAAACAAGAGAATATTTTCCCCATTACGAGTTTATCGCTAAAAGGGTTTCATTGAGGTCAAAGAATGGGTTTCATATACTTTAGAAAATCGATCGCTACCTGAGCAACTCCCCACAGGAACAGTGACTTTAAGATACATGCTATCTTTCCTTCAAGCTTCAGGTATTATGAAATTTATTTCACGGCGTAGTGGTGGTGCCGGCGCCTCGGAGAGTGATCCATGTCTGCCTCTTCGACCCTCCAGATTTAATATTTATAACGCGCAGGCCATGAATACTTCCGAACTCTTTGCATCATATTGCTGAGTTTTAAAAAAATGACACCTTAGGGAGGTTATTTTGTTTTATAAGATCAATGCTGGCGTGTTTTTGTTTTGTAAAGTAAGAAATTATTCATCCCAAATGTCGTGTTTTGGATTTGTCTTTAAAGATTGTTTATTGTATTTCATATTTCGTTTTTATGGTTTAGAGCGAATTTTCAAGAAAAGAGAAGTAGTTTCATTCCTTCATTTAGTGTGTGTGTGCCTCGCCGATTATTTGCATCGTAAGCGATAAAAAAAACTTATAAATCATGTCTGCATGCAAAATGGATATGAATCTTTGTAGTATTTACTGAAGACTACTTTGGGATAAAATAAGAAGATCCCTTTTAATATAAAATAATTTTTGTACAAATATAATATTGAACATACATTTTTGGATAAATTCGCCAGATTGTAAAGGATCTCTCCAAATTAATTACATAAAATTGCCATTATTTGTATAAAGTGTTGGCAACCCTATTAAAAACTTTTAACAGCTGATTATTTAGGTTTCCTGTTTTAATGACTTCAGTTTCAAAATAATTGAATTGTAAGAAATATCAAAGTGGCAACCTTTTTACTAACCCTTTGCACTCCGATGGTGCCTCTGACTCGCCATTCAAGATTGTGCATCGTTTTGACGTTTTATTTGTTCACTTTTCAAATTTAATTGTTAAAAAAGCCTACATAATGGTTAAGAGAGGTATATTAACACTTTGCAATCAGAAAAATAATTAGATGCAAAATTATTCACCTAATACAAAAATTTGTTTATTTCTAATGAAAAATAAATATGCATAATTCTTTCAAGTCGAATTTCTTTGAAATATTAATCTAGATCTCTTAACCATTATGTCGGCATTTTTAACGATTAATTTGAAATATAAATAAATAAAAAGTGAAAATTATGCACAATTTTGAATGGTGAGTCAGAGGCCACCACCGGAGTGCAAATGGTTAATACAAAAAGGTTTTAAAGTAACTGATAATGTGGAAAAGTTTATTTTTGGTGAAGATTTCTCAAATATGAATATTTATTGAACCTTTTACTTTATAAATCATTTGAATTTTGTTTCTATTTTCTTCTTTGGTAAATGATATTCATTTGATTTTTTATAATTTGTTTTCATTCTATATTTGGGAGTTCATATACATTTAACACAAATTTTGAATATTGGTAATATTCTTCTTATTAAAGACCTCAAAAATTAAATTCTAATGCATATTATTTTGAGTTTAAAATTGGTGTAATAATTTTTAAATGTATTCCGCAATTCCTGAGCTCTGTAATAATCAGGCGGTTTATATGAGACCATTTAACTTCTTCGACTATTTCAGAAAATGCGTATCTAAATTGTCATAAACCTATATTATATAAATATAACAAATAATTAATTATATAATTATTAAACTATTATTCATTGTATATAATAATGTCATTGAATAAACTTCTCGTAACATAAAATGTATTTCTTCCATGACTAGTATTCTCGACAAAAACTGATTTTAAAAGTGTTGCAGCTTTTTTACGATTCATAGTAGGAAAAAATAAAAATACTATTTATCAAGAGTTGAGAATAATAATAAAGTCAATTCAAAGTTCAATAACAAGGCAGTTATCAATTATAGGTATATATTATTTATCTGCAAGATTCTAGTTAAAACTTTGGATAAAAAAAGTTTAACGACAAGCTTTTACTTTTTATTAAAAACAAACTAGATTTATATAATTTTTTTTTATAAAACAAGTTTTAACTAATATATACTTTACAGATAATTTTGTGAAATTTTAAGATGTATGAATCTTATAAGATTTTTTTCAAAACATCCACCTCAATACTAATCCAGTAAAAAGTAGGCATTAATTTCAACATTTATGAATTGCACTGTGTTTGCCATCTTCTTAACAAATATCGCAGAAATTTATTCTAAACCGATTTAAAGTTTATTTCACATCCTCTTAGCTGTAAAACGTGAGCTGAAATTGAAGGATTTCATTTGACAGAGCGATTCCAGGAAATCAATCTACCGTGCGTATCAGATGCGAGCTACTCGGACACTAAGCTGACGCTCTACCATTTCGCTAATTCACGGGTAAGTGGCAAGTTAAGCATCTAGAACTCCTGCCACTGAACACGGGGCTCCTAATCCGGAAGCATTTCATATCTGATGTCAGAAACAAGCATCTTTCGTTTACTCACGTGAGAAAGTCGAGTCGATCGAAGCTGACATGTTTATCGATTGACGTTTAAGGGAGATAGGACCCTCTGGATTCTGGCCTCAAAATGGGGAAAGATTACGTTATCTGACATGGGAAGTCCAACGAGCATTAGAGTTGCATTTCTTAAGCGATATATATATATATATATATATATATATATATATATATATATATATAAACTATTGACTTAGAAAGTTGACATGTTTTATTTAAATTTTATAAAATATAAATACATCAAATACACTTAAGAATTTTTTTAAAAAAAAGTTTTAAAATTTTACATTTAAAAACATTGTATTCGGGACAAATAAATTTTTAGTTTCTCATATTTATTACTATCATATAAAAATATATTTGGAATAAAACTCCTTACTAATTTGTAATTTTTTTTAAAAAAAATTAATATTTTTAGAAATATTTTTATGCGTGTACACTGATTTTTCAGACGGAATTTTTTTTATCTGCCTTTTCTGAGTAAAAACGGATTTTTGTATTTGGGGCAAATAATTTTTTAGTTTGTTTCTCGTATTTATTACTACGATATAAAAATATATTTGGAGTAAAACTGCGTATTGGTTAGTAATTGCATTTAAAAATTGATATTTCTAGAAATATTTTTATGCATGTACACTGAATTTTCAGATGGGTAATATTTTAAATCTGCCTTTTCTGAATCAATATGGATTTTCAGCCAGTTTGATAAGAATAAAATAGGAAATAGGGTCGGAGAATAAAACGCGTATTAATTTTAATCCTTAATAGATAATTTTCAACTATGGATTAAAAGTTTTGTGCTGTTTTCTCAAGGATTAAAACACCTGAAACATTTGATAACTCAGCCTGCTATTTTTGATCAAGCGAGCAAGTTTGGTGCAGACTAAAAGTATAATATTATGTACTCAACAGAAAACAATGGCTCTAAAGTAAGTCCTGATCCCTAACAAAAATAGTATTTGGATCCTAACTGATAGCAAGAATGTCATTCAGTATTTTAAAAATTCACCAAACATTTTTGATATCCCAGATCAACTCATATTGAGGCTTCTCAATGTGATTGGCCCGATGAATCCTGTTCAACTTCAGTGGATTCCATCACATGTTGGAGTGCATGGAAACGAGCTTGCAGATATGCTCACCAAGCAAGGCCTTTCGAAAATCCTCTCTTTAAAAAGTCTTAAATTACTCTTTGCTTTGCGTATTCCTCCAGTTCACCATTAGTATACTGTCAAGAGTCCTGGTTTGTTTATATTATGCAGATGCTCCCGGCCTTTATAAACGGCCATGGACAGATTTAAGAGTGGCCACTTCAAATGCTTGAGGTTCTTGAATGGAGAGATCTTCGCTCCTTGTTCCTGTTCCATCTCTGCATGTCCTGCTCATCTTCTGTATTGCCTCATGGATGATGCTGTTGAATGAGCAAGATCTCATTTTTTGAGAATTGGCACTTCAGGGCCTTTTCGACCTGGTGTAAGCTTTCCTACGCCAGGAAGATCGGTAACAACAATAGCAGAAAACGATTATTAACATCCTCTATTACTTTTATTTTCAGTCGAGGGATACTACATCATTTCGCAAAATCGGGTTCAAAATTTTTTTTCAACCTAATGTTTAGGTAATGCTGTGAGCAAATCAAATCTCAGTCTCAAATCTAATTTTTGTTATTGACTATAGATATTTTATCTCCTGCCATTACAACCCTTTTCCGCTTATAATGGTGCACATACTATTAGAAAATCCTCTTCTATTCCATTTTTAACTATATTGGCAGAAACCATCTTTTGCTTTTTTCATTCATCCATCAATGACTGTCAAAATCAAGATCATCGTGTCACCATCGTCAATACCTTTTCCGAAAAACAGAAATGCCAAAATCATATTAGTATTAGAATGAGATAAGAGTTTTGGTGCAGTTACCAGAACCGATACACACCAAGCACCTTGTTTAATTTTCATGAGCAGATAAGTGATTAATGGCTGTATTTAGTACAGAAAATTGGGAAATAGTATAAAGTTTATTAAAATATTTGTGTCAACAAGATGATACTGGAAAAAAGGGTATAAACTCGTAGTTCATTTGAAACCAATTAAAATCTGTAAAGAACGTTATTTGTAGAAAGTCATTAAAATATATTTACTAATCTGAACTAATTAAATATTAATTTGATTTAACGCATTTTATTCGCAGATAATTATACAGTTAAACAAAAAAGTATTGTGACATTTGATTTAAATAACTACAAATCTAAATGGAATCAAATAACTGATCCAACCAATGCCAAATAAACAACGAGTGGTCAAAAAAGCAAAGGCATTCCAACAAGATATTAACTTTTAAGATTGTATTGTTTTTTATTTATTTATCAAAAAGTGTCAAAATAATATTTTTGACCCGTTTTTTTATTTAATTTTTTTTTCAACTATAATCATGAATGCATTTATATAATTTTGTTTGAATTATTATAATTTGTATATATCCAAATATTTATTTCTTTTTTTAGTTTATTTGTACAATTATGTGAAATAATATGATAAAAATCTTTGAACTTGCGGAATGTCTCTCTTGACCGACTGTTTATTTCGGAGGTGAAATATTAAAACACAAATTTTAATATTTTGGCAATTTTTTGATAATTTCAAAGTTCATCGTTTCTTTAAAAATAATAGAGAATAATACTCCCATCTATTATCACAAACTTACAAATAATAGTTAATATAATAATCAATATTATTATAATTAATATAACAATTAATCTAATATACATGTTTGAAGTAATTGTACGTGAATTATAGTGGCGCGTACTTTATTCATTGTTGATGATCGCCCAGATCAAGTTAGAGAACTTTGAAAATCTGAGAACTCTCAAAAGAAATTTATGCGTACTTTATAAATATTACACAACCGTTATCAATCTGTTGAGAGAGTGCAATGTTATTGCTGTTTTTGACGGAAGAAGAGGTATGGAGTGTCCATATTTTTGAAAGATAAATTAAAACATTCTATTATTTTGAAAACTGAAGAATGAAAGATTAAAATATTATTATAAGCCTTTTTTTATTCAGATATATTACCGGTTATCCAACCATTTTTATTAAAGACAATCCTGACATTAGGAAGTCATAAAATAAGAAATTTATTTTTCATTTTTTAAATTGTTTTATCAAACTATTTCTTCCAATTGTGTAGACTTTCGTTTAGTCTCTACAATTAGTTTAATCTACACAATTTTTTTCATTCCTGGGTTGGACAGATTTCTAACATTTTGAGAAGGTGGAGGTCTTCGATGACAATATTCCATTTTCCTAATTTTCAGAAAAAATTAATCAATTTTATGAATTACCATATGATTTTCTTATATTAATAATGAATTCTAAAGTTCATCAAATTCTAAAAAAACCTTTTGATAATATAACAATGCTTTAAAAACGCTTTTCCTATAATGTAATAAAAATGTCGAAAATTTGTTTTTATCATAAAAAAATTGTCAAAAAATAATAAAAGCATTCAATGCTGAAATATGGTGATAAATTATTTAAGAAAGAAGAATTAAAAGGATGATTTTACTTTTAGAAGAAAAGGAATCTTCTTTTATAAGAAAAGCCTTCTAATAATATCTCTTTTATAAGAAAAAAATCCAGTTTTAAAAATTTAAACTTAAAATGTTTAAAATATTTCTTGAGTTTTCGAATGTTTCTATCAATACCTAATGCTATTACAATTTTGATGAGTATATTTCTGATAAGAGGAACGGAAATGTTGTCTCGAAAGTTTTTTAGTATACTCTCAAATAAAAATGTCCTGCCCCTTCGAATAAACTTGTGGAATAGAAATCAAATAACATATTTTACCTTTCATCTCAATGTTTTTTATTTTTAGTTGCTGAGTTCACAAAAATAAACAGATACAGGGGTGAACAAGCGCATATAATGCGAAAAATATGTTTTTCAAACTCAATCAACTTAAAAGGATTCGTCAAAACTTGGATCAAGAATTTTTCGACGACTAGGATTTTGTTTTTGCATGTACATTTCATATACGAACAAAAAGAATTATACCTTTTCTTTCCAGTATACAAAAAGGAGTGCATTATCATAATCAGAAAATTCGTACTCTATATTTTGAAATTATTCACCTGTCAGACATTCTTGAGTCGGTATAACTGTATTTTCTGAAATATGTCTGTCTGCGAACATGGAAGAAGGAGGTAAACAATAAAATTTTGTACATAGTCGATACAACAAATTGAATTTCTATAACATTTTGAATGAAATTCATTCAGATGAAAGTGTCTGTCTTGTCCGAATACATTTTGACGCGATGGCTAAAAAATATCTAGATAGTTAGTTTTCTTGAATTTAGCATCTAATTGAAATTATTTTCTTGGAAGGTATAATCGTCTGTTGATTCGTGCTTTTGCTTGTAGGCAAGCGAGTTTATTCAAAAAAAGCAATGATTTAAAATATATTATTTTTGAATCACAATTTTAACCTTGTTTCGGATGCATCAGTTTATTCGGAAAATACATTTGTAATAAATGTCCAGTTCCTGGCATTTATGTATTAATTGTTTGATTACTGATCCGGCCCAACCGGCCTTAATAATTATATCCTAAAAATTACGAGGGCCACCCCCAAATAGACCTAGTGTTGTTTTAAAGCTGAACGTTAATATAACCAAACAAAATTCCAAACGTATTTTGAAACACAATAACAAATGAAGGATATTTAGAACGTGATCTATTGATTATAATTACAATATTGCGTCTAATTTCGGATTAAATGTGATGTATAAAAAAGCATGCATACCTGATTTTCTGGAATTTGTATATAAAATCGCATACTGGATATTAATTCCCAATTATGGCAACACAAATTCAACAAAAATTCTTTTCTATCCAAATATCTATAACTCGTAACTTTTGTTCATCAATGACATATCATTAACCCTTTGGACTCTGAAAAATAATTAGATGTAAAATTCTTCACCTAATACAAAGATTTGATTATTGCTATGAAAAAAATAAATATACATGATTCTTTTAAGTCGAATTTCTTTGAAAAAATTAATCTACATCTGTTAACCATTATGTAGGCGTTTTAGCAATTAAATTTGAAATATAAATAAAAACGTCAAAATGATGTACAATCTTGAATGGTGAGTTAGAGGCACCTTCGGAGTACAAAAGGTTAATATAAAAATATAAGTTTTCATTACTATGCTACAAATTATACCACTCTCATAGGGGAGATTCCATTTTAAAAATGTGAGCACACCTGACATTCAGGACAATACCAAGGTCAACAATTTTATATGAGGAAAAATAGGGCAATACCTTTGCTTGAGAAAATTGATTGAAAATGTATTGATTGGATACTTGTAAAAAAATAATTTTGTACTTATACCAAGAGACCTAAGTTAATATACGTCAAAACCGTTATTGTTTGAAGAAAATTCGATGACACTGCCTATAAATAAACGTTTTGTAGAGAAAGGTTTGGTGATGGATGCTGTAATTAATTAAGATAACGCTTGTTCCATATTACATGCTCTATGAATCGAATATTTCAAACATAAAAAGAGAATACAATCAATATCCTTTTCTTGATTACAGAAGTGACAATAAGGTCTGCCTTAAAGTTCACATTTATTCAGTAGTACGGGATTAATTACCATCTGGATAAGTAGACATGTTATTCAGTGATATTTTATTTTTAAGTCATAGAGTCTGAGATAAATTCCCAGGAGTATTCCCTGGAACTGACAAGTTTCTTACTTATTTTGAAGTGATATTTCTAAAATAATATCATCAATGGATATTACAAGTACCTTCAATATAAATCATGTGGTAATAAATGACTCTATGATAATATTTTTAATGCAAATCGATTCAAAGCATGACATTGTCTCCGTTACAGTGTTTCTGGCGAAGTTTTGAGAATGTTTTTAGCAATTGTAAAAATCAATTCATGCTTTGTAAAAAATGTTAATGAAAGAAAAAATTTATTTTCGTGGGATTGAGATATTATTGATTTAATAAATTGCTAATACCTTCGTTCATAAGAATAGAGTTAATCGGATATTTTGGGTAGGTGAAGAATTTTTATAGTAAAAAATTAACAGTAATAAAAACGTGCTTTAATGACAAATGCAACTGCAAAAAATATTACAACAATTATAAAACACACATAACCCGCAGGAAAAATTTCATGGAAAAAGATGCAATGTAACATTGGGAATGCCGTTGCAAAAGTAAATAAGCAGTATATTTTGAAAATACTATTGTCGTATTTAATTTTTGAGGAGATATTTTTTGGCTTAATGAATATTTTATGATTTACACTCGCATTTCATCACGGAAATTTAATATTGATAGCGAAATTTTCTATAATAGTTTATTAAATATAATATTTGGATTATTATATTATAAACTAACTTTTCAAGTGAAATAAAACTTATTCAATTAAATTAAGAAAAAAATTCAGTAAGTAAAAAAATAACTTGCTAATTTGTGGTTACTGAATTTTAAATGTACAAAGATAATAAGCAAGAATTAGTTCTACAAGTAATAGAGATGGCAACAGTTATAAACGACAACGTTTGAAAGACATATTAAGAAACATTATTTAAAATATTCAACTCAAATTAGTCTAAAAACAATAAGTTTATAGTATACAGTAAAAGTAAAATTGTTTTAAAAAAGTAACTTCAACTGTGATTTAAGCGGATGAGACAAATATATAATTAAACTGTGAAATAAGTTGAATATTTCGACAAAAGAAATTGAAATGATTAAAATAAGATATATTAGCTTTGAAAAATTAATTAAAAAATTAATACACTAAGGAAAATAATGTCATTAGGAAGTTATTTTTTAATTCTGTGATGATGCAAAAATAATTTTATCGGAGGATTTTTTTAGTAATTATGACAGAGAAATGTAAAATATCTTTAGTACAGTTTTATTTTTAATTTTATATTTAAAGAGGTAAAGAAGTTTTTCAGAAATTGAATTAATCTTTCAAGATATGACAAAACATGCATTCCAAATTTTATCAACCAAAAGGGTAGAATTGTAATTGCACAATTGTAGAAGGCACACTCAAATGAATATTTAGTTTTATAAATGTAAACAAATATAAATGTAAATAAAATTGTTTTGTCTATACTACCACGGGAATTGGGATGAAATTTGAGACCTTTTTGTATATATTGTCGAACTTTCAAACGATATTATTAATGAATCCATTTCAATGTGGATCGAAATTGCAAAGGTTGAGATGTTTTTAAAACATTTCCTTGTTTTTAAATAAAAATATATTTCATTGCAATTAGGACATCGCTTAAACGCATAAATCTGGTATTTGAAAGTTTCTTTTTGATTCACGCGGTTGGTTGGACCTTAGACGCTTTCCAAAATGTCAAATTGGGATTTAATGCCATTACATAAAATTCTTTTTCTTACATAAATTTTTTTTTGAATTCTTTTTCTACGCCTATAAACTTTGCTTGAACTCATTCGAGGAAACATTATGATACAGAATATAATGATTCTTTTTTTTTAATTCAAATGAATATTTTAAAAGTAATATTAGGACAGTTAGTTCCTTTCGGTGAAGATGTCAAAATACCTCTCAAAACATATGTCTGAGGTGAGAGGGTGTCGATCCGAGAAAGAATTTGTTATATATTGCAGTATTTGAAAACTTAGTCTGTGTTAAATCCGTCAATATATTATATTCAATCCATAATATTGCAGTATTTTGAAACTTAGTCTGTGTCAAATCCGTCAATATATTATATTCAATCCATAATATTGCAGTATTTTGAAACTTAGTCTGTGTTAAATCCGTCAATATATTATATTCAATCCATAATATTGCAGTATTTTGAAACTTAATACTTTTCTCTCTTTCACTCTCTCTATATGTATTATATATAATATGAACTTTTTTACAAAGAAAAGCGTAATAATAATGATATAGTATGAAAATATGAGTCGAGATCGACAGCGAGAGTATTCATTTAGCTTGTAAACAGAATAAATTACTCTCATAATTTTACTCTGATATCCGAAAATACCTGCCAACAAAATTATCGAACCAGAAAAGAGCTTTGGGGAAGCGTTTAAGGGAAATATCCAGGTAGGGAAATGAAAACTAAAATAACGAATAACAGACCCTAACCGGTAAACAACGAGATAACTGTAGTCCCCCACTCCTGAGGGAAGTTAGAGGAAGAAAGGGAAAGTACTTAAGAGTGAAAGTGAAAAATTAGGAAAGCGGCATTTTTAATAAATGAGGAATATTCAGCAGGTAACCTGCATTCTGTAATATCATCAGCTGGTACTTTAACAGGTAACTCTTGCCTTGGGTTTGGTAGTACATATGTTATAAATAATATTCTAGCTACACTGATAGCAATGCAGAATAGAGATTAGTGAGTATGGTCTTCCCTAAACTTTCTTGCATGCTCTCTATAAAGACATTCAGAGAATGTCTTGAATGGCGCTGGCTAACAATAATTAAGAAATATTAACTTTTTTTAAATGAATTTAGCATTTTTACTAAATCTATTATCGTTGGCGAGTTTTGTGATGATTAATCTCTAGAATGTCGTTAATGATTTTCCAAATTCAAATTTGTGTATTAGACGCCTTTTTATCAATAGATTGAAAAAAAGTTTTAATATTAAACTGCATTTATAGTCATAAAATCAAATACTAAATTTGATATATTTAAGTCATTGCATTTTTAAACTATCGCGGTTAAATGTTTCTGAAAGGACATACGGAGAGATGGACAAATTATTACCATCATTGGTTTTAGGTCTAAATTTGGAAGACTCCTAAATTAGTTCTCAAGGACTTAAATCTGTGTACCAAATCTTACCTAATTAGATTTAGATCTTAAATCTGAGTACCGAATCTTACTTAATTAGCTCTTAGTTTTGTAGTTATTATGTTAACTTATAATCAAACAGAAAAATAAATCGAGTTAATCTAAACGAACTTTGCTCAAAATTCGACGAAGGACTGCATATTTAGTGTAGAGACCATATAACAATTTTCACTCGCCTGTCTCAAAACGTTTCTGAATTATCTCTGTCACAGACAGACAGGTAGGCATTTTTTAAATGTGTTTTTAAAAATCAGATGCATAATAAAGAAAGATCCCCCAAAATCCGTAATTTTAATTTTTTGACTATTACTATACTTACGCTACGTGTACGAGAAAATAATAAAGTGAAGAAAAATGTAATGACAGTAGTCGAGGCATCAGATTATCCCCCCCACGTCTCCCATATCCTTACGACTGCATGATATTTTTTAATTTTTTTTCAATATTATATCTTTAATATCTCAGAAACTCACCGAAAATTTGTCCCCCCTCCTTACAACATCAAGCTAACCAGTTTAGTTTTGTTTCAAATGGTCAATGTAAATTCAATAATGTAAATAATCAAATTTTTACTTTTGACATATTTATGTCTTCAAATTATATTTCTAAATCAAAAGTTAACATCAATTCTTCCATATTAAATATTTTTTTATTTAAAAAAAATTGTCTTATTTGTAAACATCTTGCTTTTTTTCCATTGAACCCTATATTTCGGTTGAATGGAAGACGAAAGGCATCATTATCTAGGTGCTTCCGAAGGATAAATCCTCAATCATTGCCACAATCTCATAATTATTTTTTCTGATCCTTTCCAGCAACGTAAATATACGGAAATACTCGCAGTTACCGAGAATTTTAAATGGGAATGAAATCAGAATGCCAAAACAGTATGTTTATCAGTATATTGCCATCTACTCTAGAGTTCATCCTGATCCATTCTCAAGTGGACAAAATTAATGATGAAGAATTCAAACAAACAAAACATTTACAGATCTGCATATTGTATTCATGAACTGTTCATTTCAGGATTCCGTGACTAATATTTTTTGACAATTATACTTTGCAAAGATGTGTAGTTTCAACTCTACCCAAATCCGCGAATACTCTGAATTTACCTTGTTGCTAAATGTAAAGATCTCCCTTCATCTTTCCTTTCGCTTCTTTTTTCAAAAAATAAATTTTCATGTGCGAAAGCTTGAAGGATTATTGAATCTATGAATTTTAAATTTTATTAAACTTCTAACCTATTATAGGTTGTAGAAAATTCTTTAAGTATCATTTTACGTTTGAATGTTCTTATAAACTGAAAAAATAAAAATAACAAATTCCACGATAAAGATTCTAATTTTACTCATTACTTCTGTTTGATCAAATTCTTAAAAGGAATTTAAAGCAGAATCCATATAAACTCAATAAATTTGGGTTATATATTTCTTTCTGTATTTCTATAACATTTTTTAAAGAGCACAAAAGGAGGAACGGTTTAAGTTTCTAAATCTTTCTTACAGAACCTTGAACATAGAATGAGTGATGAAATGTATCCAAAACGAATATAGGAATAGAAACGAAAGTATGAAAATTTATTCTTGAAATTCAAGTGCACTATCGGTTCTTATAAGTGACAAATAAAACGCTTAACAGACCTCAAACAGCCTTATTCGAGGAAAGAATTCGAGGCCTTTTTATCGTTCCCTAGACCGTTATCAGAATTCAGAGAACTGGAATTTTCCTATAGCGCCTTTTTATTCGGTCTCTTGAAAGGCGAGAACGGAAATATCGAAAACTTTTTTGAATTCTCTCAGATTAAGTGGACCACAATGAGCGAAGAATGATGGAAATGAGAAATTTCTCGAAATATTATTTTAAATGAGAAATCGACGTGACAGGAAAAGTAAGACTGTTAATAATATTGTGCTCTAGTAGTAACCAGCGGCTGTGGCTCTCGCCAAAAATTCAACATTTTTCTCGGATGCTCTTTAATAATTATATTTTTTAATACTACTCATATGTTATGGGTTAAGAAAGAAATCATAGAATAGAGAGAAAACGATGATCAGGATACTATATTCGAAGAATAAATCTCTTGGTCTGACTTAGAATACTAGGAATGGAAAATCGAATTCTATTTTGGATGTCTTCTTTTCTATCGCAAAAACAGGAATTTGGATGAATCCCTGTCGACACAATAGAAATTCAGATGAATTCTTGCCGATTATGTCATAAAACTACAATGATAGTCGCCCAATGAAATATTAAATTTTATATAATTTAAGTCATTACCTTTTTGAATCAGTGGGATTATATGCTTGTGAAAATAAAGAAAAATAGTCTATTCCTTAATGAATTTGCTCCGAAATGGAAAGCTAATTTTGCTGTTAAAACTAGGCACCAAATTTTATTTATCTAGTTTTCTTTATCCCTATTAGGACATTTTACATACTCAGTGTCAGTGTTCTGTAACAGAGGTAACTAACTTACCTTCTTCGTGTTCTGGGAGTCTCGGCTGCAAGTCCCGAATTAGGGCATGGTTGTTCTTCTGTGTGTGCTATCTGTGAGATGTGTAAATGTACCCCCCCTTGTGAAAAGAGGCTGGGTAAGCGAATGAGTGTGATAGAGCTAGGTCGGTCATCTACTTATATTTAGGTGCTCTGGTCCTTCTGACAAACAGAGGCTGCAATCTTTTCCCATTCAGTCATGTATCTGGTCTAGCACTGATGGCCAATGGGGAATGCCGCAGCAGCAACATACAGAGTTAAAAAAACCTTTGTGGAGCATCTAAAAAAATTTAGCTTTAATGTTTGTAAATTCAATAGGTGTTTTAGGCATGGGTATTATATCTAAACGATTTAGCAGAAAGAAATGTAACTGATGTTCCAAGTAAACAGATTGCTCTTCATAGTAAAAAGCATAAGTGTTATCATTTGTTATAGCAAGCTTTTTACTCGTAATTTGAAGAACATATAATTGAAAGAGTTACAAAACGCACAATTTGCTAAACAAATGTGTATTGGCAGCCACCATAAATATTTTACAATTGCTTTGCATTATTTATGCTCATTATTGTTTACCTCATTATTTATGCTCATTATTGTGTACCAGCATCCTGGCACATAGGTAGTGTAACTTCCTCGTGATTTTGGCGCTACGGGTTCGACTTACGTCTAGGGCATGGTTGTTCGGTGTACTATGTGAGGTGTGTGAATGCTCCCCCCGTCTGTAAAAAAGGGCTCTGTAAGCTAGGGTGTGTGTGTTATCCTCATATGAGCTAGAATTCTGACTTCTGCCATCGGGTGCTCAGAGGTCCCTATCCTCAAAAGCTACTGCACCCATCTTTCTATTGTAAAACGGATACGTCGTCGTCGTCCTGATCATCATCATCATCATCATAGGATAGGCACAATCTACCATATTCATTACTTTTCTCACTTTTTCCTTCTTGTTCAGCAAGATCTAAAGCAACACTTTACCAACAAACTGATAGTCAACTTGGATTTTCTGGTACCCACCACGTTCGGATTTCATTCAATATAATTTTCTGTTGGCTGTTGATCATTTAGTAAGTAAGTTTATAATGGCAATTTTATTAATGTAGGTAACTTGAATGATCATATGAGGTCGCAAATCCACTAAATTGATTTGACATTACTTGAGTGGACTTCAAAATTTTGTATTAAATATTGTTACTGAAAATTTTCTCCACACAAGAATCCTTGAATGTAATGGGTGTCTGGTAACATAACTGAATAACAAATAAGTACATTTTTTAAATAAGAATGAATGAATAAATGTGAATAAATGAATAAATTAGTTGAATATGGAAATGGATGTGGTTTATTTAGATAAATTATTTGGGATTCTTCGTTTGATAATTGGGTTTAATTTGTCTGGTCCTATGGAGGAGTTTTTATATCTGATAAATAAATTCGATTTTTCGGGCAATTTGCCCTTTTTTAGTTGCTAAACCTTATAATTATCATAATTACTTATGATACTGACGATTTAATAATCGAATTCAAGATGTTTAATTTCTTTTTGTTTTACGAAATAGAGATTAAGAATGGAAAAATAAATATATTTAATTAAAGGATATTAAAACATTATTTTCTAGAACTACTCCCATTTCACTCAGGGTATTTACTTAAATAGAAGAAAACTTAAATATAATTTTCTGAGAGACGGAACCGATAACAAATTATGTTTTATAAAATTATTTAATGCATAACTTTTTATTTTGTTTCTGCTTTATTCTTTATTAATGTACCAAGTTTTTTTAATCCTCGTTATTAGATGAGATTAATATTTTCTGAGTAAACGTTATCCAAAAAATTAATCCAATATTTCAAAAGGAAAGCTTAAAAAATTTTACTTCAAATGGTTAGATATAATTTGCAATTCTTAATTTCTTGTAATACAAAGAAAATTAAATTTTTACATTGACATTGTATGGATTTGAATTGAAATGGTTTATTTGGTAGCAATGCAGAAATATAATAAGAAAAAACACTTTTTTTGCACATATATCATTTATTTTCGAATACACAGAAAGGAGACTACACACAACTAAGACATGTTTGAACACGTAGATGGTGTTAATACTTATTTAACATATATCGTGTTGTATACGCTATCATTCAGCTAAACATTATGAAGTTAACAGTTTTCAAAATTACAAAGTAAAAGGGTGATCTGAACTTAAATATTAACATTAAATGCTGTGGGATGATAAGACATCCGAGTGTTTGTACTGTACGGCAAGATGTATAAATGAATGGGAAAATATGACTAAAGAGTTATATCCCCAGTAACCCACAAATATTGTACAATATTGATCAATATTCGCAATATTGTGGAATATTGTTTAATATCATATAATATGGCCCAATATTGTACAATATTATGCTACAGGATGTGCTACCTGGGTTTAGTAAAAAACTATCGTAGTTTTTTTAGTTTAAAATTTCTTATAAAATTATAAATTTTAAAAATATGAACTTAAAATCTTAACTTATACAAACATTTTTTATCGATTTCATCAATACTTAGTTTTATTTAAAAATCAAAATTTCGAAATTTTTTTTAAAAAGTCCTATTTTTTTTAATTTTTTAATGATTTTTAAACTATGTTATGTTATTTATTATGTTGAAAATGTTTGAGATCTTTAAAAAATAAAGGAATTTTTATTTTTCAATGTTTTATAAAAGTTTATTAGCTTAGATATTTTTTGTATTAGATATTATTGAATGTTATGCTATTTTGTAAATATATTTTGAAGAATTTATTAATAAAAATATTTTTAATGGTTATTTAATGGTCACGTTAAAATTATTCACAGATTCCGAAATAGGAAATTTAAAACATAATTCAGCAGAAAAGCTATATAAATTTCCTAATGTGTTATTTTCGGAATTGAATTTTTATTTTAATTCCAAGAAAAAGAAGCAATGAAGAATCATGAAAATTCATTTTTTTATTATAAAAATTTTCTTTATGAAAAATATTAATCAAATTTAGTATTCAAATTTTAGTAATAAAATTTAACCAATTTTTCACTAACATTTTGTATTATCACCTCGTCCGTTAATTATTATTGTCATCCGGAGCTAAGTTCAAAAAATCCTTTTCTAATTTTCAGAACAGTAGTAAAAGTATTATTTTAGATTGTTTATAATTTTTTTATTGTTAATAAAATATTTTAATATATTTTATAATCCTTTTTATGCAAAAAAAATGGGAGACTCAAATTCACTGAATCAGTTATTTTCTGAAATTCAGATTCAGATAGCACCAATCATATACAATTAAAATTTACATAGAAAAAATAGTTAAATTTAGAAATATGAAAATTTTATAAAATAAAATTGAGCGAACATCAAGAAGTGACTGAAAAATCTATTGCAAAATATTTATCTATAAAATTAGAAATACTAAGTCAAATTCTAACATTAACATTAGCATTGTCAAGTGTTGATAAGTATAATGTATTTCAATTTTAAATAAAAATGTGTTTTTGCTATTTTTATAAGGATTAGCATATTTACATGGAGAAATGGTATCCATTTAATCTACTTACAAGGTATATTTGTACTTTAATCATTACTAATTTTTACAAAGCAACGCTAAGGTTTAGACAATATCATTGAGTTGTAATATGAAAAATTATTTTAGAAGTTTAAAACAATTGTTTCAGTAGGAACAGAACAATTACAGCGATTGTAATCATGCAATTTTTTTTCATTCCTTTTAATCCTTTCGTCCATCCCGGTGGCATTTACCACCTCGATATTTTATGTTCTTTATTCTCGCTTCTTTTCAAACCTGATGGTAGCATTTGCCACGACCTCCTGGTTCCGATACCCCTGGTGAAGATGAGATGAAATTTTAGATTTTCTCTTGGCGACCCTTATTATTTATTTTCATAATTTTTTTTTTGAATTGCGTATTTAAAAATTCAGGTCTGAAAGGTTCAGTATTCAAATATTGAATGAAAACAGAAAAAAAATATCTGGTTTTAAAAATTTTATATGATGCAACTTTTATGTGAATTTCTTTAGATATTTGAATCCCTGAATTGCCTTATCTAGAAGACATTACGATATCAGGTTACTACAATATTTCTTAAACAAAGTCATTCCAGCTAAGTTTCTTAGAATAGTATTCCTGATATTTTCTGAGGTACTTTCTAATAAAGATGTTGTTCCAGGGCCTTCTTTGTATGACATTAAGATACAATAATTAATAAACATTAGTCTTTCACGTGAGTTTAGTATTTTTACTGAATCTTTCGCACTTTCCTTGGCGAAGTTTTTGGCGTTTAATTTCTAATAGTAACCGAAAACAGAATTTGAATTTCATTTTACTCCTGAGACTTGGATTTTATGCTATTTCAAGTAAAGTAGTTCAAAATAAAAATCGGTAAAATGTTCATGAAATGCAAAAACTATAATAAAACAAAAAATATTTTATCTAAAATTGCAAATTCTTGAATGTAACAAATAAAAAAGCATTAGAACGCGGGTCTTTGATAAGCACGTTTTTCATTACTAAGTTTTTTCCCAAAGTGGTTGAAAAACTAGGTATTAAAATCAGAGATAAAATCTATAAAAACGTAACTATTATATCACTATTACGATATGAATGACTAATCATTTGCGTTTCCTTTGCGAATTTTAAATGAACTTTTTGTTGGTGAATTATAAAAGTCACGTTTCAGATTATTTTAAGAATATCTGCTTTCTTTTATAAGATAAATGACATGTTTGTTTTGAGATACCAAATGATATCTAATTGTAAAAATTATTTCATTTTTAATAGATAGATATATGAAAGATACATTATATTTATTTTGTTTTAATTTAAAAAAAAATATCTAAACTTTTCAGACAATATTATTTATATCTTGTTAACAAATAATAACCTACATTGTGTAAAATTAAAATTATTAAGGTTTATCGTTGCTTTAAAAACTCATTTATTTTTATTTTCAGTATTTTACAATAGGAAAAAAAATACTGAATTTTTTTACCATCAGTAAAAAGAAGTTTTGCATTTTTCAATTTCTTATGAATGCTGATTACATGTTGTAGAAGAAATATGACAGAAAGTTCATGTCATATTTGCTCTTGTTCAAAAAAGTATGTTTTTTTATAATAAATTTTGAAAAAAAGTAGTGATTGTTTGCAGTAATTTTTGTGAAGTGATGAAATACCTAGCTCTTTATACCGAATTACAGTCAGAAAAGTTAAATATTTTTTTCAAACCTTTAAAGAATTGTCCATTGTCTAAACTTTTGTGTGGCTCTGTAGAGTCAAAGTAATGAAATACACAATGGACTATACATAATTTCTTCGAAATATTTTCTAAAAGTAGAATAACAATCTTAATGAAATGTCTTCTTTAGTTACAACATGAAATACACAATGATTTTGTACTTCCATTTAGCACTTTAGTTAAAGAGAGTTTTGAAAATAAAACCTTACACAAGCCTTATTTTTCATTATTCCAGTTATTTTTTTGTCAGTCTTTCGTTCGTTACAACTTGTTAGACACTAGTGCTCATAATAGCTTTCCCATGTTCCTTCTTCATATGTATAGGCAAAAAGCAAGAGCACTTGGCGTTTGTTGTCTTCGTCTTTGAGCACCATCGCGAATTCGAGATGAGGTATACAAAAGGGTTGATGGAACTGTTGGCTGCAGACATGATCCCCAATAAAGCTACAACATCTTCATTGAGATTTGTGGGATCTCCAAACGCGATGTAGAACTCAAGAACAAAATATGGCACTGCACAGACTAAGAAAGATATCACCACGATGGCTGTCATCCAGAATGTTTTCACCATCGCTTTGGGATAGTTGGAATGAACGTTGTTCTCTTTACTGGACGTGCAGCTGGATGCCACAGATTCCATTGATGACCAGTTATCAGCGAATGGTTTTTGTCGAGTCCACACCACGTGGACAATCCTGGTATAGACAACGATGATGATACTGATTGGTATCATGAATACAGATGTGAGTATGAAAGCCATGTATAGGCGTCTGTGATTGATAGACAGGTGGTCGGTATAGAATTTAGCCACGCAGAATGTCCTCCCAGACGGATCATTATACAAATGAAATATATAAGCACTGGGCAGAGATGGCAGAAACGACATTAGCCAAGCACCAAGAAGATAATTCTTGGTGTTGGGTCTCCTTCTTAGAGGATAAACCACAGCGATGAACCGATCCAGCGCAATCGACACAATCAAGTAGTTGGAGCACACCATGGTGAAGGTCTGGAGCACCTTAAAGATGGGACAGAAAGCACTGCCTGCCACCCATTCCCTTCCCATACATTCCCAGATAAGCTGGGATGTTATGGTGAAAAGACAGACGAGCAGGTCAGCGACTGCAAGGTTGAGGAATAGTACTTGGATACGTCGAAACTTTCGACAACCTGGCAAACAGATGCTGAAAATGACGGCCACATTTCCAAAAAGAGATGTGATGATCATTAAAGAGAGAAGTCCGATTCTGAGGGTGCGAGTGTAAGCTGGTCCGAGGACTTGGAAATTGTACGCATTTTCTTCGAGGGATGAAGATGTCGAGGTCCAAATCTGGGAGTGTTGATCTGATGAATTGATGCTTCTGAAAGGGAGAAGGTTATCCATCTAATTTGTTTGTTGGAACGTTTAAAAATTAGAATAAAATTATATTTTCATACTTTTACTGGGAGAGACTGTATTTTTAGAATTTGAGTTACACCCGATAGATAAGTGTTTTCATGAAGCTGTTTAATTGATGATAATTAATACATGATATGATGTACTAAGATCAAAATTTGCATTCTGTCTGAATTTGGCGGATGATAAATGGATACCAATTCAATAATCTGTGGAATAGTTTAAAGATGAATTGCATGCAGATGTAATTTTTCTTAACCTAGAAATCTGCTATGTATGCTTTGAATTGTTTGAGATATTTCTTGGGAATAAACAGTCCCTTCTAAGAAATAAATATATTTTCGTCGTCTTTAGATTTATAAACCCGAATAGTTCAACCTATATAGTTCTCATTTGATATCATTGCGCTTCACCAAAGGTTTCTCGTTAAACTGGTAAATTAACAGCAATCTATTTTTTATTTCCACTCAGCAAGCAGTTCCAAAATAACCAGAATTCAGTTTGTTCAGATCATTCCAGCATCTGAAAGAAAAACAAACAAACATTAGAAAGAGACATTTAGCTGTAAAAATAAGAAATAACAATCAGTTATCAATTTTTTCAAGGCGAAAGAAAAATGTATTAATCACTTAATACAATACCATGCCATGTATTAATCACTTAACAGTTTTGCCCGTAAGCCGTACGTTCATCTATTTATGGAATTTTGATAGCTTTAAGCTAAAAATAAACCATCCATAGTATTTATAATTGAATATGAAAATTACTTCGAATAGATAGATAAGTCATGTATTCAATGGATTTCCATTTGAAACAAAATAAGAAAATATTCCTAAAGCAGAAGGTGCCATTTTCTTAGATATTAAAGAAAATAAAACAATTAAGTGGTTAAATTTATTCATTTGATGCATCGATTCATCATTGAGAGTTTATATTTATTCCATAATATTCAGGGAATAAAAATTAATCAAGATCAACATACAAATAAGCATAAACTTAAGATTGAACAAATGTTTCTAAGTATCGTATTTTATATCTATTTAAGCAAATCAATGTATTTCTAAAATTATATTATGTCGAAATACAAGGTGCGACAAGTATCACAAAAATAGAAGTTAGCAGATTTCTTTTTAATCTGCGTTCATTTCATTTTATTTACCACCTATTATAAAATATATTATAATATATCTGACAATACTGCTAAAATTTAAGTTTTCAGAAAATACCAATTAAAGATGCGAAATAAATCTGAAATAAATTAAATCAAATATTAAAGGAAATCAATTTAACGTTTCAAAAAATAAGCTTATGAGCATGATTCCGGTTATTTTTTGAAGAAGACTTTTGAAGAGTTAAGAATATTGAATTAAAGATTTACTCGATATTTTCATGAAGAAATTCGATTTTTCGTTGTCAGTCATTGTCAGTCAGCTTGTCAGTCATATAACATAAACATTCATCATTATTAGGTGTAGATTTTTTTTTAATTTTAAATCTAAATTCGATATATTCTCCATATTTTTTTAGACCATGGTTCAAAACTGTAAAATGTACTATCACTCAAAATTATATGAAATATTTTTATTAGCACGCATGCAGACCTTAAATATTTTAAAGGACGTTTTTTTTTTCTGATTATAAAGACTTCGTTTTTAGTAATTGCTACACCGTGAGAAGTCAACGTCGAATTTCAAATTACAAGAAAAACAGGGAGTAAAAAAAGCAACGATATTCAAAAATTTCGCAGCTCTTATCCTTTCAGAAAGGATTTTTGTTGAGACAGCATTTATTTTACGCCCATATAAACACGGGCTTTTAAAAGGAAAAAAATCAAAACCACTCATAATTGATGATAAAAATAAAATTTTGAATTTATGAAATTAGAAAATATTTTTTGAACACATTTGAATTCGAATATTATTATTATTACAGGATGTTTATTAACTCAATGCATCCGTACTAATAAAAATATGTCATATAATTATATCTATGCAAAATATATAAAATATATTTTATATATGCTCATATATATATGCACAAGCTTGGAAATAAATTAAAAATAAAGAAACATAATACTAAAAGCAGTATTAACCGTTTTAACACACGCACACAAAGCTTTGAAGCATTACATAAAGTGCACGATTGATACATATATCTGCAGGGATTGGTATATATTTTCACATAGAGGGATATCAGTTAGCTAAATTTTAGTGAAACGATTTATCATCTTCTCACTCAGTCACCGGTTACACCTAATGCAGGGGTTTCTATCTCAGCATTAGGATCTCGGCAGTTCGCTTATAACACCACCTATTCATTTGGGACTGTGTATTTATACACGATTCGTAGTAATGTTTTCTACCCCGTCTCTCCACGTTGTGCATAGAGCTCAGAAATATCCTTCTAAGGGAAATACCTATATATATATATATATATATATATATAATATTATAATGCAATGATATTTTAAGCATTAATTTTAAATACAATAAATTCCCAAAGTTTTTTCTCAATTTAACTTCCTTCCATATTGCCTCTTAAATTTTATTTCCTTATCCATTGATAAATCAAATGAAATATTATAAAGATAATTCGTAATTAAGGCAACGTGCAGAGTGGATGGATAAAAAATCACTGGTGTATATATTCTTTTAGAGGATTCCTTCGATGAGTAATAAATCACTTATAAAAAATAGATTCTTTGAAAATAATCATGTTTCTCTTGTCAAGATCAAATGTATCAGAATTTCTGTCAGAAATCTATGCGCGAGTGATTTATGAGAGCATCATGGTATATAAGACCAGAGATGCATTTTCGTCCTTTTTTTTGCCTTTTTTTGTCTTTTAAACGTTCTGATGGTATGTTGTTCAGCGTGCTTATCAAAATGGAATAAAAAATTTTAAAAAATCTATGTGTTTTCTTTATGCTTATTTTTGTCTACGACTCTACAACAATGTTTTCAATTAAAAATTAATGTGAATTATATTGCTTATGTATCATAACGTATATAAGTAATATAATTCACATTATATTACTTATATCCACTCGTCAACGGATTCTACGACTATATTTCGACGATTCCATCTCACTAATGAGTAAGATGCGGAAACACGAGGGCATTGCGAGTATTCACCTTTCCTCTTGGATTCCCTCCCCCATGAGATACTTTTTAATTCAGATTTTTTTCACGTGTATATACAGTGTTCTGTTATTTCTGGGAACAATTTGATTTAACTCAAAATTTCGTACTGATAATGATAGTTCAAGTGGTAAATAAGATTTAAGGGATTGATACGAGCAAAACTTCACATAATATCATTGAAGATTGTGATCAAGAAGAATAAAACGGAAAATTAAAATAGTGCCAAATATTTTATAACTTAAAAAAAAGATGTTTAATATAAGAAAATATTATTTTGTAAAAAAAAAATTGCCAAATTTTAAAAACAGAAAGCTTTTAAGAGAGCTATTACAAATAATGTAAATAGCTCCCTCTTCCATCTTTCCTTTCACCCCTATTTTGTTTAATTAAACCCAACCCAACCCATCCCAACATAACACATGCGTTAAAGCATGGTGGGTTTTACAATCAGTTGTCAAACAGTATATATATATATATATATATATATATGTAATGATATTTTTAAAATTAAACTCTAATTAATTTCCAAAGATTTATCTAAATTTAGCCCATAGTAACATCATTCTAAAATATTCTCTAATTTCCTGATCCATTACATTTGTTCTAGTTAATTAATTCAAAATAAGTTGTGTAAAATTGCTGAATCGGCTAAAAGTCATTGAATGGTGAGAGTTGAAAATTGTTCAGCAAAGCACATTCCTTTAAAAATATCCCTGTGTTTTCCTTGCTGTTAAGCATGTGTTGTGGAAATCCCCATCGAAGTTTAATTGAACTTCACTGTGAAAAAATAATTTCCCTTTCAAAATCTTGTGGTATTTAAGATCAAGGACAATGATTTCCCTCCCATCTTTATGCATCTGCTTTTCTGCCGTGCTACAAGCGGATGCACCTTGTGCGTGCTCTTGTAATACTCGCTTCCCGTGATGCAATAAAACGAACTTAAAAATTCAAAGTATCATCTATGTCTACGAACCCATCTTATACTTACAACAAATAACAATGCATTCATTATATATATATATATATATATATATATATATAAAATGAATAGAGGATGATTATAATTAAAGTTTCCTTATAAACGGCATCACATAAAACAAACTGGCGAACTGAACGGATTATAAATAAATTTGGTACGTAGACTGTACATAAAATGCTGTCATAGAATTTCGTTAAAAAAACTTTTCATTTGAAAAATATCTGAGGACGCCTTTTCCAGAAAAACATTAAATTGAACACAATAAACGATCAAAATGTAATACATAAATGGTTAATATTGCAGAACTAGACATATGAGTAATAAAATGTGAAAACGGGAAAAGCTATCTGTTCCAGGAAAAAATCCCGAAATTTACAAGTTTGTGAAGAAGAGGAAACTTTATGCGAAATCGGTTCGGGTAAGAAATGTTTGAAGTCGTTGTCATGCTTTATGTTGATGTTTCCGGCTGTAATGATGACGATATCTTGACTTAACAACACACAATAAGTTGTCATGTTTTAATGACTTAAACAACACATAATGCTTCGTGTGCCAAGCAACACATTTGATCAGTTATTATTTGTTAGTGAATACACTGCTTATCAACTTGAAATTTTGATGGTGAAGGAAGGTAGTCTTATGGGGCACCTTTCCCTACATCACGCTGGGCAAGATTCATTAATCAACTTGCAGAAACAATATTAATAATTGCACCTCCTGTGTAATTTGGTCCTAAATTGTTCTTTTTTCTGCTAATTGTTTTTTTCCTCAATCTGCGTTTTATTTTTTCCCTTAACTTTACTTAATGTAATTCAATGACAAAGTGATTAGAAACTAATCAATAAATCTTAATATAGTTTCTGCAATCCGTTTTGGTCGTTTATTGTGTTAAAATTTATATTTTTCCAAAAAAGGCAAGCTCTGAGGGACATTTTAGAAGTAAATTTTTTTCGAAATCAGTAAGTGCATCTCGTGTGCTGTCCAAATACTGAATTCCGTTGTAATCCGTTCTCCCGTTTGTGCTGTATGATGATATTTATAGGGACAGTTTAATTATAACCGACCAATATATATAAAAAATCTTTAAAAAAATTGCCCCAAAGGTCGATTCTCCATAAGTTTCGCTATACAATAAGTCTTGCGCTATACAATAATAAGAAAACAGAAAGCAGATTAATGGTGTTATTTGTAAAAGCGATACATTATGCAAACATATTGCCTTGTTAGTTAGAATATTTTTAATTGGATATGAATATAATTAAACTTCTTTTCCAGAATGGGAAAAATCTTGTATGTATACGAGATATTTAGCTCATTGTGGCTACTTGAAGAACATTTCATTTTCGTTTGACATTATAATGAAGAATTTATAATAATTAGTCAAATTAGAGAAATTGCTCTATTCTGATGAATAATTTTTGTGTGGGATTTTTGAAAAATATAACTTCAGAAGCAGATAACTCTATTCGCACATAAAAATGTCGCCTTAAAGTTCGGAATGTGTTTTTGCTAAAAGTATGGTGGGGCTTTTTTCAATTCCTTAGAATAGCCTTTATATATATGTATATATAGTTTAAACTCTTAATTCAATTTAATTAATTTCAATTTTTTTTTAAATTTTTATTATATTATAACTTTATTCTAAAGTATTCTGTTATTTCTTGATCTATTCCCCTTTTCATGTTTAATAAATCATATGAAGGTAAATAAAGATAATGCATAACCAACTCCAGGTCTTGAGTAGATGGATGGTAAATCACTGAGGTCCTTAGATTCTTTTAAATGATTCCTGCTTTTTTAATGTCAAAGTCAACGCAAGGTCAACATTCATGTCACTGAGAATTCCTGCCAAATTTCGGCATGTGTCAGATTTATGAGAATAACATAGTAAATAAGACCAGGTCTAATGATTTCGTCCCTTTTATCCTTTTTTTGCCCTTTTATGCCTTTTTTCGCTCTTTATGTTTGTGTAACTTTCGTATATTTAGGAGCCGTGCCTCTCGAGATGGAATAAAAAGAAATTAAAAAATCAACACTGTCTTCTGATTTCGACCACCATTCTGCAATCTGATTCAAATCAAAATAATGATGTGATTGCATCATACATATATATTGTGAAAATATGCCTCTACTTAACCCAAACCAAAAGGAATATATTTCCAGTCGCCAGCTGGATTTTTTTATTTATTATCTTTGCAATAATTTTTATGTACTTACAACGCTAGAAAGGAAAAACAGAAACTAAACAAAGAGACTTTTTAATTAAAAAGTACTTTAAGAATGAAGTTTATGCAAGTCAAAAGAGTTCTTTGATGCGTGCATTAATTAGTCTACAAAAAAGAATCAGCTGCAAAGAAAAAAAACATTGTTTACCAGACAAAAAGATAAGTAGCAAAAATAATATAAAAGAATCTTTGCAGCACGTAAAAAAATCTCGTCGTTTTAATTGTTTTATGGTAATTTTTGAGCATATTTTCTTTCTTGATTGCTTATTTCTGGAAAAACTTTTAAGGCAAATTTATCTATGGTGTTTTAAATTTCCCAATAGTTCCTGTATAGATATTCAGTAGATATAATTCTATCCAAAATGCTTCAATAGGAGTAAATAAAATTTTGATTAGGTTAAAATAGAATTTTTGGAATCATTACTTAAAAATAAGTAATATAAAAAATTAAGTCAATTCCTGCATAGATCAACAAAGATTTTTTTTATTTTAGCTGCTTTTTTTTAAATAATTCGAATCAATATAAATTATTTAGCAATAAATGATGGATTTTCAGAAGAATTGAAAGATTCTCATCTTCACGTGAAAAATACTGAAATCCTGCCTATTGATTTCAATTTTCGTTCCAAACTGGTAAAACTCTATTTAAAGTACTAAAAAATAGTTAGATTTTATTAAGAAATTTATATTTAAAAAAACTGTATAAGCATCGAGTGTCATCTATTACAAGTTTTAAAAAATGTATTTGACCTTCAGTGGATGAATAAAAAGTATTTTATTAAAGACTGAAAATTAGAACAAGATATATAAATACATGTAGGGAAGAGTGTGAACTAATACTAGGAATTGAATGTCTAAATTTGAGTGAAAACTATTAGAATATTTTAAATTTAAAAAATAATAAAAATTAGACCTTTCAAAAATAAAAATATTTATAATTTAAGTATGTTTTCCCTGTTCTCAAGACAAGTAATTTTTTAATTAATTCATCAATATTCAATTTTAAATAGCTTGCTATTGTTGAAATTTGTCAAGTTGGAATTTTAAACTTAAATTTTCAATTGCTAACGAAAGAACTAAATTCTGAAATTTCGTACAATTTTACAAGTTCACGATGGAAACACTATTATATTTTCTGAAATTATTTCCTATTTAATTGATTACTTTAATAACATTTTAATTCTTTATGTGGGTCGTTGCGTGTTACAGAAATCCAATTTAATATCTTTTATATATATATATTGTGATATAAAACTTTTTTTAAAAACAAAAGCGACACTTAATTGTTGAATAGTTTATAAGGAAGGGGTTCCACCCATCTGAAAGATTGAAGATTGTTTTCGAAAAAGACTTTCTTGGGTGTAGGGGTATTCCATTTTTTTTTCTCACAATGTCGAAGTTTTGGAAAAATGCATTTAAGACATTTTTCTTTGCTTTCATTTTCGAAATTATTAAACGTATAGAAAGAATTTTTAAATGTTTTATATTTATAATATTGAATTTTGTTAAAAGCACAAGTCTTCCTAAATTTTACGCTTTATACGAGGCACTTGTGAAACGAAATAATATTTTTCCATGAAATTAAAAATGAAGTATAATAATATTGCTTTCATTTTGGAAAATAATTTACTAACACAAATTTAAAATAATGCAATTTATTATTTATAATGTGCATTTTATAAGTAATATATAAAGGCATTTTTATTTGACTCTGATTCAAAGTTTTGCGAAATTGAAACCCAGAATTATTGAATTAATTTTTGTTCTTTTAATTGTCTAGATTCCAACAAGCTGTATTTTTCAGTTTTTATTAACATGTCAGAAAATGATATTGTTTTTGGCGTCAACAGAAATCCGTAGGTGAAATATAGAAATTTAATTATCTGAATGAGCATCGCAAAAATATAAACTTTTAATAAGGCATTGCCATTGCATTTACAAAAGCTCTGATTTAAAAAAAAAATAAGTTAATGACTACAGCAAATAAAACCTAGAGAAATGTCATTTTGAGCACGCGATTATGTGAAATGAAACAAATAGGAAATGTGATATACTTTTTTTTAAATAATAAATAAGAGACCATTTTTTTTTTTGGATCGTTGGCAATACTAAAGTGAATCATTCAATGAAACATTTTAAAATGAATAAAAATATAGTTTAACTCGCACGAGAACGTGGTGCTTGGCCATTCAAGAAATGATGTTCTGAAATGATATATTGAAATATGCATAGCAGATTTCGTTTTAATCTTTATTATTTCTTGCTCTCCTGGCCCTTTTTTTGTGACGCAGAATGCTCTTCAGTACTTTCTTACTATGTTGTGCCGCCAGCTCATCGGTATCGTTGCTGTCCACCTCTGGCAGCTTGTCTTGTCAATTAATGCTCTGCATGCCCTTCGGTGTTATGCTACCCTACCAAATCTTCATGCCCAGTGTCCAAAGATTATTTTAAACTTTTTTTAGTGCTCTACATTTTCCGGTCAAATATACAATTATCGGAGGGGAAGGGAGTGTCAACTGACAACAATTTGGATTGACTTCTATAAAGTACTGCTATATCTTTTTCATCGAATGGGAAATTTAACTGGACTAACTACTGAGTAATAGTTGAAATCTTGAATCTGTGCTGTTACAGTTAATTTACAAATTCTTATTGTAATTGGTTTTTTAGAAACGAAATGTTTTTTACCCTACAGAAATTTAAATTTAGACCAGTTTTTTTTTTTTAAAAAAAAAGGGTCAAGAAAGTCGTCTAACACTCCTGCAACCTGAGTATTCCGTAGTTTAATTGACGGGCAGAATGTAAGTGCTTCTTTTTTATCATGAATTCTTAACTTATCAATTAGGCTAGTTAAATATCCTGGCTAAATAATTTAGAACCAATATTGCAAAAGAACCAATACTGCTTCTTTTTTTTTATCATGAATTCTTAATTTATCAATTTGGCTAGTTAAATATCCTGTCTAAATAAGTTTGGACCAATACCTTATAGAATAATTATCATTCAGTTCAATATTGTTAATATTAATTGCTAGTAAGATTCTCATTCAGATTACAATTGTTTATTAACTTAAAGTATAATTCTCATTCAGATCATAATTATTACTATTAACTGCCAGTATAATTCTCATTCAGATCAAAATTGTTACTTTTAACAGCTAGTATAATTCTCCTTCAGACCAGAATTGTTACTATTAACTCATAGTATAATTATCATTCAGGCCAAATTGTTACTTTTAACTGATAGTATAATTCTCATTCAGACCAAATTGTTACTTTTAACTGACAGTCTAATTTTTATTCAGGTTACTACTAATAAAACAATTTTCAATCAGAGCACAATTGTTACTGCTGACTGACACATAATTTTCGTTTATGCCGAAATTGTTACTATTAAATAGTAATAAAATTTTACTTTCAACCTGTATCATCCATAGTCGACTCATTAAATGAATATAATTTTTGGAATTTGAATAGTAAATTCAAATTTGGTGATAAATAAAAAATCCACCTGAATGCATTAAAAATATTATCAGGACTTGACCTATATTTCTGGTTGTCAACATATCAAAGAAATCGAACATTGCGGGGCAGATGGAAAGGACGGCAAAACAAACTTGTCGTTTAATGTGCTATTTTGAAGAAAGGATTTAATGAGAATTTTTTTTTCCGTTTGAGAAACAAATGTTTGTCAAAAAATGCCGGAAGGAAAAGTTTTGTAGCTCAATAGAATGTAGTAGTCTAGCATTAAATTGGACTGGAAATGGAGGATTTTTTTTCAGAAAAGCAACTTACTGTCTATTTGAGAGTTCTTGGTTATTTCGGGATTCTTTTGCAGATATCATTAAAGCTTCTTCAACAGAGTTGTTTTTTTTCTTTTCGAAGCTTTTATCTCATCGAATTGAAAATATTCCTTCAGAATGGTAGGGTAAGAACATTATTTATGAGTCGTGATGTCATGTACAACACTGAATTAACGGATATCTTTTCACAAAATTTATTTACTTGAAATGTTAGAATAACATAGATGTTATTTTTAAGAAGATACTAAAAAAAGTAAAACTAATCAGTGAATGAAACATACGAGGATTGTATCAATCAGCAAAACATTTCAAGATGTTTAGAAAAAACCCCCGATTTATTTTTATCATAAGAAAACATTTAAGGCTGAAAAACAATTTGTTGAATTGTTTTCTAGAAGTTGAAATAGTGGTTATATTCTCAAACGGTCTGTCATAGAATGATCATATTGAGAATTTTTAGTCCAAATTTGACCTTAAGAATGTCTTTTTGGTTTTTACGTTCCTTTTTCGTTCTTCTTTATCGAAGAAATACCAAATGTGTTCATAAATATCAATTTATATTTTTTTTATTAATTCTATCATTTTTTAATTAAATTCAGATTTAATTTTTAAAGCGAGTCATACCAAATTAGCCACAAAATATATTGATTCTTCAGTAGAACAAGATTTCCTTTTTTTCTGTCTATCATTGACAGATTGTCTCTACGTTTGCTGGCATTGTGTTTATGCAAACGGTATAAAAACCCTTTCTCTGCCATTATCCTTTCCGTGTTTTCATTAAATTCTTCCTAAAAAATTCAAATTATTTGGATTATTTATTTTTAGGGAGGACGGATATGGAACGGTGGGGGAAAAGAAAAAAAATTATAAACAAAATATTTTTTTAAAAAAGTTTTTTTTTTCTAAAATTTTTGGTAATGATCTCAATAATTGCGAAAGAAACGATTTAATTTTTAATGTCAGATGGAGAAAAACCTTCAATAACAATATCAAGAACACAGCATGCTACATTTTGAAAGAGAGAAGTTAAAAATATTACTTTTTGAAAACTTAGTCATTTACTAATGGTGTGTAATAACTTTTATTGTAGCTCGTATTTCAGCTGTTAGTTATTCATAAGGAATATAAAATAGTTTTTTGCTTATCATACATAAACTGATGAAAATTATTCTCAGTTTGAAAATATTATATCTTTGTCGATCTTCATTGTTTACTAGCAAGATATTTTGTTGATCTTTGCAAGGCCCATTATAGTGGTATTTTAATATATATATATATATATATATATATATACTCTTAAACATTAGAACATTAGTATGAATAAAAATTAGTGTAAATGTATCAATATAGTTGGATTTGATTTCATGAAAGATGGATATCTTTATAGTGAAATAAGGAAAAAATTAAGTTCTTTCATTTATTCTTGTTGTCGACTCTGCTTGAAAATGAAGAGCCACGTTCCTTTAAAAACTGAATTTCTTAAACAGCTACATAAAATGTAACTCAATTCTTGGAGAAAAGATAAAAGAATAATTTTACAAGGAAGAGAAACCCGGTTGGTGCATGCAATTTAATCTGTACTCGCTTCACGTGAATTCAGCATCTCCTTACCAATAAAAAATAGAACTTTTACTTGTCTTCGACACGCCTACAGTGTTGCCAGCGAAGATCTACGAAACATGCACCAAACTTATGCAAATTAGTAAGATCATGGTATGGAATTGAAAAAATAATTTCAAAATATCCAACAATTCTTCATATGATTATCTTTTGATGTTTGGAAGTTTTGTTCAATCATTTGTAGCTAAGACAATCGGAGAAGAATTCGGGATAGAAAAGTGTCATTAAACTGTCAGAACTTACTTGGAGAATTCCTATATAAACCACCTCTGACAAATTGGTGGATGTGATGTTAAGCTTGCGTGATAGCAGAAGATTCTCGTTAATAAATGCAGTCAAAATCGAATAAAAATTGTTATATTTAAACTTCATTTCTTTAATTTATACCTAAATTCGCGAACAAAATTTTTAAAAAAATGAAACAAGCTTCTACATTATTGCAACTATTATTTCTTCACACATTTTCTCCGTTTCATTCTTTTCTGTCTCGCAACAAATGTATTTGCCTGTCAGAAATCGAAGGTCAGCGGCCAGTGCATTCAGGTCACGCTATACCTTCTGGAGCAGAAATTTCATTTGGTTACAATAGATTTGATAAATTCCCTCCTTAGATGACTGTAAACTGACCCATCATTGCATTTCACTTTATGAAATTTTTCCTAAAGCAAGAATGATTAAAGTGAATAGTTTGTTTCTCTATCCTATTGATCTCTCAATTTCTGAATAATGTTATTTAAGAGTAAAACTAATGGATAAAACTCACAATCATCTTTCTATAAAACTTAATCATCAATCACGCTTTTCCGGAAAATACAAGAGATTGTTGTGATTTTTATATAAATGAGATGTAAATTTTGATGTAATTGTTTGTTAGTATTTTATTTGTATAAAATTAGTTGTAATGGAATCGCACGTCAGTGGGAAAAGACTATTCAAAGGGGATTTCTAACAGAAGATCACCATGTCTGACTAACTTGGTAGTGCATGTGTCTTTCCAACATGATTAAACCACTAACAGTTTTTACTACAAGCTAAAATTTGCAGTGATAGTTAAGAGATAGATTTGTTTGTAAGGAATGTTGGAGAAATTTCCAGATACATCTGGAACGTCAGCGCTATTTCTGCGTTTGCCCCGCCCACTTTAGTGCGACACTATATAAGGCGTTGCATGGGAAGAAGCAGTTGTTCAGTTCGGAGAGAGAGCTACGATAGTTGGCTTAGCTTGAGAGAACGTTTTTTTTTTCATTTTTGGCTTCAGATCTAGAGCTTTGCTTCTATAGTAATTAGTAGATTGAATTATGTTAATTAGCTGCGTATTTGTAGTTTGTGTTTGTGTGCATTTAATAAACGTTTTGTAAGCAATAAATTCTGCATTTTGTCTGGATCTTCGCACCACTCTTGTGAAAATTTCGGTAACAAAATTGCTCATTTTCTAACCATTTGAATATTGTACAATATCGTGAAAATACGGTAATAATTTTAAATGACCTTGAATGATATTAAGGCTGCCTTATCGTTGTAAGAAAGTGTTCCCTATTTAATATCTAAGGTAAATATTTTTTTTAAAAACTAAAACACTAACATGTTTAAAAACCTAGATGTAAGCTGATAAAATACTACACAATTTAAAACAATTTTTTTATTAGAAATTATTTATTATTTATACAAATTCATCTAGATCTTAAAATTTAGTCTATCTTGATACCTTTTACCTTGATAGTAAGAATAAAAGTTAGAATACAGTGAAGCTATTTAGAAAAGCTGAGGTTTTTCCTTTTTAAAGAGGGTGAATAGCTCGAACAAGACAGGAAATTAGCTCGGTTTTAAGCTTTGAAGGAAGCCGAAGTCTCCACTTCACTGTCACTCTTCATTACATAATAGAGCCCTCTCTAGACCACCTGTTGTTCCTTTGTTTTCCATTCAGTTCAAAACCATTCTCCCAGGATCACAATATTTTGACAAGTTGATTATTTTCGTAGATGTCAGAACAAAAGCTGATGCTTTTAGTAGGAAAGAAGAAAAAAAATGTGAAGCTTACCAACTAAGTATTGAATAATTTTTAACTGATCTTAGATGTCGGGAATATTTTTTTTATTTAATAATAATATGAAAGTCTAAATAAATTATTTGTGGAACTATTTTAGACCAAAGACATTAATTTCCTTTTATCTTTTTTATTTTATATCTCCATGCTTTATTTTTCTAATAAGAGAATTTTCTCTCTATTGTTCATGGTCAGAATCTGTTTCACCTGATCACAAAGTTAAGATAAGAACGATCTGAATACGAAACTACAATAAACCATATGACATCTGCGAATAAAATTACAATCAACTATATAACATATTTACATAAAATTACGAACAAAAATCTGACATCTGAATTAAAATTACGACCAGCAATCTGACATCTGAAAATAAA
>JAOUZG010052822.1:1474126-1491210 GCA_026289955.1 Argiope argentata
ATTTATCTTACTATTAGGCATCTATACTATCATAAATGTGAAATTTTGATGAATGGATTATGTTAATCAATCACGCAAGAACAGTTGAACAAAATTGGATGAAATTTAAGAGATGGATAGATTATAGTCTAGAACAGAACATAGGCTACTAGTTATTCCGGGTAAGTGAGAGGTTATTTTTTTATTAATTAAAAATCAACTTTTCCACTAGAAAATCTTCATTTCTCCACCATCAAATGAGTAAGATCCCAGTTTGTTTTTTTCTTACTTAATGGGGTTAGGCTTAACATGTTTTCGACAGATTATTTCAAACGATTCTATTTATTTTCTTAGTGTTTGATGCTTTTAAAAATTCTGTTGCCTTAGTGTTTGATGTTTCTAAAATTAAACATTGATTGTTAATCCATTTTTTAAATTCATTTTGAAGTACTATTTGATTAAAAAAAAAGAGAATAAAGTAAAGTAAAAATTTCTAATTTGTATTGTGTCACCTCAACTGACGTAGAAAATTCAACGTTTGCGTTGCCCCCTTTGGAGTAAATGAAGACGCAGTGTATTGTAATTGTTAGCGGCTGTACTTTCATTTTAATTAAAAAAAAATTATGTGTGTAATACTGTTGTAGCAATATAAATCTCGATCTAAAATTAAAAGGGACTTGATTTTAAACAAAAACGGACTTGATTTGCTGTTTTGCTTTTTTTCAGGTACACTCTGTAAATTGTTTTTAGATTAGTTGTTTACTTTCCATTAGTACAAAATCGGGGGTAAAAGCTAATATTTCATAATTTATTATTATAAATGGTGTATATTTTCGAAGTAATTTTTGTCCTAAATGTTTTGACAATATTCATATAAAATTAATACGTAATTTAAGTGATTTCATATTTATTTTCGATAATTATTGAAATATTAAAAGGTTACATTGCACTGAAATTGGCTTAGACTTTTTAATTTGTTCTTAATTAAAATATCTTTCGCTTCACAGAAACCATTAGTAATTCATTTTATAAAATACATTATTTTGATGTAACTGTTTCATAATCACGCGCACAATTATGAAGGATAATTATAAGAGAAATATAAATAGATATGTATTTCTATTTCTCTTATCAAATGCATATTAAAACTATAGTGAATAAAGGCTGTGTTTAAGAAAATTAACTGTAATTTTTCTGCTTTTCAATTATTCAAAATATAATTAGCATTCGTTATTGTATTTATGATAAAATATTTTCAATTAAGATTATCTAGCTTGTTACTAGAACGGGACATTTGTATTAAATCAAATATGAATGCAAATTAAGTGATTAAGTAGCATCAAGGTTTTAAAAGTATTTAAATTCTATATTTCCCACAGAAACACACTACTGCACAAATCGCCAAAACTCAATCACTTCAGAGAATTAATGAAATATCGATTTCTAAATCCATACTCCGCAAATACGAAACAAGTCAAATTAAATGAAGAGTGTCAAAACAGAAGGGGACATATTAAAATAAATTTTGGAAAGCCTGTTCGCGATGTCTTGCTGTAGCCGGACGTCAAATAGTTGCAGAACAAATGAACTTCGACGAAATAATTTCCGTCTTCGACTGCCTGGAAAAGCAAAGTGTCGCAGTTGCAGAGAAAAGCAATTACGACGCGTGTTGACTAATCTAAAGCGATAAATCAATGTCCGTCCAAACTTATGGAACCTTTCATCAAAAGGTATTAAATGAAACACGCTTCATAATTATGGACTTATATTTGTAGCAGCAATTCAAGTTAATCAATTTATCTTAATCGCTGAATTTTACTTTTTCTGTTTTTCATTTAAACTATCTTCATGTTAAATATTCATTTCATTTATAGAACATTTATTCTTCTATACTACTATATTATATAAATGGGAAAGTTTGGATAGATGGATGGATAATGGGGTTCAATCACTCTAGAACGGTTGAATGAAATTGGATGAAATTTAGCACTAAGAAAGATTATAGTCTAGAAAAGAACATGGGCTACTATTTATTCCGGTTAATTGAGTGGGTTTTTTTATTAATTAAAAACCAACTTTCTCACCAAAACTCTTCATTTCCAAATGAGTAAGGCTTAATAGGTTTTCGATCGGTTATTTCAAACGATTCTATATATTTTCTTAATGTTTGATGCTTTTAAAATTAAACATTGTTGATTAATGGACATTTCGGATTAATTCAGAGGTACTTTTGATTTAAAATAAAGGTACTTTTCCGTTAGCCCAAAGCAAGCGAAAAATTGCCATGGAAATTTGGCGGAGTTTTCCATTATTTGGTGGGTTTAAAATTACTGTAAGAAATTTTCGGAATTCTACATTATTTGACGATTTTTTGCTTCCACCAGGCTAATGCAAAACTACCAAAATAAAGCATAATAAAGGAAAATAAAAAAAATTAATGGGTAAAATGATTTTGAATAATTGTTTTGTGAATCTTATGATTGAAAACGTTATTGCTGCCATTCGCGACACATTCAGCCATTTCTCTAATATTTGGTGATAAACTACTTTTATTGGCAAAAACTATTTTCAACAGCACCATAATAATGCAGTATGGTGACATTTTACATTTTGATCAGACCGCCAGTTCTTATGCTTACATATCTAAATGTCTACGCGTATGAAGTCGTGAGTAAAAACTAGTATAATATAAATTCTTCAAACAGTTTAACTGACTTGAATTTCATGTGCATTGGACGAAAGTTATGACGATAAGTTTATTTATTTGGAGTGATAAAGCTTACCTTTGTCACGTTAGGATAACTAGATTTCCATTGACGCGTTTCTTAGGAAAAAAAATAACCAAATTAGAATTTCTTAGTTATTTTTATGTATGAAAAAATAGATTATTCCAAAACAATTATTTTTCATTTTCTGTTTTCTATTTTTATTGGAAGTAGAGTAAGTGAAATTATTTTCATGTCGGAAGTATCAGATTTGTTATAACAAAAGAAAAACTAAATCGTTATAAAATTATTTCCATATTTCGAAGAATTTGTTCAGTTTAGACCTCAATAAAACCACAAATATCATTTCTGGAGCTATAATTTTCTATGAAACAGTTAATATAAATATATATTGAATATGAACACATTAAAACATAATAAGTTAGACGAATGAAATTTAGTGAGCTAGTGCTTCTTTAAGAATAGAATCCGAGTGAAGTCTTATGCATACGAACATAACTCAAACAAACGATAGGTTAGATTAAATATGAGTACGATTTTATTCCCAGAATCAAGCATGAAATGGTCGACAGTCTTCACATTTTTAAGAAAATCCTTCAATTCATTAACAATATATTGATCTGTCTATAAGCATAAATGAGAAAATTCATCACGTTAAACACATTTTTTTAATGTGTATAGGAAAAATTAAGTTCATTGATTATAAAATGATTAAGTTATGGAAAGATTAACCCTAGAATGTTAACCATTCGTCTCCTGGACGAACGATTACAAAATAACTGTGAATATTCTTCTCCTATAACGGTAAATGGATCGTTCTACTCAGTATCTTAATATGGTTTCGGGAACTACAGATGAGGAGATTCCTTTGTCCCAAAATATTTCTGCTTGTAATATATCCAGAGCAATAGTCTCAGAGACGAATGGTCATCTGTCCCGTTAGTGTTAAGAAGGTATTTCTGTGTGTGTTTGGAGATGTCTAAGCGTTTTCACGGAGAAAACTTCTGTGGTAGGCTATAAGCTATCCATGAATTATTGAAAGAATTAAGTTAGGGAGGTAATTTTACATCTGTGAATGAATCGGAAGACGACGGTTTTATGAAAGTTCTTCTTGCTCCATGGATGCATAAGCGTCTCAACATATCAACTTTGTCTCGATCAACAAGGACTATTATAAGAGAACTTCTAAAAGTGATTTTAAACATTCAACGACCTGAACAATCCGAAATTTAAAAAGAAAATGTACATTTTGCCTGTATAATTTACGCAGAATGACGCGCAATTTTTGTTTATGTTCAAGAGCAATGTGCGGAGAACATCACGCATATAAGTGTAAAGATGGCTTCGAAAATAAATAAATAATACTTTTATCCTACTTGACATTCAAAAGCTATGAAATCATGTAGGCAGTATGGTTGGTTTTATTTAAATTAGCTTTAAGAATTGATTTTAAATACACTTTGTCTAGGAGATGAATGGTTATCACTCTTGTTAGTTTTTTAGTTACCTTTCTAGGGTTAAAATAAAGTATGTTTTAGAAAACTTACAGATTTACAAAACTCAAAACGTCTGGCATATCAAAGAAACAAAGTTAATTACGTATTTGCGTATTTGTAAAATTAATTAAATTTACTTAATAATGATTTAAAAGAGAAAATCATGATAAATGAAATTTTATAAGTATTTTGAACACAAACGAACAAAAATTGCTGAACAGTTTTAAATTTTGAATTTCTTTATTTAACAGAAAAGACTCGAGATTATAAATTTGTTTCTCATTTTATAAATACCAAATTAAACACAACAAGCGCCATATTGTGTAATTAAATAAATGAAAAGTTTTGAGGGTAAAAAAAAATTCCTGAGTTTTAGCAAGATACGGCATGAATTTCAAATTTAATTTGGTTTATCGGTCCTAATGAACGTGAACATGAATCGATTTATCTTTCAATAAAAGTATCTTAATTTGATTTATTAGCTTTTTTATCTTTATTAACATCAATATTTTAACTGAAAATTTGCTCCTAATCTGCTATTTATTTTATATGAAGCTCGTAGAAACTAGAAATGTTTCTGAGAATTTGAAACAAATCGCATTACCTGTAATTGGGTTAAATCATTTAGGGATCTTTTCGTTTCGAAAGACTCAAATGAAAATAAAATTGATTTAATTTTCTTCAATTGTCTTTTATTCAGGACAGAGTTTTGTCTTATTTTTAGTCATTATCTTTGAAAACAAGGAGTAAAATTTCTTTTTCCTCCACTACCAATACTTTTGACTCGGGGGAAAAAGCTTTAATGGAAATCGAATATTCAACTGATTTAAAAAGTGCTTTAATGCAAACAAATCGTCCCCGCATTTTTATTCTCTGAAACTGATAAGAGTTGTTTACCGGCTGAAAATTTAAGAAAAACTTTAATGATAAATGCTTCTGTAACAAGAAACAGAATTAGAGTGATTGTTAGGTTATTTGTGAAAAACAAAATCAAGTATACTTATCTCCTTTCTGAGTGCCTTTAACAATCTTTAAGCAAAAAAACAAAGCCAATTTAAAAATACTTCCCTACATCAATTTTCAAACAAAAAGAAAATGTATTTTTCTGCTTATTTAAAAAAAATATTATCCCACGTCTATCTTTAAACAAAAAGGTCAGCCCACGTGTGTTTTAAAATGTATAAAAATATTGTAATAGTTACTGTCTAAGCACTTAAAAGAAAATATCTCGGGGTAATTTGAAATTAAAACATTTAATTAATATAGACAACTTTACATTACAAATAAGCAAAGACAAGCAATTAAACATTTACAGTTACAAAGCATATTAATGGGACAAGATAAATCTAGCTGTTTACTTGAGGAAAGTCCGACTCGCTCTGGAGGGAGTTCTCTTTTAAGCCACCAGGAGGCGGCAAGGCTGCAATATAGCAGTCCCGCATTTACGGAATATATTGTTCCACTACAATATTCATTATTCTGCATCAATCCTTAAACAATGAGTTGAAACTTGTTTTTTTAAATATACATAAAAATACTACTCCAAATCTATCTTTAAAAATTATGAACAAACTTATTGGAATGAAGAATATTTTAAAAAAATAATACTGTTGACAAATCAACCATAAAATATTAAAAGTAATTTTTTTTGTATCAACAATCACAATCTATTTCATTACTAATCAAATTTGACAACCATGTGGTTCACCAAGACATGGGTTATATTTAAATTCTTTTTAATCACTTAAATATTATTATACAGCCATAATGCCCTTGGAATGTTCAGATTTTAAAACTCTATTATTTTAATTATATAATTTTGCTCATATCCATTGTTCAAGTTCAATGGTCAGCTTGTCTGAATGCTATTTCTTGAAGGAAAGGACCTCCTTCAAGAAAGGTGATATAGTGATTGTAAATTATCTCCTTCATAAGAGTGGCTGTAAAATATCGTAGCCTTTAATAGGGTGATTACAAGTGAGTAAAATCTTGAAAAAGAGCTTTACAAGGATGGTTAAGAGTTTTTTACAAGCTAGAATGCAGATTGGTAGATGAGAGGTTGTGATCAAACAGAGCTATTCTATTGGTTTTGGTGAAGGCGGAATTAATAGATATACTTAAATTTTATAGCACTAGATGGCACTACAAATACATTGGTTTTAATTTAAAATGTTAGAAGAAAGGATTAAAAAAGGTAAGAGTAGGGTTCTACTCTTTGTGTACGTAATCAGTTTTAACCCTTCGCAATCCGATGGTGCCTCTGACTCACCATTCACGACTGTGCATCATTTTGACGTTTTATTTATTCAATTTCCAAATTTAATTATTAACCCGGCAGGACAGGCGCGTTGAAAAGTAACACGAGAACGGGCATTGGGTGTCAGCACACCCTAAACATATTAAATGGCATAAATACGAAAATTTTTAAAGATTTGAATTCCTAAGAAAATTTATGATAATTACACTTTTTTGTGAGAAAAATGATAACTAATATGTTAAATTATCTTAATTTTCAAAATTATTAACGAATAAATTAAAAGCTCTTACCGTTTTTGTCTCAGTTCGAAAAATGGAAATTTTCCCCTTTAGCACTTACTGATTTTTTTAACAATTTTTATTATAATAAAAATTATATATTATTGTAAATTTAAATACTGATGATAATCAATATTTTTAATAATTGAGGTGTACATGGATCTGAAACTTAAGATTTTCCTAGTTATTACATACAGCTTCAATTTCTGAGTGTCCTCAAAATATATTTTTGTCGGACCTGACACACATGGTTTTCGATTTAATATCCTCGTTTCTTGGACATAAATAGCATCTTCCGTAACTCAGCTTTCTTTATACCTTTTCCGATAAAAAAAGCTTGTGTGGTCGCAAACTTCCTCTAAAGAATTGCATTCTTCTTCTAATTCAGACTGTTGATCGCTGAATATGTAATCATTATCTAAATCGTTTAATTCTTCTTCGATATTCTTTTCATGTGAAGAAATCTCCTCTGACATCTCCTGAAGTCTGTTTATTTCTTGCATATACGTTAAACAAAGAAAATACTGAACAGAACGACTGGAACAAGCCATTATTTCGCACTGAAAAATACTAACACGAGCGCACGCACGGGGTGTCCGCACACCCCAAAATCCTTCTATAAGACTAAAATGGAGTCTGAATTCGCCGTTTTCAAACTCTATGTATGGAAAGGGACCTTAGAGGCAGGTACTGATGGACCAGACCACTTCGGTTTATAGAGACAGAGAGTAGATGAATATTTTTGGGCGTGTGGGTGTCGAAACAACCCGCGCCCGTCCTGCCGGGTTAAAAACGCCTACATAATGGTTAAGAGATGTAGATTACCTTTCCAAAGAAATTTGACTTAAAAGAATTATGTATATTCATTTTTCATCGCAATAAACAAATCTTTGTATTAGGTGAATAATTTTGCATCTAATTATTTTTCGAACTGCAAAGGGTTAATGAAGATGAGTAATGTGATGCCATGGCGCTATTAATGAACGACTCATCTGTTTTATAGTTTTAGTGGTTAAAAGAAAACTTTCTTCATCTTGTAAAATACGCAGCTATTAAACAGAATCCTTCTTCTTTAGCTTTCAACAATATGAAATTAATTATGAGATTAAACTTTCGATGAAAAAATGAAAATGGCTCGCAATTCTAAGTAAGAATGGATGGTTCTAAATTAGGCTAAAAATAATTTTTAACAATTGTCAGAATTATGGAAACTTCACTTGAATATTAAAATGATACCATTTAAAGAAAGGACACGTTTTTAAATTTTGGAAAGGTATAAAATTTATTTTTTATGCTACAATATTTTAAGAATTAAGAAAAAATTTCAAAATTCAGATTTATTCTGGGTTAAAATATTAAAAAAAACTCGCTTCAAGGGGCATATTATCACTCTTTAATACACGCGATCTTTAATACACTGCTCAAAACAATTAGGGGAACAAATGGTATTAACAGAACTACGCAAGCATGTCTACCAATAAGCAACATAAAATGAATCATCCATAAATTACAGCCTACCAGGAAACGGAAGAAGAAATCTTTATAGGCAAATCAAAGTTCATGACGTCAAAAACCAGAAAAAGATGATAAGGCCAGAAATCGGGATGTCGTGGAAACGTCTGTTTTATTGCCGTAACTGTGAAATTTGATTGCGCAATCTTTCGTTTTTTGAGACAAGCTTATGAGAATGTCTGAACAACGTGATTTGTCGCAATCCATGGCATGGCGTGTCATAGGCCGATTGGAATCAGGCCAAAAAAAACGGAGTGTTGCGGTCGCTGTTGGAGTCGCCAGAAGTGTTATTGCAAGGCTGTGGAATCGATTCCAAGAAACAGGAAATGGTAGACGTCGACCAGGGCAAGGTCGGCCACGCACCACTACAGCAACTGATGACCGGTATATACGGTTAACAGCCCGTCGAAACAGAACAGAGAATGCTACTCGGCTGCAAAGACAATTGTTCTTGGCAACAGGACGAAGGGTGTCCAGCCAAACAGTACATAATAGGCTTCATGGGGAGGGCTCTATGCAAGTTGGCCAATGGTCTGCATTCTGTTGACCCCACGCCACCGTGCGTCCCGAAGAAAATGGGCTGCTGAACATCGAGATTGGCAGCAACATGATTGGAGCCAAGTGCTGTTTACAGACAATACCCGATTCAGTCTGGAGTGTGACACTCGACGTGTTCTGGTATGGCGAGAGAGAACACTCGAAATAACACCGCATTCATTCGTGAAATGTCACAATACAGACGAGCTTGTTGGATGGTATAGGGTGGAATCAGCATAGGCGGACGTACGGACCTGCATATCATTCTGAATGTCACTTTGACGGACCGCAGGTATGCAGACGAGATACTACGATCTCATGTTATCCCTTACGCTGGAGCCATTGGCGAATCCTTTATTTTCCAGGATGATAATGCCCGACCGCATAGAGCTCGTCTGGTGGAGAACATGCTTGAAGCTGAAACAATACAGCGTATGGAATGGCCAGCGTGGAATGGCCTCTCCTGACCTGAATCCAATCGAGCATGTTTGGGACATGCTTGGACAGCGCATTGCTGCGCGGCCAAGGCCGCCTGTGACTGTCCCAGACTTGGAGAATTGCACTTCTTGAGGAATGGAACAGTATTCCCCAAAGTCTGATCGATAACCTCATCGCATCCATGGCAAACTTGTTGTGCAGCATTCAGCTGTTCGAGGAGACCACACTCCCTATTAAAACTCATGCATCATGTCTATTCAGAGCCTTTTTTTTATCGTTTACATGTAACCAAATTGGTGAACTAAATCATCTTTTCATGTTTTTTCCACATTTTCAAAGAATTAAAGCTTAATTCCACATTGTTTTATTATTTCACTGTATTGCCCATGGATACGCGTGTACTACTCATTGTATGCCAATACGTGGCTGTCTCGCACGGTTTTCTTGATATTTTTGCTTGCTCCCCTAATTGTTTTGAGCAGTATAGATGAAAGCCTGTCCGGGTTGTATAGCAGCAGAGTGCGAACATTTTTATTATTAGTAGAAATGATAGGCAGTTGTATGGTTATTATTTTCGATACGTCATTGTGAAAGTTTGTATAATACTGCTGCAACAAAATATAAAAGGTTGTATAATTTATGTTGCCAATTTCTTTAAATAATTAAATTAATTATGGTGATTAAATTTTTGTTATATTATTCCTTCTCTGTACAAAATTTTGATTGAATTCTTTGATTACGTTATCTATAATACATAATACAGAAATTACTCCGGGCCAATTTAATTTTAGGATTGTATATTTTTTTAAAGGCTGGGTAAGAGTGCTTTATTCAATTAGTTGTTAGTTAACACACCTAATATTAACAGTAGATCCAAGAATCTGGTCAGTGAGATACATGGTGAAAAATGGAATAGGCTCTGTATATGATAACGACGCTTTATTCTGAACAAAAAAAAATAATTGGTAATAAAACTCAGATGTAGAATATACATCCATTACAATGTATACACAAGTACAAACAGCAATATACGCTTAACAAATCGATAATAAACAATTGAAACACACAAGCGTTCAAAGAGATTTTGCTCGTGATATATACTCCAAAGAGGGTTCTCGCTCAGCTGTTCGCATGAATTCCAACTTCACAATACGGGCAGGTACGAGTTTTTAGAACAATTCCATATTTTTGTTCCTGATGGAAACATCGTCAAAATTTGTGAATATTTTGGATCCTACATTTTGATCACCTGAAATTCTAAATTCATCCACACGTCACTAAATAATCGAGATAATTTTCTTCAAGGTCAATGACATGATATCCATTTAACAAAGCAAATTCTAAAATGTTCAAACCATTAAAGTGAATTAAACAAGGAAGAAATATCACAAATTATTAACAATTGTATATGACTGTTCCTATTATCTTGGCCGTCTTCTTCATTAGATTATATTGTTAAATGACATAAATGATATTATTTCAGTCATTCACAAGCATTCCAATCTCACGCCAAATATGGGTTTTTATTTGAAACTGAGGCGTCCTTGGCGGGGACTAGTAGAAAATAATTCGATGCACATCGCTTCTTAGCTTCCTTCATTTCACGCCATTTAGAATGAACATCCAATGAATGTTCAGGAGAGGCTTGCAATAATTCTAGCAAATTATTCATCATTAGAGTTGGCGTCAAATACACAAAACGTCGCCATTGAAGCCTTGCATTGCATAAAGGTGCCATGACTTTGGTTCAGTGCTTTTAAGAGACTGTAATCGACTGGTTTTACATGTTGAATAGTATACAAAATAAATTTTTCATGTAATTATGATTTTTTGTAATTTCGTCAACAGCATACATCAAAATTGTCCATTCGACAATAAACAAATTTGTGATGCATTATTTATTCATTTTACCCTTTTGAATGAATTTGAATTTAAGTGCTAATAATTTATACTTTAATAAAGTATAGCTAGCTAGTTTAATTTGGGTATTATATTTTCAGTATCATAAAGGAATGTTTTTGAAATGAAACTCTAATGAAACAGTAATAGATTTTAAACTATTGTTTGCTGGAAATGATTATAAAAATTTAATTTTTCATTATTTTTCCTTATATGACATTCATTTATTTTGTATTTTTAATAAAAATTCCTCTAAAAGATATCCCGAATAAAATTTCTTTCTACAAAGTACATTCGACTTTTTATCTAAGAAATATTTAAAACACTCTTGTGTTAAATATTAAAGTCTGGAATGCGCGATTTGAAACATTATGTGAATGTTGGTCGTCGGATTACACAAATATTTTTTTTAAAAAAACTGGTACATTTATACTATGTTGGTTACAAAACGAATAGTTAAAATATTCAAATATTCCCGAATAACTTATACCATTATGTAAAATAAATCCTTGTTGAAGCTACAAGAAAATAACGCTGGAAAATAAAGCTATATTTCTGTGTATGGTATTGGGTTATGACTATTCGGCCGGAATTTATGTTGTTTGAATAATAAATAAACTTCAAGATGGAATAGAAATAAAACTTTATGTTGACTACAAATGAATAATTAAAGTAAAGACGCACACATCATGAAGTATAAATCTTTGTTGACGAATAGCTTTTCAAGTATTTATAAATGCAATACCAGAAAGAAAACATGTTTCTAAAAAGTTTCGTCATAACATATATTTTTGTTATTAATGTTTTATTTATATTTTTATGTCATATGAGATGAGGTTTCCATATTGTTTCATGAATAATGCATTTCTTTTGTCTTATTTGCACTTATGAAAAGATAGTACATTTTCTAGTTTTGGGTATTTACATATTTGCTTACATTTTATTTCCTTGTATAGAAAGATACATTTCTCTTGGGTGGACTTTTCTTTTGTTAAGAAATACATTTCTATACACGATTCAACATTCAATACATTCATACATACATACATACAAACATTATATATATATATATATATATATATATATACCATAATCCTTTCTCATATATTTGATTTAATGACCCCGATCAAGTAGAATTAAACCTATAACAACCACATTTGCTAAAATAATGCAAATTAATATAGTCTGGATTTCAATCAAATTATAATTTTGAAATACGTTTTATAAAGATCTCAGAAAGAATGGTACACTAGAATATTTTTTATTCGAAGAATTTGTAAAACGAATTTAATTGGTTTTTTGCAATCGTCAGATATAATACCATAGATGATAAAATCTTCGAAGAATTAACTCATTTTTATTGCATGCATTTAGATAATACTGCATATATTAATTAAACACATACAATAAAAGACCAAGTATTAAAAAATTACTTTAACTACTAAAGTTTCATGAACAGAAAAAGTTTTCATTTTTTAAAAATCAAATCTTTAATAATTCTTTTATAAAGCTTAATATGGTGCTGGAATACTGAATAAAACATATCATTGACTCTCCGAACCACAGAAATAAACCATAAAACTTAATGATCAGATAGCTAACACTGGCGAAAACTCTGTTTGAATCCAGAGGGTCATTACCAGCCACGGTACAACTCTTCTGATGGTGTTAAATCCACACCTATTTTTGTACTCTCTAGGACAGGGGATCTCAAATCTTTAGACATTGCGACCCCCTTTTTTAGACTAAGTATTTTGGAGATCCTCAAAGTTTAACTCTGTCTAAATTTTAGACAGAGATCTTGAAATTTTTACCCGTACTCAAGAGTTTTTAGAGTATGTGTCGGATATTGGGGCCACATCCCTTGACACTTCATCTTTCTTCTTACTAGAATCATCTCATCTCGAAACTTTGACTGAACAGTTCACAGATTGTATTCCAGTTAAGTATATGAGTGGGGTTGTGCGGATAGTCGGTCCGTTCAGTGAGCAAGCCGTAACAAAAGCCGAGGAAAGTGCCCGTCATCATGATCAACTCATAGAGATTTCAAGTGATCAGTCAGCTAAAGTGACTTTTGACAAAGTTTATATACACACATTTTGGATAGGTATAAAAAGGAATACCAAGAACTGTCCAAAACAGCATTAAAAACTTTGATGCCATTTTCTAAACATTACAACCGTGAACAAGGATTCTCCATAAGGCTAAATTTAAAAACGAAATCAAGAAATCGTTTGACACTGGAAAATGACATTAGTGTGTTACAAAGTTCATTCCAGACAATAAAAAATTGGTTAATTCCAAACAAGCTCATGTATCCCATTAACTAATAGAACACAAAAACCAACTTCTATGTGCATTAAAAGTTGTATGTGAACTCTTTTTTTAATGAAAACTACAGCGATAAGTTATTTTTCTTCCACATCTCGCGACCCCACTGGACACATCCCACGACTCACCTTATGATGAGAACCCTTGCTCTAAGATGACGAGATACCGGAATCATCTAATCCCCTTTTCGAAATGTCGCCTCCCAAAGGAACTAAAAAAAACGTAAGTAGGAAGGGCATTTTCATCACATGAAAACCAAATTTTAAAAATGTAAATGATATCGGCGACTGAAAATGAAGATTTGAAAGATATAAAAAAAAAGGAGATGACAATTTTCTTTCAAGGCTTTTTTTACCATTGCATGTTTTCATAACCGGAAACAAAGAAAGTTCTGAGAAAAGTAACTGAGCATTATTCCCATTCAAAACTATGCATCGAATAATTAAATCCCATCTTTATATATAATAGTTTAAAACTATTTTTGCTTTTTATTATTTAATATTTCGTTTTTCTTTTCGCTTTCCTATTCATTTATATATCATACATAGCTAATTATTTTTTAGTGAAATCCAAATAAACGTCTAAAATACAAAAAAAAAAGTTTAAGGAATCCTAAACTGGCCAAAATAATATTTTGCTAATATCTTATAGTACCGGTTTTTGAAAATCCCTAAATTCTCTACCTTTTTTTACCAAATATAAAAGGAGCTAAGTTTTACTCTAATTTTTTTTCTGTTAAATTCTGGTGTAACAAGATTTTGCTAACTTTTTGACCAAATTTAGAAGATTCTATTTATGTTTGTCTAATTTCAGAAAGCATTCCGATTAGATTCTAAGGAATGATAGAAAATAATACAAAAAAAATCTATTATTTTTCATCCACCTAATACAGAAAAATCTGCATTTCGTTATATTCTTTATCTCTGAAATATTATAAGATCTAATTATATCGTTCTTTTTTTCCGTCCAAATAATGCTAGATCTAATCATATCGTGCATTTTTTCTCTCCAAATATTGCAAGATCTAATTTTCTCTTTTTTTCCTCCAAATATTGCAAGATTCAAATTGTACTGCTATTTTGTATTAAATTCAAAAAGATATAATTTTTACTAAGTTTTTCAATAAAATTTAATAAAATCTAAATCTTACTAAAAGTTTTTTACCAAATGTAATAAAATTTAAATACCAATAAGGTTTTTTTAACAAATTTATTAAAAACACAATTCTTAAAATAATTATCCAATTTTAAAAAGATCTAAATTTTATTAACATTTTAAATCAAGTTTAAAAAGATCTAAATTCCACCATCATTTTTAATCAAGCTTAAAAATATCCACAACCATATTAAATCAAGTTTAAAAAGATCTAAATTCCACTATGATTTTAAATCAAGCTTAAAAAGATATAAATTCCACTATCGTTTTAAATCAAGCCTAAAAATATCTAAATTCCACAAAAATTTTAAATGACGCTTAAAAATATCTAAATTACACTATTTTTTAAAATCAAGCTTAAAAATATCTAAATTCCATTATCGTTCTAAATCAAGCTTAAAAATATCTAAATTCCACTATCATTTTAAATCAAGTTTAAAAAGATCTAATAAATTCCACTATCATTTTAAATCAATTTTAAAATGATCTAATAAATTTCACTATCATTTTAAATAAAATTCAAAAGATCTAAATTCCACTTTGTCACTTTATTATAATTTAAATTTTAAATAAAACGTATCGATGCGATTACAGCCAGAGAAAACTAAATATATCTCAGAATTATTAAATTCCAATTGGAATGTCCAAAATAAACTTCTTGAAAACTATTTTTAGAATGCAGTTAAAGGTGTCAGCGAACTAGGTCATGGCCATCGGATGTAGGTTCCTTTCCTATTTGTTTCAGATACGAAAATATAAATAGCAACTTACTACGTCATTGGTATTTCGAAACAGCAGACTTGTGACAAGTTCTAAAACAGAGGCAGAGTAAATGAAATTTCCAAGAATTTCTAATCGTTTTCATGAATAAAATATCCACATTAAATTTTATGGAGCAATCCTACATATTGAATCGTGGAAAACTCAGCTTTTTGACGACAGCGAGGACATCATTTTAATAAAACTGTATTCATTATAGTTAGAATGTGGCATATCTTTGAATAGATTTCATCAGGATGCGTCTTCATATCAGCCAGATACATTTAAACTCCTATTTTGGCTAAAAGTTTCGATTATGGTTTCCTGCGGTAAAGTTATTCCACCAGTTTTGGTGAATGTTCGTATTTGAATTTGATAGCAGTTAGATGCTAATGTTCAACAATTTGAATGTGCCCTACAGTTATTTAAAAACCTTAACTGTCATTATATGATTTGTGTTTTGAATAAATAACTGCTTGCTCGATTTCGTTGGCATAAAACTACTTCAATAAACTGAGGGTCCTGTTAATGCTTCAATTATCATTATCATGTCAGAGCATGATGTTGTTTTGGGGATTAGGTTTTTGGCGTCAACATAAATCTGTATTCCAAAAAAAATATCTGCAGGAGCCTGTAAAAAAAATCATCTTTTAATAATGAGATACCATTGCATTTGCAAGAGCTGTGATTTAAAAAAAAATAAGTTAATGACTACAGCAAATAAAACCCAGAAAAATGTCATTTTGATCCCGTGATTTTATGAAATGAAATAAATAGGAAATGTGATATTTTTTTTAAACAATAAATGCGATACAAAGTTTTTTTATGGATCGTTTGCAGTACTAAAGTGACTCATTCAATGAAACCATTAAAAGGAATAAAAATGTAATTTAACTTGCACGAGCACTTGGTGCTTGGCCGTTCAAGCAAATTATGTTCTGGCATTATATATTGAATTACTAATGTAAGATTACATTTTAATCATTTTTTTATTTATGTTTGGAATTAAGATTCATGAAATTGCTAATATTAAAAATCCAACGAATGTTTACACTGCGAAATGGGATCAAGTCTGAAATGTACACTGTTTTATAAAATTCTGATGATTAAACTTCTTCCAAACTTAAAGTAGCAACTAATTTCATGGGAGTAATCTCACTAGAGAGAGAATCTGCCAGAAATTTTCTCTGGATATTTTCTAATTAATATACTTCTGTATTATTAACCAATACATATTCTTAGCCATCGACGAAGAATAATTTCAAAGAAATCTAACAAGATGATACACTTGCTGATATTTTTAATCTTAAAATTGATAATTTGGATCTAATTAAAACAGAAATACCTGAACGCAGATTATGTAATTTGACATTTTTCTTTCAACTTATTAAACCCAAAATTTCACAGGTTTGCAATCCTAATCATATCAAATTTCATACATTTATTTAAGTTATTGAGTTTTTCAATAATCTCGTTTACGTGCTTATGAAATTACAGACTGACAGGCAGTCCACTTTTTGGCAAATCCAATTTATTGTTCAGATGCTAAAAGGGGTAGTAAAATATCATTAAACAAAGTTATTACATTTTTGAATAATAGAAAAATAAGATATGTAGGTAATCAATCTCTTAACAAATTTGGTTCTGAATTCGACTGATCAATCGAATCTTAATAGAAAAATAACATCTGTAAGTAATCAATCTCTTGAAAAATTTG
>JAOUZG010052822.1:1491220-1548365 GCA_026289955.1 Argiope argentata
TCGAATCGTAATAGAAAAATAACATCTGTAAGTAATCAATCTCTTGATAAACTTGGTTCCGTAGTCGACTGATTAAAAACTAAGAAAATTTAACTAAGGAATTGATATTTGAAAAAAATTGAATTAACATCAAGTGTCATCCGCTGGAGTTTAAAAAATGTCATTGAACTTGAATGGATGAATGAAAAGTATTTTATTAACGGTTGAAAATTGGAATAATATGCAAAATTATATATAGGGAAAGTGTGAACTATTAGTAGGAATTGTAAATGCGTTTTAAACATGCTTTTTGGAATTTGTGTATTATCATGCCAACCATTATTCCAGGAACATATGGCCAAATGCAACAATTATAACTGACTCTTTCTGTTGTATGCCATTGCCAAATGGCTAATAATACATACATACATTTATTCATGGGTATACGAGAAAGTTGCACTGAGGCAATTCTTCAAGTTTGGTTTCCGTTGCTTGATATCTATTATGTGAAGTAGTAGTAGAGGGATTTTGGGATATGGTTACCATATATCATTATATTTGGGATATGGTTACCATATATCATTATATTTGGGATATGGTTACCATATATCATTATATTTGGGATATGGAACCATATATCTGAGATATGGAACTTGGAATATGGAACCATATATCATTATATTTGGAAATTAACCAGGAATATATTGAGTGAAATCTCATATCTAATAAGTTAAGGCTCTTTCAAAAGGTAATGGAGAAATGAAATATTCTTAAACATACTCAGAACGTACAAATCCATATAGTCACATAGCCTGCATACCCATAAACACTTTTTTTAGTACTTTATGTAATATTTATGAAATGACTCATAAACAGAATTTATTCACAAATAATTATCTGTATGCCTCAATTGTTCTATTTAGAAAAGCATTATTAAGAAGTAAAAATTGTTTTCAGTTTAGCAGTTATCGAGGTCATAGGAAAAGTGCTTTGAAGTACTTGGGATTCATCTGTTGATATTTCGAAAAAACAAGGTTGCGAACCATTTCCTGTAAACTCGACCAGAAACTTCAAATCAAGATAATGTGCAAATTTCCTTCTGTGACTGAAGAATTAATTTCGAAGTTAAGTTTATTTTCACATTCCTCCCAAACCACCCATGAAAATTAATGATATCATCCAAATAGTTAACCTCAATTATTTTTTGAATCATGCGATTACTAAGTCACATCATAGGGAAGAACCAGTTTTTAAAATATATCGATCTATCTGTGGTCACAATAAAAAACACGAAACAAGTCAGGTTTGAGATGTTTGCATGAAAACTGTAGTTCTCAAATTATTAAAGTGATCCATATATTCTTCTTGCTTACTAATGAATATGAAAATTAACAAGCCTAACAAGTCCGATAAACATTTGTTGCCTAGCTTTGATGTCAAAATTGATGACTTTAACGAAAAAAAAGAAAAGAATATATGGTAAAAAAAGATATAAAATCATATTGACAAACAAGATTTGCTAAATCGAATAAAAGGATATATTTCGCTTTTAATTCCATCCACTTAAGTACGTTTTCCACATAAGTACATAAAAAATACATCGAAAAGAGGATGTAACAGGATATCTGGAAAAATAGTTTTTTTTTTCTGAATCGAACAAAAAGATATATTTCGTTTTAAAGGCTTTCCACTTAGTTACTTTTACCTAAGAACAGAAAATAAAATAATTGCGGATTTATTTATTTTTATTTCGGAGCTTGTGTCGGATTTGTCAGTTTGATTATTTCTCATTCCAATAAAAATACAAAAAATGAAATCTACTATCGCCATTTTAAGTTATTCTATGAGAACATTATTATTTTTTAGTCATTATCTGTCTTAATTAATTTAAGTCAATAACAATTTTAAACTGGTTTGAAACCATAACGAGACTTCTATCAGTCTTTATCCCCAATCAATTTCTTTTTCTCTCTCTTTGTCGTTTTATTCTTTTAAACTTTCATTGGCAATTTTTTTTAGTTGGGAAACAAAGTTTTGGAACTCAACCGATTTTGAGATGAAAAAATTCCCGCCGTTTTTTTTAAATATCGTCTCATGAATAATCACATAGTATCATGATTGTTTCAAACCGGTTTAAACTGGTTAATGAATTAAATTAAGGAAATTCGTAATAATTGAGAGAATTATTAATTTGGAAATCAAGTTGTAACTTTTGTTATTGATAAATCGCTAAATGTGACAACCATCTGCACTATTTTCTAAAAACTCTATAAGCAAAAAAAATATGCCTCAAAAAGAATAAATCACCAATCTGTTGCTTACGCCTATAGAGGCTTCAAAAACCTTAAACCAAAAATACATGTTGCTTTTACATACTATAAATATAAAGTAAATAAAAATGATTAAATTAATTAATAGAAAGTAAATAAAATAATTAAAATCAAATTATATCTTATAACCGTCCAAAAATCGGATAAAAGCAATCTTCGTGAAAAATGGGATAAAAACAATCTTCGTGGTGGTGAAAAAAAAACCTTTGATAGAATTTAAGACAGAAGGAATTGCCAAGTTTCTTTACCAGCTGAAATGTGTTCAAAATAAATTTTCTAAAGTTGTATTCCAATTGCTTTAAAAGAAACACTCCCTTTACAAATGCAGTAAATGATTTAATGAAGCAACAAATTCCTCAAAGGCACTTCAGACTCGAATAAACATATTTAATTTATTCTCCGCAGAAAAGTTTTAGCGCTTTTAGAACATTGTTAAATAGTGCCTTAAATATCACTCTGTTAACTGGATTCTCAAACCCAAGAATCTACTTTACATTTGATTCGAAATTCGGTAAAATGTCGCCAAAGAAATTAGTTCAATTTTTCTTGTCCTATCGTTACAGGGAAAGCAATTTTTCTCTTCTTCCCCGCCAAGAAAATGAATGTGTGTATACATTTGTTCACGGATCTGCGGATTTGTGACTGCAAAAGCATTCTTCAGCTGTCGAAAAAAAGCACTTCGGCACTTAAATTTATTACCAAAACATTACGCAATTGTCTAAATTTGTAACGAGTCCGCCATGCGGAGGAAAAATTTTCTCGCGAACTTTATTTAGGTAATGGATTGGTGAAGTTACAAATCTAAGACTCTAGCTTTCTTGAAATGCGAATGAAAATACGAATCAGTTCAAGCGTGACTCGGTTTCTCTGTGTAGGATAAAGTTGTTTGGAAATAACAATATTTTTTTTCTTCCGATAGAATGATTTGTTACTTTGAAGCATTAGAGAAAATGTACTTTAAGGAATAGAGAGTAAGCTTCCATTATTTAGGAAAGTGGATGGTTTATATCACTTGCTCCGAAAGAAACCTATAAACTCCATTAGTTTGGAAATACGTTAGAAACTTCAAAACGCATGCATATAAAAATTATTTACCATCCCTGAATGATAAAATCAAGAGAATGTTTGTTTTTATTCCGTTTGTTTCGTATAAATTAGTTCTGATGGGTAAGTAAACGAAAATTAATTCTATATGTGTGCAGTTTAGTGGCATTAAGGTGACCAGGGAGCTTTAAAATGATTTTTTATAATTTTCATCTTAGCAATTTGAAGTTTTACAGGCATTAAGAGTAACACTATAGGAGATGGCACACAAATTTTTAGAGCATTATATTAATTTATTTATGAGTTAAGGGAGTTAATATAATATAATATAAAATTAGCGATAAATAACAGTAATGAAAAATGTTCCAAGAGCTCCAAATTTGTTTGAATCACTCCAATTTTTACTATTACGTTCTCTAACCCTTTTGAAACCAAATTTTGGATTAATCTTGAAATTTGTGTACTCTATATTAAAATTAACCAATGTAATAACTTAAAATTACTGATTTTTTTAAGTCGTTTTGAGTTATTACATTGGTTAATTTTTATATTCCGCACTCAAATTTCAAGATTAATCCCAACTTTTGTTTGAAAAAAATTAGTGAAAATAATAATAAAAATATGAGCGCTTCCGAACAAATTTGGAGCTCTTGGAACATTTTTCATTACTGTTATTTATCGTTCATATAATATTATATTAACATCCCGAACTCATAAATAAATTAATATATTGCTCTAAAATTTTGTGTGTCATATCCTATAGTGTTACTCTTTTAATGCCTGCAAAATTTCAAATTGCTAAGATGAAAAATTACAAAAAAATCATTTTAAAAGTCTCTGGTCGTCTAAATTAGAGCTGTTTTTGTGGAAATGTAGTGATAAGGTTTAAATTCGTAACCGAAATCGGCTTAAAGAATTAAAATATTACAATATATTTTAACAATTTTATTATTATTTATATTAAAATAAATCACAATAAAGAATTAAAATATTCCAATAATTTTATCATTTATTGATTTTATTATATATATATATATTTCAATAAATCGCCGTAAAAAAATTAAAACATTATAATACATTTTATTCGCCGAACAAATCATTGTTAATATAAAGAATATTATGTATTGGTGTTTTACAGGGTTGGGCATTTCATCTGTAGTTGCTGAGATACATATTTTCCTTCAAAAGATATACGATTTACATAAACTTTTGCGGGTAGGAATTTTTATTAATTTTTAATTATCTAAAAAAATCGAAATTTCGACATTTTATCACATTGACTTATAAAAAATTAAAGCACGAAACAGATTATTTTCATCATCTTCTAATTTAAAAAAAAATCATCAATGATATTTGCCATAAAGTTTTTTTTTCTATAAATTTATTTTCAAAAATACTCTAAGAGTATTTCATTATAATATATTTAATGTACTGATTTCCTTGCTGCTACCAGCATTTTAATTTGTTTTATTTACCGTAATGATAATCGTTGATCAACGTACAAACATTCGATTTTTTCATTCCATGATGAGTTCTAGAAAAATGCGGTATTTGTAACAACTGTTTAATTTCAAATTTAAGAAAAGTTTTTAAAATGGATCCATTTTTACAGACACATTTTAAAATTTTGCGTGTGTAAATTAAGGTAACTGCTGCTCTTTCTTGTTATATATTTATTTATATAAATATATGGACCGAAAATTAGAGAAATACCTTACACACTAGGCAAAAATGTTTTATGTCTATTAAAATTTATTTAATAATATTTTACTGCGAAAGCAATTAGGACGAAATAACAGAAAATTATTAACCCGGAACATTTATCCATCATAAATACTTCAGACCTAATTTCTCTTCAAAAGGTATTAATATTAAATTATAGAACATATTGAACAAGAAAATAACAGTATATTGTTGCAAGAAGCAAGGCAGTGTTTTTTATTTATGTTAATTTTTCATATTTTGACTTTGAAATTATATTTCCTGCAGTTTAGCAGCAGAGGGAGTTATTCTTTTATAATCAAAGTTTTATTTAATCAATGGTTAACTGATAATCATATTCTAAGAATTTTAAAATAGCGTGTTAGGCTCCAGCACGTATTAAAAATCTGGAATCTCATAACTTTACATTTCAGGAAATGATTGAAAGATCTATTATAAAATTACAAAAAAAGGAGGCAACTTTTTCCCGATTTATACAGTTTCGAAATGGATATTTAATAATTGGCTTTTTGTTATGAAATTCATCTTAAAACTTGGGGAGTGTATATAACGCTAACATAAATTAAGAGGATAAGCATTACAATAAATTGATAGGTGTAAATATTATAAAGAAATTTCCTTCAATATTTATAGAAAAGGAAGATATATATAGATATTCTCATTAGAGGTGTCAAATAATTGAAACTTAACATTGAAGACAAATTTAGCTCCTTGGTGTCAAATTTGGCGACATTTAAAAAACGATTTATAAAAATTCGGAACTTTTGGCTTGTTATATATTAGCTACCGAGATCTAGAGATTCTTCTTGAAAACTCCATACCCTGTGGTAAAAGCTATATAAATGAGAGACACTGAAGTTATTCAGGCAAATACCTCGCTAGATTTAAGTTTGGGGATCGAACTCTAGTTGATTACTCTGGGTATTATTTATGACGTTTAATTAAGGAATTGCTTTTTAGTGTTAAGGTTTATAGCATATATTGTTTCTTGAGTTCGCATCAGCTCTATGTTTTCTTGCATTTACGTACCAATAAGTAAACGAATATCATTTTTATATTTGTGCAGTTTAGTGGCAGTTAATTCGACCAGGGACCTTTAAAATGATTTTTTATAATTTTCATCTTAGCAATTTGAAGTTTTACAAGCATTAAGAGTAACACTCTAGGATATGGCACACAAATCTTTAGAGCATTATACTAATTTATTTATGAGTTAAGGGGGTTAATATAATATTAGCGTTAAATAACGTTAATGAAAAATGTTTCAAGCGTTCCAAATTTGTTTGAATCACTCCAATTTTTAATATTATGTCCTCTAACCCTTTTGAAATAAAATTTTGAATTAATCTTGTAATTTGAGTACTAGATATTAAAATTATCCAATGTAATAACTTAAAATTACTGATTTTTTTAAAAAGTTTAAGTCGTTTAGAGTTATTACATTGGTTAATTTTGATATTCCGCACTCAATTTTCAAGATTAATCCCAACTTTTGTTAATTCTAAAATTTTGTGTGTCATATTTTATACTTAGTTTTACTTTGAGAAATGAAATGTCGTTTTTATTATCCAAATTTTTTAATCTGTACGTTTATTGTGCGATTTCCTTAACAAAATGTGCTGTGATTAATTCATAATGTTGAGAAAACATGACTTCAAAAAGATTTCGAAATAATATTGCTAAAATTAATTTTGAAAATCTATATATATCAAGAAAATATATATTTTAAACCTTTTACTGATATTGTTTTAAAAATGGGAACATATTAAGTTTGGAAGAAAATGCCTTCTCGATTCTGAATCTTACGCTATGTCTGAATTTTTTCTAATATACCACTTTTATTGTATACGAAAGGAAATACCTTTCCAAAATAAAAAAATTGTAAGTCAAAAAAACTATTCGTAACATTTTGTAATAATGACCTAGATATTTTAAAGAGAAAAAAATGTAACTCTATGAATGAAAAAAAGAGAAATGGGACAAATACATTTAACATTATCCCAAAAGGGATGGTATCTTTTTCTTCCACGCATTGAAGAAATCACCGGGGAAATCATTGTCCGGTCAGTTGAATTAAATAAGCAGAAAAATAGTTCTGTGTTTCTGAGATTACCTAAAAAGTTAAGTGTCCTGATCAGTGAAATTCTACTAGGGTCATTTCGGACAGAATGGATAAAACATGGCTTTTTGGCTTTCTGAGTTAAGTACTTGGATATATCTCTATTCTTAAAAGAAAATTTCTTCCAAGAAATATTTTTCCTTTTTCCTTTTCGCCATTTCTTGTTTACACATTTTTTTTCCAGAAATTTTCAAAGAATCAAGGAAATAAATTTCAGTTTTTTCCCCTTCTATTATATAATCTTTCCATTGTCTGAATTTTAACAATAAAATAAGCAGTTGGATCCAATTTTGTAAGTGAAAGTGTTGTAATAGTTGCAAGAAAAGTCCAAATTGATGAATTAGAATCATATCTATGCGTTTACAATTGTATTGATGAAGTTAAGATACGAAAGTTAAAAATGGATCGGTTTAATTAAATAGTTCTCAAAAATACATTCTAATAACGTCAAAAGGCCCAAGATAGCCTGGTTGGTAGAACGTTGGATTCTCATCCCTTGGCCTGTGGGTTCGAATCCACTAGCCGAAGACTCTCCTTGGGTGTGGTGGCTGAAACACGTTAAATCTGTTCGCGGTCACAAAGTCCTCCAAGTCGAGATTAATACCACTGGGGGTACTGGGTCAGAGGTGATCGTTCTCTGTTCTAGATCTATACTTAAATAAAATTCCTTTAATATACTCACTAAATCATAGAGTGACCAGAATGACCACAGATACGGGGGTATGAGATTGCTTTCCGTTCTTTTCCAGACCTAAGTTACGATATGTTCATGAATGAATAAAATACATGAATGAAGATCGCCACGTAAAAAGAATTCGCGAAGCCTGTGAGGTAGAATTCGGACTTCTGTCCTCATGTGCTCAGAAATCCATACCTTCAGAATCTACTGCTCCCCTCATTCCATTGTAAAGTGGAGTGAGAACAACAATAAGGGCAAAAAAGAACACAAACTTTATTTTCATTCATTTTACTCTGTATTAACTTGAAATCAGTTTGTAGCGGTTACATAACTCTACTATCTTCTTTTTTTATACAACAGATGGCGTTATCATATTAATATCTAGGTAAATTTCAAATTATCCTTTTGGGGAGTCATTATTATTGAATGTTGTGTGTTTTCTTGTAAAAACAGTTTATTCAATTATTTCCTAATGAAATAATTGTTTCTGAGTCGTATCTATTTTCATCTACTTCATAATGAACTTATAAACAATCAAGTTCTTCCACAGCTCACAATTAAATTTATACATCTATTTCTTATTTCTATAATTCTCCTAACTCTAAGTGATACGTGATAGATTATTAAGATTTAATTCAGTTCATTACTAACACAAAATTAAAATATAAAATAATCGAATCTAAGCAGTTAAAAATTGTTTTTCTATTAAAACGAGAGAAAAAAAAAGGATAGAATAAAGAAATCATGAACGTCAAGTTCAACATGAGAAATTTAATTAAAATTAAATGCTAAAAATTTAAACCTTTGAATCAATTGTGTATGAAAAATAACTAATCATATCACAGATCAGACTCAGGGCTTTATTTTACTTTCTGAGGAAATCTTCCTAGATTTTTTTTTTCAAATGAATCGATAAAATGTAAGATGAAATATTAGAGATATATCGCCATTTATCGATTGAATCTATTAAAGAATTCTGCTTCATGATTTCCCTTCCCGTTTCTTTGGAATTCACTTCAAAAAATGGAATTTTTTTCATAATTTAATCTAAATGGTAAAGCTTCAATGGAATCAATTCGATCTTTTACTTTTTTAGCTCTTCCTTCCAAGAAATTCAATTTCGAAAACCCTTTATTTCCGAATTTCTGCACTTGAAGGGTCTCCGAACATTCCACTAAAGAAGAAAATTGTAAAGGTTTCTAATATTTTATATAGATAGCTATTGAAGTTGAAGCATGAGCTCGTCTTTTGATATCTCCATAGCTAGTTTTGTCGTGTTTGATAAAAACTTATTTACTGAACGATGAAAACAGAAAATCCTACAATATTCGATCTAAGCCAACCAGCACAACTGTTTATGACTTATGTGGAAGACGGGACGTGACAGCTGAACAGTATTTAGTTAAAGAATTTTACAGCCTGTCAGACCAAATTTAAGAGAAGAATACGTGCCTTTTCAGGCTCAAATTTAAGAAATAGATTTACGAAAACCTTTCTTTTTAAAGAAAAGATATTTGAATTTTTTTCGGAACAGATTAAGATTATATGCTTTTCGGTTTGATTCATCTATTTTTCTTATATTATTTTTCTAAATTTATATCAACAAAATAACTGATATATATAAAAGAAACATACTTGCATTAAATACTGTCCAACACTTTTGAGTAGAGACGAATTCAGAAAAAATAAAAAAATATGGATGTAAAATAAAAGTATTTTTTTATTTACAGTTATTCGAAAAAATTAATGTAATAGGACCGGCATTTCTAATTTTTTTAATTAGAAATTTCAACTAATTAATACAATTTTTACTCTTTTTTAAAGTGATTAAGTCAGATCTTTCGCGCTATAATAAACTCCAAAAAAAGAATAATTCGTTTACTATCAATGTTCCTCTTTGAAGTTTAAATATATTAAGTAATCGCAGGGAGCTATGACTGGGGTGCAAAAAAGATAGTAATCCTATTACCAGATCCAAATTATCGAATTACTTTGATTCTAATAAATATATGCATTTTCCTCAAGTATTTTCTATTAACCCGCAAATTCTGGTTTTTTTTATATATTTTTTATTCATACAATTTTCACAACATTAATTTATTATCTCGAATTTAGTGGAACAATAAAATAATTTGCATTTATTCAGATCATTATTCTTTTATTTATAAGATGGTTTGAATTGATTCAATTAAATTATATTAAAGAATTACATTATTTAAGTCGTTCCTATTACTAATACTAAACATTTTCCAATTTATGTATAGAAAATCGTCACTCGAAAACATCAGAGCAAAAAAAATCTTCAGTGTTTTTAATTTATTATAATTATTTTACGTTTAGTTGAATAAACAAGGTAAATTATGGTAATCGTAAAAAAATTTGACATCTGGATTTAGATGGGTTTCGAAATTTGTGAAGTTTTTAAAAGTTTCATTTAAACATCAATGTGAATACATCAAATTAAATTTAGTCGAATTGGATGGACATACTAGATTTAAAATAATATTAGAGTCTTTGCATCAAAAGAACAGATGTATAAGAAATTTTGAAAAAAATCCCTTCTCTAAATTTTTTTTTGGTTATTTCGTTTTTTTCTGAAAGCATTCAAGAAAGGCCAAATACTTTCCTTCGTATTATTAAAAAAAATCAAGAATCTGTCCATGGTTATCTTTGAAGGTTATCTTATGAAGAAAAATTCCAACACACTCGGGAATAAATAAAAATGTCTTATTTTGTACGATGATATAATGCACAAGTTACAAAGCCTAGACGAAGCCTATATAAAACCGCACTTTGCAATAAACAGCTGTATAGAAGCAATTGATTGTAATTAAGCAACCGCAACGTGCTCTGAGAGAGTTTCGTTTGACGAAACACAGCACACTATTGATTGACTCTTAAATTCTGTCTCTTGAGGTATTATGGTTTCCGTCAGAAGAGAGTAAAGAAGAACATGGGACTCGAATTTTAAAGTCGTTATTTCCAAAATTCTCGAATATTCGAGATCTTTTATTTTTATCTCAAATGTTGTCAAATTTTTCACCAAGTAGGTGATAGTTGTTTCCTCACCTATTTAGCTGCCATTTTCGTATCTATATAACTATCTTTATGACTAGGAAATTTATTGCACTACGAAGAAACATTATTAATTTATTATAAAATATTGCTGTTACATTAGATTTCTATCTTAGATATTTCAATATCAGTTTCATTAACAAAAGAAAATACTCCCCCCCCCCTACTACGTAGAGTCCCTGGTTTATAAATTTGGCTAAATATGTAACCTAAGGATTCATGCATTTTCTGAACTTAGGCTAGTGTACTTCACGTGACCTTTCTTTTAATAGCGTATCAATTTATCATTTCAAAAATATTATAAACAGTCCACATACTAATAACAACACATATAGTTTTTAATCGATTTGAAATAATGAGTTTTTAATTAGTTATCAATATGGGTAGCATGAAATAATAATTCAAAGAATAAAATTCATGAAAAGATAACCAAAATTATTAAACACACTTTTCTTTATTTGGATTCAAATCATTTCATTTCTATGACAGGTTGTAAAGAAATTCTAAGTAAAAATCATAAAATATAATATTAAAAATTATTATTTTGCATGATAACTTAAATGAAATAGAACGTATTCTGTTAAATGAATAATTAATATTCAAATAATATATAAAACAATTTAAAATTAATTTTATTTCTTCTCATTTGATAATAATTTTAATTAATCAAATATATATACATTTCATAGCTATTATATTTTCACATTTTACAACTGGATAAATAAAGTTATTACAGTTTCCGTACCTATGGTTATATGCAAATTCCTAATCGGTAATCCATCTCTGCTATAATTAGAATTTATTACATAATAATCAAATATAAGGCAAGTTCTATTCGGTACTTCATTATCCAAATGTAATAATCAGTTCTTAAATAATTGTTTTTCGTTTCTCGTATACACATTTTACAAATACAATGTATTTTTATCAAAAAATTCGACAATATATTGATGACTTTCTACGTTTTCTTTCTATAATTGTTTATTTTATGAATTTTTTAATAGATTAGCTATTTGCAGAACTTTATCTATCTATCTATCTATCTATCTATCTAACTATCCGAACGTAAGTAAGCATCAAAATTGCAAAACAAGGTAGATAAAATATGATACAGAAGTTAAACATTGAAGCATTGCTCCGTTTAAAAATTCGTACCATTTTCATTAACAGTTGTCTCTCTGTTATTGTACACACGCGCCTGCTCGTACAGATATTAACTCAAAAATACAGTGATTTAGATGTTTAATATCCGATGTGTAATAATTATAAAATTTTAATTTTGTGCTAAACTTGATATTGGTTTCAATCGATCAAAAAAAATAACTTCTAGGTAGATAGAAGCTCAAAATGTTCATGCCCGGCACTCTAAAATTTAGAAATATCAGCACTTAATGTGTTTACGCTTTGATCTTAATTATTCAGGGAGTGGGAAAATAAGGAATTTTTTCAATTCTTAATTTTATTTCACTCTATGCATATATATAATAATTTGCTCACGCCGGGATAGCCTGGTTGGTAAATCGTTAGACTCGTACTTCTTGCTAGTTCGAAACTCACAGCCAAAAAGATTCCCCGAGTGTATGGTGGCTGGCTCTCGTTAAATCTGTCATGTTCGCAAAGTCCTTGCATGTTGAGATTAATACCAATGAGGTTACTGGGTCAGAGGTGATCATTCTCTGCTTCAGATCTAATTTACGATCTAAGATGAATGAATGAATAAATGAATATGCATGAAGGAAGTCCCCCCCATAAAATGTTTGTTACCTGTGTGTAGCTAAGTCGTACTCTTGGCGTTAGACGGTGCTACTTGTAAAACAAGCAGACGCATATCTTAGGCTTAAAATCTGCTGATCGTATCAGTGGGGGCTTGTCCATCTCAAGTACCATTAGTAACAACAACACCTGATCAAATTTTCAATCGAAATAAAATTCTTTTTATTCATCCACTCAAGTTCAAATACATTTTTTTAACTTGGAGGGGATGATATTCGATGTTAATACAGTTTTTTAAAATATTTGTTAATTAAGTTTGATTCACTTTTAATACTTTAAGTAGAGTTTTAAAAGTTTGTAATGAAGATTGAAATCAAAAAGTAGTAGTTCAATCGGTAAAATGCAAGGATTTCACTGTTTTCACGTGAGGGTGAAGAATGCGTGTTCAGTTCTTGCGAAAAGCAATCATTTTTTGATAAATTGATTAGATTAATTGCAATTATTTAATAAAAAAGTAACTGAAATAACTTTTTTGTTAGCATATGTAGGAATTGACTTTTTTTTATTACTTGTTGGGAAATATGATCGGATTGTTCACTCTCATTAGTTTCGTAAGGAACTCTCTTCAGAAAGTATTTTATCCTCATTTCTAAACTTTCCTACTCATTATCCATTTTCGTTGGGTACACTAAGAATTTCACTTATTTTCTTTTCAACCACCGTTTGCGCTAATCATTAATAATAAATTTACCTATGTCCTGTTCTGCTGTCTCATCTTGATGGAGGGGCTTCACTAGACGTAATGGATGACATATTTCAGAAGGTGACCCTAGTAGGGTCACCCAAGTCGTGGTATCAATTCCAGTTTACTCAGTTAAAGTAGGGAGGCATTTGATCACTTTACTTAAGGATGCACTCATTCTTTAGAGCCCTTGAACCTATTCGTACCAATTTAAGCTGCTCCATTACCAAATCAATGAATCTACTTTTTTGATGATTTCGAATTCAACTGGTGATGATATAACTAAGATAGATCACTCGAAACTTGTCATAGCGATCTTTTTTAAACTAAAATCACTGTTTATGCTGTTGCCAAACGATAGCCTTTAAGGACAAGGCAAAAAATAGTTTTGCTTGAGAAACATAATGTTCCGAAAGTCATCAAATGACCATGTTTTAGAATAGTGGGCGAAAAAAAGTATCGCTTGAGAAATATAATAATGCCAAGCTCGCCAAACGACCACCTTTTAAGACGGCGACAAAAAAAAAGAATATTCTGTGGAGAAACATAACGTTGCGAAGCATGCCAAATGACCATCTTTTAGGATGGCGGCAAAAAATGTTTCATTTCAGAAGTGTTATTGCCAAACCCGCCAAACTGCGCGCCATTTAGGGCAGCGGTAACGATGAAATTTCGTTTGAGAAGCATGAAGCACCACGTTTGGCAAAAAGACTGCCACTTAGGAATTCAAAATACAAAAAGACGCTTGAGAACCTTTCAGTTTTTGTTTCACAGGGTTATAAATAAACTTTTCTGCATTGTCACATTTGAGGAATTATCTCTTGAAAATATCAGTTTTTTTAGACCATGCCCTAGTGCATATGTATTAGAATTTTTGAGGCTAAATTAGGGTTAATATGGTATTCCGCAAACATTTCAAACAAAAGAAAGTCCAATTACCATTTTCAATAGAATTTCTCGGAGGAATAAAAACAACTCACTAATTGAGTTTCTATGCTTGATTAATTTAATTTAATATGCATTAACTTCAAACGAAAAGACGAAAAAGGCGAAATAATCTTGATATTTTAAGTGAACATGAACACTTTTGTATCACGAGTAAATATATCCTCGATTTCTAAAAGTGGAAAAAAAATTGTAATTTATTACACTCTTTTCCATTGAAAGATTTTTTTTATATCATGATTTCTTTTTAAAGTGAACCTATTCAAGTATTTTGGAACATTGATAACCTAATTATGTGTGCACTGTTTATTCCATTACGTTTTATCGATTTTTTTTTAAAAAAAGAAACGAAAGAGAATTGCAGATATTCCATGACTGATTCCAGATAATTAAGTTTCCCTTCAGGAAAATGTGTTTTCTTTGAAATTAGGTTGCATTGTACCCTTTTAATAAAATTATTTTGCTTTCAAACTTTATTTTATCATTTAATAGGAATTAATTCTAAAAACATTTTCATGCAAAGTTTATAATAATAGAATATTTCACAAGACAATGAATTTTATTTGGGCATTTTATGACCTGAACTTTTGAACTTTATTAACTTCTTACTAATAGCTCACACTCTTCTTATATATATATATATAGGGACTATAGGGAAGAAAATACTTTCTATTCCTATAATCAAGTTCAAGTGGATTTTGTTAAAACTTGTAGTGGATAACATTTGATGTTAATACAGTTTTTTCGAATATTAATTCATTAATTTTTATTAACTAATTAAAAACTAACGTTATCGCCTTTATAATAGTTCTTTATGGTAGTTCTAAATAGTAGTTTATAGTATAATTGTTAGGTCGGGATAGTCTGATTGTTAGGGCGTTGATTTGCATCCCTTGTGCTGCAAGTTCTAACCTGGCTGCAAAGTTTCCCATGTCGAGATTTATGCCACTGGGAGTGTTTAGTCAAAGATGATCCTTATTCGGGTGTTCAGGGATCCATACCCTTAGAAGCTATTGCACCCTTCTTTCTATTGTAAAGCGGAAAATGAGAGCAAAAATTGTATTTTATAAAAAGTAACTAAAATAACATTTTTCCTAATTTCCTAAATTTTTCCTAGATTCCTAAAATTTCCCTAACTTCCTAAATTTTTCCTAATATCTTCTGTAGGAATCGATTAAAAAGAATTGCTTTTTATATTACTTGTTTATGTGTGCAAATAACATAACGCCAAAACGGAACGAGCTAGATAATTAAATTTTGTATTTAAAAAAAAGTATTTTTTAATTTTACAATTGAATACAAATACAAACACTAAGAACAGAAAAATATAAAAAACCTAAACCTTTTGTAGAAAGCTACAAAATATAAGAAACATATGAAATAAAGTGAATAAATAGATATTTAGGGCAGCAAATCTACGTGGGGATCCCCTAACAAGATTAGTGGAACTCCCAGAGCGTAAACAGAAATGACGTTTATTACCAATAAGCGTATTCTTTATAAAATATCTGCTTCTTTACCTCTGCGTAGATACGTGAATGGACAATAACACAAGAAAAAAAAACCGGAGAAGGAGGGGTTCGTTTTTTATGCTTCCGATCGCGTAGGTGGAAATCCGATATAGACAGGAGATGACTTGCCAAGTGATTGGTTACTACGGAGAGATAAAATATGGCTCCCACCTGTCATTGGATGGTAATGGACGAGAATGAATGTGGTCACTGTTGAGGGTCAGACGAATCTGGAGCCATAGGGAAAGAGAGTTCAGAGGAATGGGGAAGAAGGGATCAAAGGATATGGAGTAGGGAAATTTTTTTTGGCAGAATTATGGATATTTTTGGAGAAAAAAATTAGAATAAAGCTCCATCACCTTTCATAGTCAATTTCAGAAAATATAGAAGAAATCGGAATATGCAAAAATATCACTTGATAAATATTGTTACGAATGCTCTATAATTGCAAAGATGTCACAAGAAATTTGTTTCTCTAAGTTGGCGTGAAATGTGAAAGGCATGCAAGTGCGGTATGAAATGAAATAACACCATGAAGGAATTAGAATTCAAGAAAAAATTTAAAATAGTTTTTACTAGCATATGGTTTATGGTGAGAGAATTTTTATTTTTAGTTAAATAAGGGGCCGAATATTTCCATAATTTTAATATATCTTAGAAACTCCTACGTTTGAAGGTAATAAACCACAAGTCAATTAAACAAACTGAGTGAACTGGATTTTTTTTCTTTTTGGGCTAGCTGATTATTGAGAAGAATATTTTGTCATAGACAAATTATTTTATAATAAAATAATTTAATATTAACATAATGATTGTTGATTTTATTTGCTAAGATATAACACTACTGTTATTACAAAACCAGTGGAATGGTCTTCCATACATTTTCTAGCATATTTCATAATAAAAAATGAGTGATATCCCCTCCATCCTATTACCTCACCACAGTATAAAAATTGTGAAATTTGATTAAGTCATAATTCCGTTTTATAATCCCATACATGAATGAATATGTTTTTCAGGATGATAAAAAAATCGATTACATAGTTTGGGTACATTTTTCTGCCTATATGAATTTTGTCCTTAAACTACAAATTTAGTAGCAAGGCACATACCAAATTTCTTTTTTCTAAGTTGGGGCATCTTTGATATATCTGGTCAAATTTGAATGGACCGGCGTAGCCTGGTTAGTAGAGCGTTGGACTCGTATTCCATAGATTGTGAATTCGAACCTAACTAGTTGAAGATCCCCCTGGTGTGTGTGGCTGGCAATCGTGAAATCTGTCGTAGTCACAAAGTCCTCCATATCGAGAGGAATACCACTGGAGTCAGAGGTGATCCCGCTCTGTTTCAGATTTAAATTACAATCTGTGGATAACTGAATGAGATGCATGAATGGAGATCCCCTCCCCACCCCCATAAAAAGGGTTTATGAAATGTATGAGCCAGAAGTCAGACTTCTACCCTCTGGTACTCATTGGTACATACCCTCAGAAGCTACTGAGGGTATTCCTTCCGTTGTAAAGAAGAGCACGATAAAAACCACATTCAAAGTTTGATATGGATATATATTTTAAAAGTTAAAATTGCATACACATTTTACACTTTTTCTCGGACAGACAAATAGATAGCCTTATTTTGCTTAGTGTTCATTCAATATTAGTTAAAAATCCAGAATTGTGACCTTTTTTTAATCTATATTATAAAAAACGTATCAAAATTATTCACTCATCTAGATGAAAGTGTTGATTAGTTTCCTATTCAGTGACATATTGCTTGACAGAGCAACAAACATCAAACTACATTCCTTGGAAGTAAATTTCCATCTCTAAGAAGGAGAGATCTAAAGCAGAGAAGGCCACCAAAAAAATTGAAGTCGAATTTTTTGATGATTCCTATATTTTCTCTTTTTATGCGTTATATATGGAAAAGTAAAAACGGAATAAATTATTAAATAAAAAATAAATGTTATTAATTTTATGTTATTGATTTCTGTCATTTTGTTTTTAATCTATCTTTGATATATGTGTTATATCTTGTGTTAGGGGTTCATTTCATGAGCGATGGGTGATTGTTTAGAGATTATAACCTTATAGGCAAGGTGATGGTGATTATAACCTTATAGGCAAGGAACCCATTAATGCTTTCGAGGATCAAATATTCTCTTTCCTATAATAATCGAAGCGTATCTTCGAAGTAATTATTAAATGAAGCAAATCTGATTGACAGAAAAGATAGAAGAAGTTATTTTAAAAAATTGGAAAAGGAATTGAAAGCACATGAATAACTCAAAATTATAAACCCGTTTCTGGTCAAATGCACATTTATGATTAAATAAAACATGGATTTATAGAGTTTTAAATATTGTTGTCGTTCTACTTTTTTTAGAATTCGCACATGTAGCCACCACTTCATCTTCAGCATATTCTTTAAGAGGTTTTAATGGGCATAAAAAAATTCTGTGGAGAAAAACATCATTTATTACTGCTATTATTATTATATATTTACATAAAAATATGCAATCTATACACAAATGATGAAACGCTGTTCCGACTGTATAAGCCATTAGAATTGAACGCTCTTTGCTAAAAGAAGTTTCAGATTAGGTTGGCACTGAATTGATGCGTGATCGCAGCTACAGATAGATTGCAAAAAGTGTCATCTTTATATCTTCCTTTCATATGATGAAAGTCCTGTTTATTTATTTATTTATTTGACACGAGTCCCTTGTTTGCGTAACCAAGAGGAGTAAAATAAAGAAACATCTAAATTCCTGTCAAAACAAATCACACGATCTATATATCTATGATGTCCGAGTGCGTGGCGACTGGCACTCGTTAAATCTGTTCGTGGTCGCAAAGTCCTCCATATCGAGAGTAATATCATTGGGGGTACTGGATCAGAGGTGATCGTTCTCTGTTCCAGGTCTAAATTACGATCTGAGATGAATGAATGAATTTGTAGGAATGTAGTCCACCCCCTAAAAAGGGTGTGACGTGTGTGTAGCTAAGTCGTATTCTTGACCCTAGATGGCGTTACTTGTAAAACAAAGCGATGCATTTCTTAGGCTTAAAAAAATCTGCTGACCGTATCAGCGGAGGCTTGTCCACGGTAAGTGCCATTAGTCACAACACAACATATATCTATGATGATTCTAATCGTAATTTTCAGTGTGATGTAAACTTTTTTTTCTTTTCCCATAAATTTGTACTTTGAATTTGATATGTTCCTCATTTATCAGGAATATTTTAATTGGACAATAGTGATCAGATGATTCTTATAATTTCAATTTTTTCTCCAGTTTCAAAATCCCTTCAATTCCAGAAAATTCTCCCACAATCTTTAAATAATTAAGAAGGCAGAAAGCAATTTTTCTTTACTAGACTTCGTTTATAGTATGATTTCATTTCAAACAGAGTATGATTAGAATATGATTTTATTTTCAAACAGAACTGTCTTCCGATTAAAATATTAATTTATAAATTATGTATTTTTAATGAAAATAAATTTTTATAAATTCCAGAGCAGAGTATTTCCATTTACATTGTTGGTCATGTTTGCATTATATTTTCAAAATTTTCCATATACTGCTTTTGAAATTCCCTAAAGGATGTCAAAAAACGATGTTAAGGCTTTATGAACAATCATATTTTTTTAAAAAGAAAAAAGAACTACTATAAAAACACGTCGACACATCAAAGTTACCAAGACACATAAAAAAACATCTTGAATTTAGTTTTTACATCCTAAAACTGTCTTGATAACACTTAAACAGAAGAAAAATGGATCCAATGAGTTTTATCTTTGAAAGCTTCTGTGCGTGCCATCCAAAGGTTAGAGATACTTAAGAAAATAAATTTGTGCCTGAAGAGTTAGTTCCCTGAAGAGAGAAAAAAACCCTTAAGTCTATAAATCGTTACTCTTCTCAGATAAGGGCATTACAGTATTTATTTTATAGCCTACAAGTATTACCAGAAGACTCATAGATTTGTCAATGTCTGGTAGCCATTATTTTCATATTTACATTTTATGAGTGTTGTAACTTTTTAAATATTTTTGGCTTCACTGTTCAATTTCAAAATATTGAAAATAATCATTATAATAAAAATCACTTCAACGATAAATTCTGTCAATTATTATTTTTCTGATTTATAAAGACTGTTTAATGTAAATGAAAACTCTGAATAAGTAATTTAAGGCCCTAAAACAGGAGTTTATATAATGAATTCAAAGCCCATGTATCATGTGGCCCTAAGAAATTTAAATGACTGGTAAATCTACTGCAAAATGCATATCTTTAGTGGTGAAGTATCTCATTTTTCTAATTGCTTTGCTCAACTGTTCATCTGTCTTCCTTAACTTTCAAAAATCTAAGCAAATCAATAGATTAAATATTTGATGAAACAATCACAGTGAATTCGAATTAAATTTAAACAATGGAATTTAGTATCGGAAGTCATGCAATAATAATATAAATACTAAATTTGTTTTTAAAAAAATTAAAACTCAGATATATATAATTAGAATTTAAAAAACCAAAATTAAAATTAAAAATTTTTTTAATTCAGTACTTAAAAGCCAAAATTCGGAATAAAAAAATAAAAAAATTAGAATTTAAATATCAAAATTAATTTTTTTTAAAAGTCAGAATTTAGAATTTAAAAAATCAAAAGTTAGAATTATAAAAAAATCAAAATTGGCATTTTTTTAACGATGAAAAAATGAATTTTGTGATAGTTTTAGAATTAAAGTTGAAAAAAATATTAAAAAATAATTTTACTTGATTTTTAATATATAAAATAAAAATAAAATGTCAAACTATCACTTGAAGATGCACTTTCTCACCTTTTAAAATATTAGTTTGTGACATTTCATGACTTTAGATCTAATGGTCTGTTATTTACGATATCAGCACACAGACATATACAATTTTTTTATTTTTTTAAGAGAGGATTTGGTTGGTTGGTTGGTTGGTTGGTTCTAATGGCACTTGCCTATGGACAAGCTCGCTGCTGGACCCAGCAGCAGATTTAAGCCGAGTGAAGCGTCTCTTGTTTCAAGTAGCGCCAACTAGGGCCAAGAGTACGACTTTTGCTACACACTCATCTCATTCGCTTGCACAACCCCTTTTTACAGGGGGGCACATTCACACATCTCACAGATAGTACACAGAATAACAACCATGCCCGAACCAGGACTCGAACCCGGGACCTCCTGAACACGAGGCAGACGCGCTACCCCTGTGCCAGCAAGCCGGCAGAGAGGATTTATGAATAATAACAAATACTCGTTTGCGTATCAGGCTTCTAATTATATAAATCTATTTGTCATGTTAACAGAATTATATTGGCATTTCAAAAAAAAGAAAGAAAAAAAGAAAGATGTTTCTAATTCTGCGTGAATTACCTAAATCCTGTGCTTCGAACTTATTCATCTACTTTGCTGCTAAATTGTGCTTTTCAAGGTATTTTTCTGAAAATATTGGAACTTTTAATTTAAAAAGGTGGAAATTCAATTATATTTTCGAGGAAATTAATGGTTTCTATATTAGTTAATTCAAAAACATAAATTGATTGTGGTAACTTTGTAATGATTTTACTAATTTGCACGTAAATTGACTTCATAATTATCTTTTAGAGGATTTTAAAATAATCATGTGTCTTCACGACAATAAAATAAATTTTAAATTTAAAACGAAAGAATGTTTACGTCTGATTAATTAGCATAATTTTCCCAATTAATAAAACTCAAAAATTCTTTATTTAATTTTTAATTAATTATATTTAAAATTAGTCTTAATATATAGAGTGCAACAACCAAGATTTGTCTCTAAAAATTACTGGAAGGAAATCAGAAGTTTTATTTTTTTTGTTTCGAACGTCAACTATATATATATATATATATATATAATATATATATATATATATATATATAATTTTATGTTTAATTATAATCAAATAGAATTAAACTGAATTATTCCTTTCAATTTATATCCCTAACTGATGTTAATGTAAAATTATATATTTTTTGTAAATAAAGGAAATTAATCAAGTTATCTTGGAAAAATGAGATGTAAAAAGAGATTATTTTATAATCAATCATTGCATAATTACTCTTTTTATCAAATTTTGAAATGTGTAAAACCTTGTAATTTTAGGATATTGCATATTGACAAGTTATTAATAAATTGCTTATACTAAATTCATCATAAAAAAGGCTAATCTCATGATTTATATCATTATAAAAATAAACGGAACATTTAATTTGTACTTCAAAATTAGAGATTCCTAGACTCTAAACTTTAATGAAAATAATCACTGTCTCAAAACCTTATCCTATCATCTTTACTACCTATCATGGTTTTAAAAAAAAATATGTAAAACAATATGACACGGTAGCACCCAACGAATAAAGCAAGTATCGCTATAGTTTGTAAAATTGGGTATGATTATAGGATTAGAGGATGCATAATATTTTCCAAGATAGGATAAGCAAAAATATAGAAGTAACACAGAAATAATACTTCACATGTATTCTTTTTATTTTAGGGCTAGATCAAAAGTATTGTAAATTATGTGGTGCATGCCGAAGACCCGATTTAATAAGACAGTTTGCTGAAAAAGTCTGTTGTGTTGGAAAAAGTAAGATTATATCCCTCTATTGCCTTTGTGAAGTGTGTATTAATGTTGACATCCTGCAACTCCTGAAACAAGCATGATCTAGTAAGTATGAATTCATTAATTCAGTAAAATATTAATTTTTGCTATGTTTATCATGCTCTGTCAGTTGTGATTTGTATGTGTGGATAGATACTTTTCATAAAACTGGCTTGATTTTGGGTATGCCACCTCTTTACATTGTCTAATCTCTCCGGGGGGGGTCTTCGTTATTGAGAATGAGATGCTTCCGGCATAGTGGTTGGATATCGTCTTCCTGGAGGGTACACTAATAGGTTGGGGTAGGCTCCTTCCATCGATGATGGGATATACTTGCTACGGGAAGGGTTGTACCATGGCCAGTGATGGACATTAGGACTCAACCCCAGTTCCCACCAGGGTTTCTGTTACGGCAGCCTGGTTATCGAGTTTTATGGTTTAAATCCATGAACATTCGTGGTGAGTCGGAGAGTCTGGCATGACTTACACTAAACCTATATCTAATTAGTCTATCTATCACTAAATCTTGACGCAAGTTTAGTTACATTAACGTCCCGTTGTAAAACAACACTAGAACTATTTTGGGACAGAACTTGTAATTTTGAACCGCGGTCAGGTGACGAATGATATCCGAGCTGGCACCCCATTCTCCACACCACACCAACGGGAGCACGTGTGGTCGCTAAGGATTTAACGTGAAAGAGACCCCTTTAAACAGAGGTTCTTGGGTGGAATCGGGGTTCCGGTTAAAATCCCGATTTTGGTCAAATCTGAAACTGAAAGATCCGAGACCCTTACCACTATTCCACTGGGGCAGAATCTTGGCGTAATTTGCGATACATTGAGGAAATACTGGAGCAGAATTCTAAAAGGCAAGTTTTATTCATATTATAAGCCCCTTTGAGCAACGTTCTTGATCTGAATATTTCGTAGATATAAACATTTAAACGTAGCCAAATTATAAAATATCAAAATATGACAAAATATGAATAAGTCCATGTCAAAAAATTTTATTTCTTCAAATATACATCAAGTATAAAAAACATTGTTAATTCATGGATTTTGAGGACTCATTTTGAAGTAATTTTGAATTAAAATATAAAACATAATAATATATATTAATTTTTCTAAAAAAAATCTGAATCTTGATATCCCAACTGGCGTAGAAAATTCAAGTATTTACATTGCTTCAAACTCTGTTGAAAATTCACGCAAGAGCAGTGTGTTCTGATTTATTTTCAACGGATATGAACTTGATTTTGTTTTGTTCAGACATAATTTTTTGATAAATTATTTATATTATTTGTAATTATTTAATAAAAAGCATCTAAAATAAAAAAAAAATTCTTTGTTGACCTAAGTAGGAATTGACATTGATATTTTTTATTATTTGTTTATGATTATTTTTAAATTTTACAAGAAAACAATGCTTATATATATTTAAATATGCCTCACTATTAAATCTTTTTCTATATTTAGTCATTATTTATTGAAAAAATTATAAAACACGGTTAGTTCTTGCAGATTAAAGTAACAGTCATTACAGCTGTTTTTAAAAGAACTGCAAAACCTGTGTGCTTAAGACATCTAATTAAATGAAGGTTTGATCAATTATTATTTTAATTTCCTTGACCTACTTTGTTTACATTGCAGCAAAAAGGAGCCAAACAAATTCAGGTGAAAAAAAATCACATTCTTCCTTCCAATTAGCCTTCTAACGAATCAGAACATATTGACGTAATGTATCGTTAAGGCTGTTGACAGCAGAGGCAAATAGTCCTGGCCTCCATAATTGTTTCTAGTCTGTAGGGACCGTTGTTTTTACACTCAATTAGTCTGATTAACGACCAATGTCTGCCTTTGTTATTTTAGGCAGGAAATTCCCCAAGTTGCATGTCCCTTCCTTTAAATAGAAACGAACGTTTTATTAAGAATTAGTATAACCCTTAATTAAAACATTCTTAACTTTTTTAATGAGTAAGTGATGAAAATTTTTACTTTTAAAAAATCGACTTTATTTTTACTCAAAAAATGAGTAAATATTTAAAGTTATAGAACTCTGATTAAATATAAAATAAGAAGTGAATAAATACAATAATAAAATAATAATTAATTATTTTTACTTAATAATTAATAAAATGATTATTTTAAAATAAAATAATCAAATAATCAAAAATAAATAAAATATTTTTTGAAACTAGAAATATGTTACGTCGCTGAGTACGAAATCAGAGAATTTCATGTGTTGTCCCTAATAAAGGACATTTTTGTGCATTCAAATTATATTGACCTTGGACAAGGTCATGAGCTACAGGTTTTATTTTCATAATTCCACATCTGAGAATTTTGTACTTTGTAGTATAGTGAAGAAACCTTATTATGCACTTTGGACACATTTTTTTACCAAAATATATAAGGACTATGTTCCATGGCAAAATGAAACCAAAATTTGCAATGTCAGTTATAAGTACAAATGAAACATTTCCTTTAATTTCGAAACTATAAGTTTATATTTTCTATGTTAACTATAGGTTCTGAACTATAAGTCAGATTTTGGATGGATAAAATTCAAAATTTAATAGAGAAATGTGTTTTAAATTCTAAAACCTATGAACTAAATTTCCACCATCAAACTCTTTACGTTCTGAAGTTATTTTCCTCATTTGCAGTCCGAAAGCTGTACAAGCGTTCAATTAACAAAATTCAAAGCGTTTTGTTAATTGAATTTCATTCGAAATCTCATATGTTTTAGGATAATCAACGCAGAACAAAATTCCATCCTTCTGTTTCTGTTAACATTTTCATAGGCAGACAGACATAATTCCAAAAATAAGCTTTCATATTCATTGCGGTATGAAATTGTTAAATTCTGAGAATCAAAGTGATTGACGATTATATTGCCTTACCTTTGTACTCTTCGTATATGAAAAAGTAAAAAAAAGTATGCACATTTTTTCACAATTTATCTTCGAATGTAAAGTGTAATTTTTTATTGCTGTTAAAACTTTTTATAGAAAACACAGAAGCTGTTTCATCACCTAGGCTACCGTATTTAGAATTGTTTATGAATCAAATATGGAGTATATAAATAGGAAAGTGGACCACTTCTGTTCTTCAAATCTGTCTCATCATATCTACATGTTTATATTGTAGGAGTAGGTTACCTTTTTAAAGACCTTTAGTTGAAAATATCGTGTAATTCCAACATAGGAGGACGGAGTAGAGTACCTTCTTAAAATACTTTTAAATAAAATTGTAATGAAGCTCCAATGAGTATAAAAGGAGTTGTCTAGCACACTGGAAGGTATTTAAATAAAAAATATCATTTATTTCTAATATGCATAGGAGAAATAAATTAATTTTACGGAAAAATTTTAAAACATAATATCATGTAGTTCCAACATATGAGGACAGAGTTAGTGATCATCTCTGAAGAATTTTTAAGGAAAATAACATTAGTATCAATATATTAGGTGTAAGTTATCTCCTTGGAAGACTTTTAAATAAAAATATCATGTATTTCAATGTGTATAGGAAAAGTAAGTTAATTTCATGAATTTTTTTTGAAAGCTAATATCATATCACCACCATATGTAGACAGAGTTAGTTACCTTCTTGGAAGACTTTTAAAGGAAAATAATATGCAGTATCAATACATTAGGAGGAGAAGATTTGCTCCATGGAAGACTTTTAAATAAAAAGAGATGTGTATAGGAGAAATAAGTTAATTTCGTGAAAACATTTTAAAAGATAATATCGTGTATTTCCAACATATCAGGGCAGAGTTAGTTACCTTCTTGGAAGATTTGTAAAGGAAAATAACATGTAGTATCAATATAGTAGGTTATCTCCTTGGAAGATTTTTAAATGAAGATATGTATAGGAGAAGTAAGTTAATTCCATGAAAATATTTTAAAAGATAATATGTAGTTCAAACATATAAAGGAAAATAACTTATAGTTATAATGCCAGTAAGAGGAATAAGCCAACTCCATGGAAAACTTTCAAAAGAAAATATAATGTAGTTTTAATGTGTAGAATAGAAATAGGTTACCTTCTTTGGTCAGTTTTAGGAATGTCCTCTCATGAAAGGTAATTGCAGTTCTATATTAAGTAGTAGAAAAAATTTTACTCTTAAGAAATATTGAAAGAAAATTATGCTTCACTCAAGTGCACGCCAGCAACATTAATAATCCTCTGGGGAAATATACAGAAACCATAATTCTCTTTTTCCGTGTTGTATCTTAATACCCTTTTTCATATCACTTGTACATATTAATATTATACCCTTTTTCCGGATATAATATCTTAATACATTACACCATTCATGGTGGGGGAATTGAATAATAACATCGTAATAATATGAATCATATTTAATTAAGTATAACATGAAATAGTATTATCTCAAAATACAAACTTTTATTTCAAATACCGAGAAATGTGTTACATACAACATGACTTTGATGACAAGCAATTTAATTCAATTAAGAAGATCGATATACTCAATAAATATAAAAGATACAAAATTTTAAAAACAACTCGGCATTAAAATCTATCACAATTTATTATTAAAAGGAATGATGAGGAAATCATAATCTTCAAGCAATGCCAATCCAAATCCAATGCAAATCCAATTAATGTTCCACCTATTTTAAGAAGGGGTTATTTCAAAATAATTTCATGCAATGGAATAAGAGTTGAGAAATATTTATCAATGTATTTTATTTGAAACGAATAATCATGTTTTATTTTGCTTTTATTTTGAGTACTCAGTAGAACTCTTTGATTTTTTTTCTGTCTCTTTATATAGACATCGTAAAAATGTCAAAATACCAAATTTTGACCTTATTTCTAAATTGTTGAATTAGAAATACTTTAAAGTTTAATTCCCCGAAATTCCATTTTTATAATTATATACAACCAAGTATTGATATATTGCATAATTTTCTTTTACGTTTTCCATTATTAACATACAAATCCAATTTATTTGAGCAAACTAATCTTATAGTTCAGGATCTTAGATGTCTAGACGTCTAGACAGACTAATTTTAACTGAATACTTTTGCTATTTTAAAGCATGGGGGTTATGTTATTAACAACTTTGTATTTTGAGATGACATCTAATTTCTGTTCTTGAATTATTTAAACTTAGATAGTTCGAGAAACATTCCAAATAAGATTGCTTAATATTTAAAATTTATTTCTTGATTCAGAAAAGTATTGAACTACGCATACAATTCTGAATTTCATTCATCAATTACTGCGTAATTTTGCTTTCAAGTTTACAAAATCAGCATAATCAAATATTGTTTATATATAGAATTTAATTTGATTTAGTATTTTCGCAACTGCAATTTTGATCCAAATTTAGTTTTATATTCATCGTATTCTGCATGCAATTCTGTACATGCAATTCTGAATTTCATTCATCAATTACTGCATGATTTTCCTTTCAAGTTTACAAAATCGACATAACCAAATATAATTTATATATAGAATTTAATTTGATTTGGTATTTTCGCAACTGCAATTTTGATCCAAAATTAGTTTTATATTTATCTTATTCAATAAGAAAGTATTGACTTTTAAAAGTAATTCAGTCTTAATATTTTGATGTCTGGTTGTAAGCAAAATAACTTAAACTACTCGGATCTAGATATATAAAGAGATCGTCATCTATTCAAAGATAGTAAGAAATAACTCTAGTGATGCTTTAATTTTAGTTTAGCTTAGTTATATTGGAGTCCCTCTTTAAAGAAACAATAAGACTAATTGAGAACGGATCTTATAATTCTGAACCATAGTCGGATGACGAGGACGAACACTGAGGTGGTATCTCCCTTTCCAAATTTCCTCACTTCCCCATATCAGACGGAGAAAGTTTGGCCCTGACAGATTTAATGTGCCCCTGACAAGCTCAAATAATACTTATTCGGTGAAACCGGGTCTCATACTTGAACCCCTCCTGCTTCGAGGCTGAGGCCTTTCTACCAGGACACCACGGTTCGCCTAAAGTTTTTTTTTCAAATTTGAAAAAAATATAATTTAAATTCCCATAAAAATGGGACATTTCCTTAATCATATTCCTTAATCACCTATTATACGCCTTCATCCGTTAGCATAAAAGCTATGAATGTGGGCAAGGCTATAAATACCACAAGTACTAAGGAAGAAGAACGTTTGGCTCTGACAGATTTAATGTGCCCCTGACAAGCTTAAATAATACTTATTCGGTGAAACCGGGTCTGAAACCTGAAACTCTCCTGTTCCCACGCCGAGGCCTTTCTACCTGGAAACCGCGGTTCGCCTAAAGTTTTTTTTTTTTTTTTCAAAACCGAAAAAAATATAATTTAAATTCCCATAAAAATGGGACATTTCGTATTTCTTATCAAATTTCAAACAGCAAAATTCGTTTCAATTTATTTTGTATAATTATTTATTGTAGTTCTGAAAAAAGATGCAGGTCCCAAGCTTGAAAAAAAAATTACAAAGTTGTAATTATTTTAACATGTGAGCAATGCTCTCTCTCCGTACAATGGTTATTTTCGATTGTGAAACAATACAACAATGAGATATCTTAAAATTTCAGTCAAAGAATTTAATTTTCTTTCTCCCAGTTTCCCCGCGAAATATACCGCTCCAGTTCTAAATGAAACCTCTTCCTTTCCGAACCTAATAACTCCTTCACCTCTCGAAACTTGCTTTTCCCCGGAGCAGTTTGAGAAGGAGATCTCTCTCTCTTCATTGGCTCTTTTGGAGAGTTTACCAGAATTCTGGAGTTGTTGTTGCTTAAAGAACTTCGCCTGTCTTGTTCTTAAAAATGTTGCCGGCGATTTCGTGAGAATCGAGACTGATTGGGCGTTTCAAATGGAATCTGCAATAAAAGTTAAGCGCACGTGGGGAACTGCCTCTTTTAAAAAGACACTGAATAACGTTTTTTCGGGTAGAATTTGTTGGAAAGATTTCAGGCAAACTGATTGACTAGATGTGTCAGGTGGAATCTTTATTGGTAGTTGAGAAGACATAGAAATTTGTCTTTAGAAATAAAAGAATTTTTTTTTGTGTAGAATGTGTGTAATAGATTTCTGGAGAGTCGATTAAACACATTGTGAGAAACTATTACAATGTTTCCATTATCTAAGATATTTGGTATATCTTGACACGGAATTCAAGAAGATAGTCATTTAATCATCTTTTATTCTAAATTGGACAAACAATTTTTGAGGATATGATAAATTAATTTAAAATGCATCTGTTATTGTAGAATTCAGGTTCAGCATAGAATGTGTAAAATTGATTTTGCAAGAATTGATTTTACATATTCATGAAAGCGTGAAAAATTATATAAAATTTACTTTTAACGCTCAAAACCTAATTATGGTTATAAAGATCATAATTTTTTTGATTTTTTTATCAAAAATTTAATTAAGTAGAAAATTTTTGTATAGTATGTAAATATTTTAGATGTAATGATTTTTTTGAGAATTTGCTTGGAACATTTTTGTAGAAGTTCAGCTTTTCCATTTTCCCCTTTACAATTCTATAATCTGTGGTTTTTACGCTTCTTCTACTACTTGATAATTAATTTTGTAAACATTTATTGCACACATTCATGAAACTTCTCAAAGTTACATTTAGCATTGAAAATCTAATGAAATCTAATTATGATCTTTGCATAAAATAGTGAATTGAGCAGAAAAATCTTTGTATAACATATAACTACTTTAAACATAATGATTATTGAATACTTTAAAAAGCATCTGTAGATGTTGCCTTTTATCTTTTTTTACCTTAAAATTATGTAATTTCAGTTACCTTTTTTAACACTTTTTTATACTGGGATTTGAAAAAAAAATGATTCACACACATTTATAAAATTATCAAAAGTTTACAATTAACACAGAAAATCCTAATAGACTTTATTAAGAACCTTTTTAAGGAAAGTAAACAGAAAATTATTGCATAATATATAACTTTTTTAAACATGATTTTTTTGAAAACTTAATGAATACTTTGAAACACATGAATAAAAATTGCATTTTTTTTTATTTTCCTCACAACCTTTCAGTCTATTTTTAAAGCGTTCTTTGCAAGTGACTTTCATGAATATGTATGTGTACACCATCATATGATTTCCCTTTTAATATGGAAATCTGGAAACGAAGAGGAAGAATGAAAGAAAAATAATTTTCCAAAGATAATTAGCTATTTAAATAACTCGTATTTCTGAACAGAAATTTATTTATATATCTATAGTGTCTTAAAAGTATTTTAATAATAAACACTTTCGACCATTTTTTTTATAAAATAAAAATAATTTCTACTCTAAAAGTGAAATTCAACAAATAAGTAAGAAATGTGGAGTACCTAATTAAATATTTTAAAGAGGGTATTTCAGAGATCTTGAATTATCATTTTCTTCAAATTAAAACCAATATTTTAAATAAACAATAGGATTTGAATTTTGAATTCTCGTCCATCACTATTTAGAATAAAAAGAAGTCATCAAAGGAGTAATAAGCCACTTTGGACACATAAATTAACAGTTAATGTCATTAGTGAGATTTTTATCAATTAACACCAATTGGTTTAGTCGAATTTTAAACATCTGTTTACATTTAGCCACTATTACAAAAGTTTGCAGTCACATGGATTCTAAAATTACAAGGATTCTAGAGAGCACGATTTTTATATATCGTTTTGCCTTTTACCAACAAGTGGGGAAATATTTAACAAAATAATTGCTCAACGTTTAATATAAGGATTAGAAACATACAAGTTAAGTCAAAGTCAATATGAATTTCAAAAGAAAATAATTATCTTAACTACATTTTTGATTCTGAGATGTAAACACAAAAAAAGCTAAAGTAAACAAAGTTATATCTATTAAAATATATTTAAATATATAAAATGCATTTATAATGTGAGAAGCCGTAAAGTGGATGTTGTACTATCTTATTTATCAAACATTTTAAAATATTTCTTGAACCATAACCCATATCATCATTATTATAAGCCATAATCATAATCCTTAACTATACTAGTATCATATTAAAATCTTAAGCTTTGATAATAATATACATCATAATTCAAAGAGGTGCTTCAAATTTCCAGCGGGGGTCGTATATTGTAGTTCAGGTTTGCTGATAGCTGAAAATTTATTACATTAAAAAGTCATTTTTTGCGAAATTATGAAAATATTTTGTATTTAAAATTCTTAAGATTTGAACAAGTTACTGTATGAAAACGATTGAATTTTGCCTTCAATTTTTAGAAGCTACTTTCATTTTTATAATTGCGTTTACATACGTGTTATTGTTATTTAACACTTCCGGATATTTTTTTCTCATATTTATTCATATGATTCATTCTGAATATATATTATGGGTAACAAAGAACATACTATATCTGACTTAGATAACTTTTTTTTAATGTTTATTGTTTTGAAACTAATGGTTCATTTGTAAATTTCTTCAAAAGGTTGCTAATGCAATGTAATAATATGATTATTTTTCTCATGCTTGTCTATATATTATATAATAAACAATTAATACTTCTATTTGATAATTAAATCTTTTATGAATCTTAAGAAGTTGTATTTAAATTATTAAAAAAACCTACGTGAGGGTAACATTAAGTATGAAAGCTCCAAGCTGCAAAATATTTTAACACTTTAAGAATGTCTGATATAAATTTCTTGAACGCAGTAAACGGAAACCGAAACAAGAATTTCAAAACCAAATCGAAAATGAAATCTGAGATCTTCCATATCTTGTAGAAGACAACTTATCTCGATGTTTAGAAGCAAGAAACATATTTTCCCCGAGTTTATCTGAAGCAATTTTTTTACCTTCTGGGAAAAACATTTTATCTCTGAGGAAGAAAATGTTCTTTCTTATTTTTTATTTTCAATTTTTCCCACAATGTAATCCTTCGAGTGTATTCAAATACATGGCGTTTGTTTCCGATTTTGAGTTGGTGCACGTAGATTTAAAATTTCATATAGTTGAGCAAAAAAGATTTCTGTACGTATCTTACTTTTTTCGAAATAAAGATAGAAAAAAAAGATTATTTCGAATTTCTATTTAAAAGTACGTATTTATGCTAACAAACCAGATTTATTTATTGTCATATTTTGAGTGGGGAATTGGAATCTAGATATTTCTCAAGCCTCAGATTGAAGGAATGAAACAAGTTTTCTAGAAATAGGAAATCGTTGCGTTTTAGCAGCAAATGAGATTTTGTATTGTATATTGTCAAAAATTGTGATGGTTCTAAATCGATACAATTGAGATTACAGCTAGTGAATTCATTAAACATGACAATAACATGTGAATGGCTTTTACTTCCATTTTGGTACACGAAAAATATAGAAAAAATATTACAATCATCACAAATTTTTTTCTGTATTTCAACGCTTCACATCTTTCTTAATCATTAAAACACATTCTTGAATATATGTCTATCTGTGAACTCGATAAATCAAAAACGCTTCTAGTTAGATTTGAACGAATTTCGAATTAAATTTTGAACGAATTTCGAATTAAGAAAAATCTATCGGTATGGCCGCAAAATAAAAATGAATGCTATAAGTAAAAAAAAAACTAAAAATGTAGATATCTAAAATTTGGTATGCCGATTTAGTATCTAAAATATAAGATCGTTATCGAATTGTGAACCAAATCTGATTTACGGTTGGTCGTCTGTCAGTCGGTACTTTCAGATGCATGTACGTCAGATGCTAATTGGCGTAAGACCGAACTGCCATCGTTCTGGTTTGTAGCCAAGTGACATGACCACAATAAAAAAAGTAGTTATTTGTTTACCGTAGTGTTTTTTGGCTTATGAAACTTTCACTACATACTCTCCACCTTTGAGACAGTTATGAGACGAACGGTATATTTACGCCAAGCGTATGGCAAATATATGGGAGTTGGTGGTGGTGATGTTGACTGTTGTATTTAATGTGTCTAACTACTTTTGATACCGGTAGAGGGCGCTACAACAGCGCTCGAAATGTGTTCATATCATGCCCGGATCACAATTATGGCAGATTCGTATTGGCGTAGACCCAAAATTGCGTCCTTTTGGTTAGTAGTCGGGTAACATGACCACAATAAAAAAAGTAATTACTTGTGTATCGTAGACGTTACCTGGCTTATGAAGATTTCATAACACACGTAAATGCAGTAAATTAAAAAAAACAAGGAATTCATTAACAATAATTTAAATATGATTTTTCGATTACAGTTGTAGTTTTTCGTCTAATTTTCGTTTCAGTTAGCTAGAAAAAAGTGAACTCTTAACTTTTAAGCCATGCTGATTAATTAAACATCTAGACCAGTTGTCGACAAAGGATGGCTCTTTGGCACATGTGTATTGGCACAATGTTCTTGTTTTCGGCACATTGTTCGCATTAATAAATATTTGTTAAGTATGAAATTTAGTTTTATTTAGTGTACTACTTATTTAGTGTAATAAAAGTTTAGTAAGAAAGCAGATTTGGCTCCATTTTTTAACTGTTATAATATTGATACTTGCTTCTTTGGCTACTAAGTTTGCCGCCCACTGGCCTAGACGATTGAAATCGTAGTTTTATTATTATTTTTCTCTTGTACTTCTTGGCCATATTATATTTTCAGTTATTCTTTGTCAACAAATTATTCCATCCACTTCCTAGTGGATGTAATAATACGAAATGCCTCATCCGTTAGCACTGCGAAACTGCATTTTTCTACCTGAATTCTTTTAAAATGTTTGTTTTTAATTTTAAATATATTTTGTTATTTTGTACATTAAAATTTCGATAAACAAAAGGAATAGAAAGAATTTAAAAAAAGAAAAAACTAGAAATATAACTGAAAAGAAATTGCAAAATAGAGAATACACTATTAAGGTATTTTTGAATATCAGACAGCATTAAAAGCATCTCCCAACCCAGAAAAGGCTTAATTCAAAGAATTTTCCTCCTGGATTTCATGGCAAGTGGACTATAATTTGCAGAAAAAACATTAAACAATTGGAACATGGCCAACAGTGTTATAACCTTTATTACCCCTTTCCGTGCAAGTCTCATACTTGTTTTCCCGATTCGCCTTGATACATTTTTCCTCGTTACATGTAATGTTTGTCTAAGTTTCGCTTTCGCACTTAAACAGTGAAAAACGCACCCACTTTAAGAAAACAACTATAGAAAACAAATGCATTGAAATATTTTTCTAAATGATAACTCAGATAAGTAACAATAAAAAATTTGGAGTTATCTAGAAATAATACAGTTTTTTTTTTAAGAATTGTGTTTTAATTTCATTCTCATGTAAAACATTTTTTGTAGATCCTCTTGTTTTTGGACTGACTGCTAGTGAAAAAATTAGTTATAAGAATCATCCGTTTAACATATTGTAATATATATTTTTGCATTGATGGGTTATTGTTTTCGAATATCAAGATTAAATAATTAAGTCCATCAAATTATCAATTTAAATTACAAAAATATAGAAAAATCCAGCTTTTATTTGTCAAGTAGAAAGAGTATAAAGCAGTAGAAAACAATTTTGTTTTATCCCTAATTTGTAAAATTTTCTCGAAATAAAATTGTATAAATAAATTGGGATTGAAATCATGTTCTTAATTTTGTCTTAGTTTTTCTATTATGCTTGCTCAACTTTTTTTTTCGGTATATATGTATTAATCCATCGATACGCCAACAACGCGCCAACCGTGCCAAATTTATTTCTTAGAATATTCATTATTATTCCGCTCTTCTACATTTTTAAACCATTTCTTTAATTTTTTATATATTTTTTATTTCATAGATTTAATTATGTGAGTATTTTGTAACACATTATTATAATAAATAAAAAAAAATTTCCATCAGTTTTCAGTGAAAAAATTCTTGACTTTTTTGTTATAATTGAATATTATCTCATAAAATCCTATATTCATACGATTTCTTGAAGTCGTATATTTATCATATATTCACGTTTTGTTTCTTTCTCGAATGTAAAATCCATTCAAAAGCAGATGAAGACTACTTCAAGACGACCAGCGGTACAAACTTATTCTGGATTAAAACTGAAATTCCGAATAAGTTTGAAATTAGATTTATATTTATGTTCTGAAATACTTTCATAGCACTTGGAATACATATCTGTACAAAATGTCAGAATTCTTGAGACATTGGGAAACAAGTAAATATCGTATCATTAAACTTTAAATCCTCAGAAACTGGATGGAAAAAAATGACAAATTAAATAAAAGCATATAAAACCCCCCATGATATTTGAAAGAAGGAAAGAAAAGTTAAGGGAAAATTCACACCAATAGTCCGAAATGATAGGAATTTAGACTTAATTAATAAATCCATTATTTTTAAATTCCTTTTTTTATTCTGTGAGCTTTGATAATATGCATACAGAAATATATTCAAAACAGTTACAACAAGCTTCATTGAAATACAGGAATTAAAATAATGAATATTGTTGTAAGATAAAAATTATTTGAAATCTGTTAGGGGATAGCCCCTTAACATTCTCGCCTACCGTCCAGTAAACTGCAAACTTCGGATAAGGCCTTAAATTTCTTGCATGATGTTTTCAAACAATTGTTGCAAAAAATTAAGCTTTAGAGTAAATCGGGCATTTTTTCTGAATACGTTGTGTGAATATGTCTTTTGAATGCTTTTTATCTGACCAAATAGAACCGAAATTACACACGGAACTGTTGTTCTTTGAGTTTTTGAATAATTGCATTTATATGAAAGTGAAAGTAATAAAAACATATGATCAGTCTCAGGACAAATTTATTTCAAAACTTGATACAAATCTATTTTATAGATTCTACATCTATGTATCATTTTTTTCTGTATATCTTTTTATAATTTGTAGCTATAGAATTCACATGCGGCTGGCATTCAATTAGATATACTTATGAATATATTTCATTCAAAATTTCATAAAAATTTGTACATAAAATTTAAAATCGATATACTGTTTCATTTGTCTACCTTAAAACTTTTTTTAAGTTTTTTGTTTGTTTTTTTGTACAGACAGATAGAAATAATTCCAAAATATAATTTTAGAACTGAAAGAAGTCTAAAGTATTGCGAAACGAAGTGAAAAAAGCAAAAGCAAATGCCAGTGCTTAAATTTTGTGCTATCACAATAACTTTTTTATGTTAATATTTTTAATGCATTTACTTATATGAAAAAAGTATATATATATATATATATATATATATATATATACTAGCCGCCGTTGGCAACCAGTCGGTTCGACAGTATTAATACTCGCTAATATTTTATGTAGCTGTGTCTCATTACAGGTTATTCACCAAAATATTTTTAAACCAAACAAATTTTGATAATCATATAATTCATTTATAGTATTATTTATTATTATTTTTTTCAGATGATCTGTACTACTCATCTTTCTCTTTCTATCCGAGCAACGATTGTCCCGGGATTGATATTTTACTTAAATGGTGGAGGGAAAGGCCTAAAATTCTACGTTTTTATAGAACAATGAGATTCAAATTTTCGTAAATGTAAACTCACTAAACAAATAAAGACACAACTGGTTTTCCAGAGATGCAAAAGTTTAAAAACAGCTTGGAAAATGCCGCGCACAGAGGAAATAATTGTGACTCACACACACCCTTCTTTTCTTTATTTGTCTATTCTTTTTTTCTTCACTTTTTTTTCTACAAACCCTTTTTGAACTCTGTTGTTCTTCTTTTTTCTTTATTTATTACGTTATTATGACTTTATTTTGAGCAGACATAGATTAAATATCCATACAGACTAATAATAAAAGCAACTATTCTCTTTCTTTTTTAAACATCACGTTATCTATAAATGAAAACCAACTGACTTCGCGCATTTCTTTCTAAACAAATGATAATTTATTACTTCCTGCAATCTTACTCAGTTTGTGTGGGGGAAGGAAATGCAGATTTTTGTCGAGAAAGTAAGAAAAGTGTCGTTTTAACTATTTACCTTGCAGTTTTTTAATTTTTTTCTCTCCGTAAGAACCATCCTCGTGTCTTAACGAAAATATTTTTAAAAAATTAGCCGAATCGGCCAAGCCGTTCTCCAGTTTTGCGCTTAGCAACGCATTTCGAGTTGCATTTTTATTAATATAGATATATAATATCGAAAATTTAAATATTTTTATATATAATAAATTTTACAATATAATAACATTTTATTTTTTTAAAATTATTTATAAAAGATTTTTCACTAATAATTTTTTTTGAAGTTATTGAAAAGGTGTTTTAAAATATTGATTCATTTTTAATTGAAAATTGAATAAAAAAATTAACATCCCTTTCTTATTAAGCATTTACAAGTCAAGAAGTAATAAAATATCAGATTTTGAGCTTAAAATGTTGAGAACGACTTTTAATTTAAATTATGAGTCAAATAATTTACACGTACAATGTCAAAATATATGGAATATGAAATTAAACATGCATCAATTTAACCTAAAAGCAATTAGTACTACGAAAGATCATTACTTGTCTGAAAATAATTGGAATATACACTCTTCAGTCAATAATTCAGGCGAATAATTTATTAAACAGATATCTTTAAATTCAGTGCCTTTTAAATCAAAAATTTGATCCTGACCTAAAAAAAAATCAGTGTCTGAAGGCCAACAAAACATTCAGTAAATTTTAATAAAACTTTCAAGAAAGACGGTGTAAACATATTATACTTCAAGATGTCACAAACTCTAGAATTATTTCGCCCACGGTAGCAAACATGAGAATAAACAACTGCACGGACGAAATAAACGAAAAGAAATGAAAAATGCTCTGGAGATACATTTTCTGAAATGTTTTTTTTTCTGTCCTTCTACTTGCATTTTCGTTTCTGGAAAAGAAAAACCTTTAAACAAAAATGTGTTTTTAGTCAAATGTTTGGAGTTTGCTCTAAAGAAATGATAAATCTTTGAAAATATTTATTCTTGATTTTATTCCTACATTTTTTTTAGGTTAAAATGTACCTATTTGCCCACTTGCAGGCTTGTGAAATAAAACTTCATAAAGTTGATTTATTCGTTAATTTCTTTATAGTTTCCCATTCTTTGGAAGAAAATTGTTGAATAAAATCCTATTAAATACAAGTTTATCTCGGTATTTATTACTCATATATAAATACATATTGTTACGTTCTTAGTGTCGCGGGTTCGGATTGAATGGACTTTACTTGAGGAAAGCACAAATAAATTTATTTACAGCTATTTACAGGAAGAAGTGTTAAAGTAAAATTTCAGATAAAAACAATCCAGCAGTCAACAGTCACTAACAGCGTAAATACAAGCCTTACGCACGATAAACACAGACTGCAAAACGGATATCGTATAGCACATCAAACAGTAAATCATAGCTAACTCAATTATACAACGTTAACAGCAAACGTAAGCACAGCTCACTAGTCACAAACGAGAAAAGTAATCAGCTTATACAACGAGCCGCTACTCATTCTAGAGGAAAACTGCCAGACTGCGGCAACCCATCCCTTATATAGCCGAGCGACCGAGCGCCCAAAAGCACGTGGAACTTCGTGAACTACCCAGTGGTTACCAGATTATTCTTTTCGCCAAATCAAATTGGCTGGCGTGAAGTTCTTCGTCAGCCGTAGCCAACGCCGTTTCCTTCGGTGAGTTTTCGCGGCGCCCGCTGTTTGTAACAATATATAAGATTTTTTTTAAATATTGGTTTGTATGTACGTATGCATATATAAGAATTTTTTTAAATGTTTTTTTATTTACGTATGCATATACAAGAATGTAAGAAATCATTTATTTATATGTACATAGGAAACTACAATCGAATATACTGAAATATCAGGATTTTTTTGCATTTGTATCTATCTATGTATGCATATAGTCATATATAAAAATTATTAATACTTATTTGTTTATATTTTTATCTTATATTGATTGCTTATGTGGTTTTTCTACTTTCTAATATAATATTAAAAGTTTTATAGAGACAGTTAATAAATATTACTCTTTATTATTGTTTCATTATATTTTAGATACAAAAATCATATTAAATATAAGAATCAAATTAAAAGATAATATATTTTGTATCTAAAGATAAGTATTTTTAGATAAAATAAAAGGGAGGGGGAGCTATTGTATCAATATGGGTAACAGTGAACATTTTTAAGGATTTAACGTAGAAATCAACTATTCAATAAAGTTTCTCAGAAATTTTCTCATAAATGTTAGTAAAAGAAGATTTAAGTGATAAATTTATGACTATTAATTAAAAAGAAAATTTTTTATCTACCAAAAACTACATTCCCATATATATAAAATAATGGTTTATGTTTAGTGATACTATTCATATTGAAAGAAAATCTAAATTAAAATAGTTTTTTTTTAGCAGAATTCTTACTCTCTTTGTTTAAACATTCCTTAAAACTTGATAGTAATTAAAAAAATTCGGTAGTTTATAAATTATTTGAAATATTGTTGAAGAATTTGGAGATTTAAAAATATATTAATGGAACAACTGATTTTCTCATTTAAATTTGGAAAACTGAATCAATAATAAATTTTCTTAATTTTATTGTATTTTTTGTAAAATATTGTTATGATAAAAATATTATATCATGTAATATTTTTATAAACATAGTCTAATTTATCAGATAATGCATAAAGAAAAATAATATCGCATTTCACACTGGCACAAAATAAATATATAATTTATTTTTTCAAAAGATATATAAACAATTTTATTTTTTAAATTATTACCAATCTGTAATCATCGTATAACTAAAAATGTCGTATGTTATTTTATGATGCAACTTCCAGTTTTTAAATATATAACTTTGAATCATTATTTCGGAACATATGTTTTATTTTGTGCTGAAATTTTTTTTTCTTTCCATCAAAGTGTATCAGTCACTCTGTTTATTTAGTCAATGTAGCCAGTTTTGGTAGAATCACAGACACATCATTGCATTTTCTCCCATTAGCTTTGTAATTCATTTCTAAATTAAATTGGCAAGCTTACTTGGCATATATTAAGTGAACAACAATTTAATTAATTTGTTTTTCGTTTTAAGACCCAGGAATAAACATTTATTTGGCTTATGCAATTAGAGAAACTGTCACAATTTTGTTTCATTTGGCTTTCAGCAATAGATTTTCTGTCAAAATCCTAATGAAATACTTTGGAAACTAAATATTGACCAAAGAATCAGTCAATGTTTGGTTATCTATAAAAAGAGAACCAAACATTGACTAAACTGACATTATTTTACTACTTTGTTACATCTTGGTCACCAAAGTGAACTGCTCAAATAGCTTTGTACAATGCTTTAACGTTATATCCATTTTTCTTTTGAAAAAAAAAACACTCAAAGAATTCCAAATTGCTATTCCAAAGTTATTTAGTTAAGGTTATATGACTTATTCAAATTTATCAATTAATACTTCTTGGTGCAGTATTTTTATAAAATTATAATATTTATAATCATATTTATCCAATTTTATCCAAATTAAATTTTATAATTCTAATAATTTTAATCGAATGGCAGTATGCCTGTATCTGTGAGAAATTACATACTGACAGTCAAACAGTTGGTGTACCTCTTCAATACAATGACATACTGGTCTTGATACAACAAGAAAAGAACGTATCAAATATTTCTCTGTTATCCAGATATTAAAGTTTCTTTCAAAGCTAATCTTGGAGATTTTTTTTTCTATAAAATCATTTGTTCTTGATTTGTGTCATGTTTATAAAAAAAATATTTCAAATGATGGAATGTTGGAACTTTAATGAGTTGAGTATTTCGGATGACTCAAGAATATAATGATATTTTCAGACGATTTTTTTTAAAAAAAATTTATCAATTTAGTTTCACCTATTTGAACGCCATCTATTGGTGAATGTGAGAAAGAATTATTACAAACACCATGATATTTGCAATTCTATATTAAGAAATTTATTAAAAATTAATAATGTAAAATTATAAAAAAATTATAAAACGTCTAAAAGATAAAACAACTGTTATAAAAGGAATATTTTGAGCTGGTAATTATGCAATTAAGAAGTCAAGGTACTTAACGGAATAAGTAATTTAACGAAAAAACATACTTAAATATTCATTAAAAATTTCATCATAAATGTAATTACAATTTTTATTCGCACCACATTTTTTTGTTCTTGCTTTATTATTTTTCTCCGTGTTTTTAATAAAGAAAAATTTATTTTTCAATACACTAATAAAAATGTATTTTTAAGATTTTTTTTACTTATATATTTTTTATACTTTTATGTTGTTTATTTATTCCTTTATTTAAAAAAAATAAGAAAGCTTTCGCAAAAAATTTCGCAGTTTCTCGCTTCCTTTTAAATCTTTCAAATCTATTATCAACAATAGAACCAAACTAGCATCACATTATTCTGAGCTGACCATGTTGACGGAATTTGAAAAGAAGTGGAAAACACATTAGACGCCTATTCAGGATAAATAAGGTTTCGAATACCGTTCCTTTAAACCCGCGAGCGCTACGCGTAGAATAAAATGTGCAATAAGGCCTCAAAAGAAAAGGCCTTCTGTGTCATTTTATCCCTACTTTGAGCGGCGTCGGAATTCAAGTGTGAAGTGTTACATTCCCTTTATTCTGTTCCTTTTCAAATCGAACGGATATCGGAATCCTTTTAACTTTCTCGTACTCTAAGTATAGAAAAAAAGAATGCACTCGGTAAAAAATTCGACCTCAAGATAATGATTTTAGACCTCTATGGATCAAGTAAAAGCCATTTTGTGTTTATATTTGTGTATTTTTCGATTGCCCAACTCAAGAATGTGATGACCTAGAAAAGAAATTTAATATTTCTCTAAACCCAAACTCTAGATCTGTACCAAATTTTAGTCAGATCACGTTTTGTCCATCTGGTCGCGTGTATGGAAATAAGGAAGTCCTTGCCAACAACAAGCTAAATGGATGGAATTTGATTTATTGTTTTATAGTTAAAATTTTAGAATTATGTTAAGTTCGGAACTAAATATTTCCAAGCAGGGCTGAGCTCTATAATGGGTTTTGGACATCATAAAAACCTTAGCCTTTCTTACCCGTGTAAAAAATATTTTTATTTGAAATTAACATAATTTTTATGTAATTAACTTTTAGGTGAAGTATGAATATTCATTTTGCTTCATTAAAAGTCACTCTTTGAAAAAACGTACTCAAATAATTTTCGGAAATATTATTCAGATGGGACTTTTTACGGAGGTATTTTTTTATTAATTAGTATATGTAAAAAAAATTAAATGCTGCAAATTATTTCCATAAGGTAGTGCACACTATTCGATTTCCTTTTTTATTTGATGAGGATTATCGAGTTGATTTGGCGGGGATGAAAGTGTTGAGGGGGAGGGGCCAGATACTTTTATAAGCTGAATTATCACTTCAATATTTCCATAAAGTGTCTATTGGCAAATCGCTAAGAATTTATAAAATATAATGACTTTAATATGATGTGAAATATAATAAATGATGTGAAATGCAATAAACTTTATTATCATCTTTAAAATTAAAATCTTGCGGGCTAGTATGGATAAAATATTTTCTCATGTACATAAAAATTGCAGTTATTTGGTCAATATTTATTGTTGCATTCCTAACTTTCATTCTGAAAATATGACACTATAAGCATGACATTATAAATTTTATTTCTTAAACAAAGTATATATACAATGTATCAGACACAAAAAAAGAAATATTTCAGTAGACGCGAATTCTACCTTATAGCAAGACCGTCGTGATAAAAGAACTATAATAGAAAGTCCAAATAAATTTTATCAGAAACGTAAAGGACAAATTCGACTCGAATGACTGCTTGTCTAGTATAAATTTTCCGCTTCTCAAGGTACTGGACAAATCTTGGACAGCACTGACCAAGAAAATGGCATTGAATTTTTTCCTTGGTCAGTCAGGAAAAGGGTACTTGTGTTACCATATTCTTATTTGATTCTGCCTAAGAAATGTTTATGGAACATCTACTTTGACACATTTTGGATGAGTTATCTGGCAGATTGGAGTGATTCAGTCCAGGCGTTGTCAATCCCCAGATCTTTATTTGCCATCTTATGTAAACCGGTTCCCTTGTATTATTTTCTGCCCCAAGAAAAATGCACCTAAGTAGTTTTGGTACCTTCATCAATCAAAAATTGGCAGCCATTTCCTGTATAGTAACTTGTGTAGGCATGCCGAAACATAAACGAACCTTTATGGATCATTGTACCTTTTTTTTTTATAAAGAAATATTTGATGAGGTATAGACGTGCCGTCAAATAATTTATACTTGTGATTATTGGGAAAATAATAAAACTAAATGCTAACAACTCAAAACTCTTTATTTACTACGAAGAAATACGTTTTGCACTATACACTAGTAAATGTTTCAGTTATACATGTATTCAAAATAAAGTAACAGTAGTGTGACTTATTTTGTAGTTTAAATGACATGTAGGATTGCAAGATGTTACATTTAGTAGAATTATTGCTGAAATGGAGTCATCTACTAAATGGTTTCTAAGCGAATCTTGAATGGTATACATCTGCGAAAATAATGACTCGCAAGCATAGGTAGATAAAAATATGGTTGAAATAGCATCAGTTATCTTCTTCAAACAGTTAAAAGTGTCAGGAATCGAATTCCGTGCTTCCAAAATTTCGTTATAGGCATTTTTTCTTATATTGCTTGTTATTCTTTCTGTTTTTATCAATTCCGACTGTTTTATTGTTTGAATAAATTTTTAAATTTATTCAGAACTAGACTAGATATCTGCCATATGTAATTGAAATACTATCAATTTCCAATCAATAGCCTTGGGACACGCTCAGTTTATCAAATGAAGTCACATGCAAACTGTTTTGAACTTTTGCGTGCCCAACATATTACATCGTGTGCCATTGATGGCACACGTGCCAATGATTCGCCATCCCTGTTCTAAAAACAGCTCAATACTTCTAAATATTACGTTTTTAGTTTGATTTCGGATTTTATTTTATTTTAAGGATAGCAACAGTCTTATTCCCTAAGAATTTATATTCAATCTATTCTCTAAAAATAATTTTCTTATCATGCGAAATCTCCCTAACCTCTTAGAATTACAAATATTTTAATTTTCTAATAGAATTAAAAACGTTCAGTTTCTAAATTCCGAATACTTTCTCATGTTTTTTTTCTTTCCTGAACTTTGTCTTATTTTTCTATATTCTGAATCATGTTCCTGTCATGACTAAAAACAACTTGATAATATATTTAAAAATGGTTATTTAAATGTAAGAGAAATAAAAAAAATCATTAAATAGATTTTTAAGTTCATAATTTGTTTACTACTAACATCATTTTGTTAAGGCTCATAGCTTAAAAACAAATACAATTTTTGAATCGTAAATGAGATTTATTTCAGCACGTCAGACATGAATTCTTCTGAGAAAAATCAATAAGAAATGCGTCAATCTACATTGTGACAGAAAAGAGACCGAAATGTGTCACTTCAGTAATTTTACGATGATATTCTTTTAGGGATTTCTTTATCATGTGTCGATTTCGGCAAATGAAATTTAAGTAACTTTAAAATAATAGGATTAGAAATTTTCATCTTTTCTCACGAAGAGTGAATAAATATTAGTCGTCTTTTTTCTAGAGCAAGTATTAAAACTAATTAAACATAAAAGTGGGATCAGGAAGTAAGAGAATATTTTAGAAGGAAGTTAAAGATAGACTAACTTAAAATAAAAATTGCAATTAAATTAGACTTAAAATTATATCATTACATATTTGTGTATAGTGTTCATTAATTTTAAGAATATACACAAAATGTGTTTGTACCATCTATTAACTGTAAATTACCTTCTCACTTCTCTTCCTTTTAGTATTATGTTTTCTTTTAGATAAAATTTAAAATCTAACATTTTTAAATGTGTAGAGAATGATAATGCGTATATCATTATCATATTGTATGATATACGTATTATTTAAATTTTCATTTCTTCACAATCTTAAGATATAAATATTAATTTAAGCTCCGATTATATGCCAAATCTGTTTGGGACATTTATTATAATATCAGTTTTTATAAAAGTACTTTGGGTAAATCGAATGTGTTTTTCAAATAGGGCGTTGTGTCTTAATTCCATTTTTAAAATATCTACTTACTTTTATATATTAAATACATATTAGAGAAGCTAGATTATGACAAAAAATTACAATTATGTTTTCAATCGTTATTAGGTAAATCCCATCAGTGGAGAAGAGCACTTCACGTGTGGGACTGAGATGGTTCTTGCCCCTATTAATGATGGGATACAAGAAAAGTGCCCCTATTAATGATGGGACGACCTCTACAGAATAGGATACCTCTATGGATGCCTCTGCAGAAAGGTTCGTACCATAGTCGGATATGATCTCAAGGACTCATTATTGTTCATGCTTATGTTGTCCAGCTTCCGGATAATCCAAACTAACCCAGTAAGCAGTCATAAGTTGGGTGGGTACCGTTCTATTGTGGGTATTCCTTATTGTAAACAAGTTTAACATAATATTAAAAAAAATTAATTTAATTCCTATTTAGGTAAAATAATATTTCAGTTACTCTTTACTAAATAATCAAAATTAAAACAAATAATTTATGAAAAAATTATTGATTTTCGCAGGAATTGAACTCGCATTCTTCACCTTCGCGTGAAAAATACTGAAATCCTCGCATTTTACCGATTAAGCTACCGCCTGTTGATTTCAATCTTCATAACAAACAGCTAAATCTCTTTTAAAACATTGAAACAATGAAGTTGTAATAATGAATAAATATTTGTAAAAACTGTATTAACATCAAGTGCCATCCACTATAAGTTTAAAAAAAATGTATAAAGTAATGCAAGGATTTTAGTATTTTTCAAGTGAAAAGTAGAATGCGAATTGAATTCTTGTGAAATAAAAAAAAAAAACCTGATGAATTATTTACATTAATTTTGATTGTTTGATAAAAAGTAACTAAAATAAATATTTTTGTTTGCTAAGTAGAATTTTTTTTTAAATATTTTAATAATTTATTTTTTTAAATCTTATTTGTTAAGAATATTGATAAAAACATGGTTTTTAGTTTTAGTTTTATTAATTGATCAATAAATCTGATAGATATGAGAATTATATTAATATGAACTACTAAAATAGTGATCTGTATGCAAATTTTTATATCATTCAACCTTTATTAATCTGTATAACGGAATAAAAAAATCTAAAATACACTGGAGAATCAAAATCTCATATTTCAGAACACCAGCTATCTAAGATTTATACTTTCCTCGCAGTTGACCGTTGATAAATTTGGAAACCGTGAAATCAAACGAACCATCGTGGACTTATTCGAAACTTTTCCACCGTTGAATATCCCCAATTCAATAGAGAGTTCCCCTTCTTTACAGAGCTTGCCCTTCCTTCCATAACTTTTAAATTAGTTCGACTTCTCACCTACGGAACAAAGCTCAGAGATGAGACAATGAAGCCTTCTGTTTGTGAAACTGATATCGTTTGAGCTGTATTGACATTTTCTTAGGAGCTCCAAATCTTTCTTTGGAATATTTCGATAAATCTTTTTTTTTCTCTGTTCGCCGTGAAAGAAAATGGATTTCACGATTGCTTTCGAAATAAAAAGAGAGCTTTTGGAATTTATTAATAAACTGCTCTTATAGATATCAGTTTTTTAAAAAAATCCCCCGCCGGATTAAAAAATTTTTTAAAAAAAAGTTTGAATTCCCTTTGAAACATGCAATTCTCAAGCTCAGTAAAATTAAAGAGATATTAAAAATGAAATAACTTTAAAATATCTTATCTTAATGGAAAATGGCAATGCGTAGATGAAAAATATTTCTTTGACAAACATGGTGTCCTTTTCACTAAAAACATAATAAATGAAATTAAAAAGCATTTTTTATCATAATTTTTTAAGGAAAATGTTGCATTTTAATTTATTAGCATATTTTAATACAAGAAATTATATTTCCGAATCATTAGAAAAAAAGGCGCAAAGCAATTTTTATTTATCTCTCATTAACTCTTTTTTTTGACAAAGTGTGTAATTACGTCAAATTATGCACATATTTCAAAATCTAATTATTGCTAAGGCATATGAGAATAATATTTCAAAGCGATTGAAGTAATTTTAATAAATTCTTTTATATTTGCTTCTCTCGTGCAACTAAAAGACTGTTTCATTTTGAAAATTCTTTTTTAAGTGAAGACTCTTTATTTTATTAAATGTATTTCAAGAGCATAGTTATCAATCTGCAATTCATTAGATCAGTTATATATTTGAATATGGAATATACTTTAATATTGACATCCTTTTGATTTTGAAAGTTTTATAATTCTTATTAAAACAGTATAAGTAAAAAAAATCACAAATTCCTTCTTTTTAATAAACTGATAAGTAGTTATAAATAATTAACACTTTTTTGATAATTTCCAAAGTTCTTTGTGTCTACGGGCCTCGTGCAAAGCTAAATCTATTTAAACTAACTGTCGTATGAAAACATTTGGAGGGAGAGCGCCAGCTGATGATTCATCATCGAAAAACAGTTTAAAATAATGAGACTAGCCCCATAGAAGCTGATTACTGTTTTCGATTGCCATTTTATTAATCTTACTTCTTTTCTCAAAGGTGGAAACTATGTTCGTGAAACTAATGTGATGTGAAAACGTTTGAAGAGAGATTGCAAGCTGATTCATCACCATCTGCGAACAGTTTAAAATAATGAGACTAGTCCCATTGTAGCCGATAATAGCTTTTGATTGCAATCATATTAACCTTACCTTACTTCTCGACATTGGAAACAATGTGTCTGAAACTAATAAGGTGTGAAAACGTTTGGATAAAGATTGCCAGCTGACTATTCATCATTTGAGAACAGTTAAAGATAAAGAAGCTAGTCCCATAGTAGCCGATAGTAGTTTTCGATTGCAAGCTTATTGACCTTACCTTTCTTTTTAAGGTTGGAAACTACCTTCAATTTCTAACTATCTGAAAGGATACGTTTAGACGTAAGTTTTGTTTGATATAAACAATTTTCTATATAACATTAAATTTGCTTAACATTCATTTCAAACTTTACGCATTTTTTTAATGCATATATGAATTATTTTATTTCTAATTCTATAACCTACAATGTATTTCTTTTAACCTAGGCTTAAAATTGAATTATTTAAGCCTTCTGATTTACTAACATAATTATTTTCGCACCCAATTTTTGAGTGAATTCCACAATTCCCAAAATAATATTAAATAATAACATTAAATATGTTCAATACTCATTACAAAATTTAAAAAAATTAGTTGTATTTTAAATTATATCATATCTTTTTATTTCTACAAACTTCTCCAACAAAGAATAACGATGACAGCCCAAGAAGTTGTTTGCGACGGATAACGTTTCACAATTCTTCACAGAAAAGCACATTTCTTCAAAATGTAATGGAAAAAATTTGCATTCAGATTAGATTCATGTTTTCTGAATATTAAATCTTTTTTGAGCGTACAAAAAAATTTCGAGAATTTTGCTAGAAATGAGGAAGGAAAGGATGATCTATTCTCTTATTTATTTCATTCCCGTTGCTTCGTATGTCTTTTGATTATAATGAAGTTTATTAGTATTTTAATAAAAAGCATAATCACGCAATTTAAGTCTGGAAATTAATAAGTTTGTGTTTCAATATTATTTTCCGACAATTTTATTAGATTTTTTTTAAATAAAAAAAGGAAAAAATGTAGTGATTTATATGCTATTTATATGTTTTCATGGTATACTTAGTATGAAAAAAAGATACTGTTTTCTAACGGAAAGTACTCATAAAATATTATTTTGTTGATAATAAATTGGACTAGAACATGAGTGCTGTTCTATCTCAAGTTGCAATATTGTTCTATATTGGATCAAAGTTATTCGATATTCAACAGTATTATACAGCCACTGCAAATATTTTTTTTAATATCATTCAATATTGTTCAATATATAAATGTTAGTAAAGAAATGTGCATTTCATAGTCACATGCCTATTAGCACACGGTTATAATGTTACAATATAACTTGAATTTTTTGCTTTATTATCAAGATATTTTCAATATTCTGAATTTCGGGGAATATCAAGTCATTACCGTACCGATGTTTTCTAGAATTTTCTGCTAATATTGATGGAAAATTAAAGACGTTTCTTAAGCAGCACTTTAACCCTTTCTGCCCATCCTGTGGTATTTGAAACCGCGATATTTTAAGTTCTTAATTTTCATTTCTTTTCAAATCTTATGGTGCCGTTTTCCACGACTTTCTGATTCTTATACTCGTGGTAAAAATGAGATTAAAATAAATTTGGATGTTATCCTGGTGACCCTTATCACTAAATTCCATCAATTATTTTTATTCTACCTTTTAAAAATTCAAAGTTGAAAGGGTTAAGCCTTCTTTAGTACTGAGTTCAAGTCTTTCTTCTAATTCTTTCAAATAGGAAATTTGTTATTTCCATCCAAACCATCCGAATGAATAACACTCTAATTTACGAGCTTTCAATATCCACAATATACTTTAGTAGTATTACGTAATATTTTAAGTGACATGTGTTTTTGCTACTACTAATTGTAATTTATCTGAATAATTAAAATTTATAAATGAATAACCACTGACTGATCATGGCAAATCATTCTCTAGAAAATAAGTTTTTGCACCTTGCTAATCTTTTAAAGCATAATTCATTAAAATTACTGTTGTTTAATTTCGGTTTTCAAAAACATATGCATGGTCACAATCGATTTACGCTACTTCACGACAAACCTAATAGTATTAAGTGCTGAATTCAATTAAAATAGGTACAAATTGGTTTGTGCTGTCAGGCGACCGACTGTTAAACTGGCGGCCATGGGAATCACCTGAGTATGCTTCTGCGGAGAAGCCCAAACACTGAGCAATCTAATTTCAAATACACGCCAGGGGTTGTTATTTTACTAGGAATCGATATTGTCCAAGTTCGAAGTAAGACACTGACTAATCACCTTATCGGAATCTCGAGATATACCAAAGTATTATTGAAATTCTCCGAAATGAAAAATTGTTCCATTGCAGTACCGTGTAGAAAATAAATATTTTTGTTTGTAGAAATAATTTTGTAGATGCAAGATCTAAAAGAAGAAACTTTTGAAATGACATTGAATTCATTTCCCCATGGAAGCTGTGACATGTATTAGGGGGAGAAATGAAGAACATGTTTGTTTGCAGAAGAACACACTAGAAAAAAATTTCCTTCAATAATTTTACTATATTCTAATGGGGAGTTCTGTAATACATGTCGATGTAGGAAAGAGAATATTAGGCATCTTTGAAAGGAATGCGTAGATGTTAGTGATTAGCACCCCTTCGCTCGTAGCGTGGGATTCCCATTCTCAGCAGTTATTTAAAAATGTGTTTTATTAATAATTAAATAAAAAAAATAAGAATTGGACCAGAAAAAAAGTAGAATGAAGTGACAGAGGCTAAATTAGAAAATTAATCAATGTTTAAATTAAGGGATATCATTACATATATTTTAAAATTAATCTTGGACCTAATAAAAGTTTGAAGGAAATTGATCAATTTTGTGACTCATTTGGTTTTGATCAATTTTGCTTTTTATTTTGATATCATATACATTTCTTTATCAAATGATTTATACCTGATATGAAGGAATAGTAAATTGAACAATTACTAATTTATTTGTCAAATCATTATTGAATTTATTATTCATCAATCTTTAATATAGAATTTTATGATTTTTTCGTTGATTTACCTGTCTGAGAAGTCTTAGCATGGCACATCATTTTATGAACATTCGGTAGGCTTAGAATAAAAATGATGAATGGAATTAAAATTATATAATTAACAAAAGAATTTCAAAAAAATTGCAATAAACTGCGACAAAAAATACTCAGATTTTGGAACTTTACGAATGAAACACAAAGTTGAATTTTTATTGATTCTTTTATTAAAACAGTCGATCAATTAACACTAAAGCACAAAAATGAAAAAATAAATAAATGAAATAATAAAATGAAATCTGCTAAGCATACTTCAATGTATCAAATTAAAACATAATTTCTTGAACGGCCAAGCACCACATGCTAGCGCAATTTAAATTAAATTTTAATTCCTTTTAATTGTTTCATTGAATGAGTCACTTTAGTATTACAAAAGATTTTTAAAAAATTAGTCTCGCATTTATTGTTTAAAAAAACATCACATTTCCTATTTATTTCAATCCATATAATCAGTTGCTCAAAGTTACATTTTTCTAAATTTTATTTGCTGTAGTCATTAATTTTTTTTAGTCAGAGTTTTGTAAATGCAAAGGCAACACGTTATTAAAAGCCGATTTATTTATTCATTTATTTATTTTGAGATCGATATGTGCAGATAATAAAATTTTTATTTTTCGCCTACGGATTTTTGTTGACACCAAAAACATCATGTTCTAACATGATAATAAGAATTAAAATTTAATTGAATAAAGAAAAATGGATTATGATACTCTATTCTTAATTTTTTTAAGGTTTAAAACTCATATTTTCTTAGTTCTCAAAGATGATTATAATTTCTAAATGAACTAGTTTTTTTTTAGAATTTGGTATTATTTAATATTTAAAATTTATAATCAAAATTTAAAAAATTGCAAAAAAAATAGGTGGCAACTTGGAAAATTCAATTTTCAGTTGAAATATCAACTATATTTAATTTTCTTATTTTAAAAACAAATTTCATTACAAAATCATTCGAATCTCTTTTCTGCATTCATTCTTTTGGAAGTTGCATTGATTTTAATGTTATTTTAGTTTAAATTTTATTATAACTATATTGTTAGTTTTAAAGGTTCAATTACATTTTTCTAACTCTATATTAAATTTAAATACTTAAATGGAACACTATATTCTATAGATTATAATGCATATTTTTACTTCAATTTTGTTATAATAATTTATAATATTTTTTGTAGTTAACATAGATATCAGTATTCTGTACAGAAAAAAATGTTCATTTAAAATAATTTTGCGATTTCTTTATTGCTTACAAATGTAAAAAAATCAAAATTCTTGTTATAACATTCTTTTAAAAATTGGATAATTATTGATTATTTCTTACCTTAGAAACTACTTATCGTATATCTTAGCAACAAAACTATGAATATATCATTTATAAAATTCTTTTATGATTTATTTTATCTCTTTTTATCAAAGAAACCATATTTTTCTAATTTTATAAACAATTTTATGTTTAAATGATATGCTTTTAACTTACTTTTGTGCTTTGCTAAATATGCTTTTGTTACGTAATTGTTTTTACCAATCTAATTTACGCAATATTATAAAGTTTCGAAAAATTGGCCCGAAAGTAATCGCATAACCTTATTTTTGTTCAATAAATTCAGAAATATTTTTTTGTTTATTTATCAGAACTCATACTTTCAGTTCTCACAGTTATATTAAATTTATTATTATATTTTGTCGTCTCAGGGATCAAGAACTTGAAAACATTGCCTTGTTCTTCAGATTTTAATAGGAGATGTTTTTCAAATGTTTTCAAGACTAGTTACAAGAATCGAGATTACTGAGAATTATCAATGCTTCGTGTTAGAATTGGTAGCATGGGACATCAAATAGAAAGGTAGGTACATGATCAAAGGTCATGACATAGAAACCTAATTTAACTCGCTACTTGGCCTGGCAGATGTAATCGGAAGAGAGTCGTCGGGCGTCTTTGGAATACAACGATATTGAAAGGGAATTTGCAGAAGATAATTCAGGATGGGTCTTGATAGAACTTTTAAGAGATGTTACAGAATCTGAAGTGAACCTCGTCACCTCACTACGGTTGAAGCGTCCCAAAATAGCTATTCTCTTGAACATTGGGTACAGTCAATACGATATATATCTGTCTTTTTTTTCATATTCGAAAACATACATTTATATATTTACATATTCATAGTTTTGCTGATATAGGTTATTATCTTATTTTGTAAAATCTAAAAAAGGTATATTTTTGGATAAATATCCTTAAAATTGCGGATTTCGAACATTAAGCCGTGATATATCTGAAAATTCTCTTTTTAAAACACTATTGAGAGTTTTAACATGTATAATACATACTTTATATAATATATTCTTAAAAATAAAATAAAATAGTTTAATTCATTTTGTAAAGATTATTGAAATCCGGAAACAGTTTCAAATAAATAAAATAAAAATATATCATGAATTATTCATTAGTTGTAGAATATATATATATAATTTTTAACAAACTATATTGATTGAAAATATTAATGACGTAAGACTTATTTTTGTCTAAACAAATCAATAAATGTTTGATTAGAGTAAAAATGAAACTATTTTCATAAGACTAAAATAAATAACATATTTATTTTACAGGGGGTTTTTTAATGCATTGTTGCACCTTTTTGATATAAGGTTATATATAAAGGCATTTTCCAATGATTTTATGAGTTTTTAACAATGATACAGCTTCAGCTACATTGATGTATAAAACAGTATTTAAAGCATTATCGAGTTTGCCTTAAGAAGACAATTTTTACGGACTTTTATTTCACCTTAACTTGTTTCATGTTGGTAGATACAGAATCGTGTAATATTTTTTTTAAATTTCTTTCTTCTGCTCTGTTCTGAAATTTTGGTTCATTACGTAATTAAAAATACACTGTTTACATATTTTCTTAACTTAATTATAAATAAATCAATAATTTAAATTAAATTTTGATTCATAGTTAATGGCGCCATCTAGTAATGATTAATCTGAGAAAAAAATAGGTACATATTTTTTTTTGAAAAAGGAAGGAATTCTTTCTTTATAAAAGGAATTTTTTTAACTGTAAATTATTTTCTCACGTTCAGTAATTGAATAAAAGTAAGATTATATAATCTTGTATTTTCATCACATTTTCCAGTTTAGTTTTTAATTTCAATCCAGTCATAGTTATGAACAAATTATTAAAATAAATTATAAAAATTTAAATGCAACCCCAATTTTTAATTAATTTTTTTTCATAAATTGTATTTTTAATTGAAATAATATTTGATAGAGATGTATATTCTTCAACTCAAATTTCTTATTAGATGAATTCAAAAGAATTTTTATTTACCTAAATTATTTTTAATAAAATTATATGTAGTAAAATAACGAAAATATAAATTTTCATGCACAATAAGATCTTTTCTCCTTGGATAAATCGGTAGCAAACAGAAAAGTAGAAAAATTAATTAAAGGAATTGATTAAATGTATCTCAATTCTGCTTTTCAATTTCTTCCTGACATTTTATAAAAATTTTCAAAGGTCTAGAGTTTCGATAGAATATCAATTTCAGATTCTTACAGCAATTGTATCTCTTTGGATTTATAATAATTTAATGTTTAGGAAGGATGTGTTATGTCGCCTCTGTATACTTCCACATAACATTTGTATATAAATTTTTAAAAGGGAAATCGAGTGTTCAAGACATGATATTCCGGTTTCCACATGGAAATAAAAAATTAGACAACAAATGTTAAAATCTGAAAATTCTGAAAATTCTTTTTATTTTTATTCTATTTATTTATTTTTATTTTTTATTTTCAGAAATCAGTCGAACTTTTTACCAATATTTCTAAGTGCAGTCTTAGAGTAAGAGAATTTCTTTTACAAATGAAATTTTTATCCGATAATTTTTTATTGTCAGGAAATACAAAAAAATTATTAGTTTGAGAGTTTAATTATATTATTACCCAATTTTAAATGGAAATTGAGTATTGGGAGGTGTTATTTCGAGTCTAATTAGATAAAAAGGAAGATTTTTTTTCGCTTTAGTTACACTCACAATAACACCGAGAGGGCATTTTAACCTTAATAACTTTAACGTGTAAAAACGTCCATTGAATTTTTATTGGGAATAAATTATCAACTCCGAAGGCATGTGATTTCAAAGATAATAAATAGTTATTAGATTCCCGTGCCCCCCCCAGGGAATTAATATTCGAAAATAGATTATCAGATGAATTATTTTCGACAGCTCCAAATTTAATATTTAATTTCATTTTTAGCTTAAAGCGAATCCGACTCATATTTGAGTTCAATTTCTCAACATAAATTAAATGTGACATTCATTTTTATTAAGTTATAACATAAATATTTCTTTCATTGCTTAAAATTTAATATAAAATAACACCCATTTTATTTATCTATTTTTTTTAAAAAAATAATGTTAGATGAAACTTTTAAGTTAAAAACTTTTTTATATGCATTTGAACATTTCTTTCAGAAATATCAATAAATAATCGTTTTAAATTTAACTAAAGAGTATTAAAGAAATTAATATTCAATAAATTTAAAATATTACAACATTTAAAAGGATCCAATTGGTGCGTTACAAAACATTTATATTTTAAAACTCCAAAAATTAATAAGATATGAATATTTTACATTTTAACTTTCTTACCTGAAACTAAATAACTATTTCCTCCATCCTTTAACTCTCGTCTCGCAGCAGAAGTTTCAGAATTTTAAAATTTCGGAAATATTATTCCAAGTTCAAAAATCAAGAAAGTAAAATATTTTTAGTCCAGTTTTTCGCTTTCAATCAGTCCAGTTGGGAAAAATCTCTCCCCGGGAAATATTTTCTGGCGGACGAAAAGATCAACACATCTGTCAGCGGGAGCGGCGAAAGATGTTTTGAGAGTGGGGCAAGTTACGACGCATGCGCACTGCATCGACCAATGATAATCGGATACCGTATCCTTTGACTGTTGCCTGTTGACAGCAGGACAAAAGAGCAGGATAGAAATTTTGAAGTGAATTTGTACTTCGAGAAATGTTTATTAATCTATGCGCCCATAGCGGGAAAGCATGAAAAACTTAATTGAAAATTATCTATTCAAGATAATTGTTTAAATTAAAGGAAATCCTATGCTAATGTCATTAGTATAATAAAACAAAACTATTATTGTTTTATAAACTTCAAAGAATTCCTGTAAATTATCAAAAATGACTCAATTTTTTTAAAAAAATATTTCCATGAATAAATGCTTTCCAAATTTAATTCAACAAAGTAAAAAACGTTTTTATAAATTGTAATATCATTATCATTTAAAAATTAATATCATAGGATTAAAGTAATCAAAGAAATCTTTAGAATTAGAAGATACTTTTATGAATAAAAGTTTGTGTTCTTTTGGGTTTACATATATATTTTTCTTTTTTAACTAAAATGATGCACATATTACCTTTAAGTTTTAAATATATATTGAATTTATTTGAACTTACATTTAAAAGGAATTAGTCATTAAAGGGTTAAGAGGCCCGTTCAAAAATGGGTTAGAAAAAAATAATTTGGATTTGCAGTTCTCAGTAGAAATTTGGGGAACATTTTCCAAGAAAATATATATTATACACACTAATTGAAAATTCTAAATTTGCTTTTTAAATGACGTCAATTTAAATTTTGTGCAATGTTTTCATAGTGTAGACAATTTTTGATATATGGGAGTTTACAGACAAATTTTTGTAAGGTAACATAAAGACTTTCAACAAATGTATTAT
>JAOUZG010052822.1:1594338-1618132 GCA_026289955.1 Argiope argentata
TATATATATATATATATATATATATATATATATATATATATATATATTGCTGATTTTCTATTAAATAGAATCAGAGTTAAATCTGTAAGGCTAGCCCTTTTTAATAAACAAGATTTCTGTATAACATTAGAATAACATGCAAACATTTAAGGGACACGCATTTATTTCAATAGTTAAAATGCTTCCTTAAGGATTCATAATTATGATGTAACTTATTAGCTTTTTTATTTTGTTCTTAGCTAGTTAAATAATAATAAAATTTTCTAGTTTGATTTCACATTGTGACATTATCAATAAAGAAAATACCTGTTCTTTCAGACAGGAATTCTTTTCACTCTGCATATATTTTTGATTTAATTCTTCAAAATGTGTTAATTATGCTTTAAAAGTGAAGACTGATTATTAATGCATTTTCTATGTTTTCCCTCAACCTGAAGAAATAAGGGAATCATTAATAGGAGATATATTAAAACTTTAGAAATTAATAAATAATAATCTATTTTCTTTAATCTAGGAATTTGAGATTCATTCTACGACCGAATATATCATGCAAGTAGTCACCTTTAACGATAAGATTGTTTGATCAGGCAAATAACTTTAATATGTTAAACATAACCATAGAAAGCATTTTATAAAAAAGAAAATCACTCTTTAATTTGTTAAGATCAAAAAACACAAATTTAACTAAGCAAATAAAAACAAATTGTATAGCTAGCAAATTTTAAAAAAATACAATATACTTCGAAATAAAAATGGAATGTAAATCTTATTTCAAAATTATTTTTAAAGAAAATATTTATTTTATCGATGATAAAAAAAAACGTGATATTTAGTTGGGTGAGCTTATGTACATAACATGAGAAGTTGCAACAATTTGAACATTAGATTTTAAATAATTAATAAAAACTGATATCATAAAAAGGAAAATTAATCAATTTTTAAATATTACCAAGATAATTTTTGTGACATTGGCAAGTCAGGGAGATAGTCCATTTGGAAACGATTAACCATATTTTCGCGTCTGATTAAATTTTTGGCACTTTTTCTTCATTTATCTTTTATTTTGTTTCCTTTAAATGAATAAAATATTTGTTGAGCCTTATTCAAATTGTTTCTATTAATATTTTCCAAATTCATTTATTAGATATCCGTCGAATCAAATACAACTAACAAAACGTACTTGTAAAGAAATTTTTTTTGCATTTATTCATCATTTTATTTCTCGCCAATTTGTAATATAAAGACGCGACAGAATTTTTTTTATTTCCCTTTATAATTTATATATATAAATATTACAAGAATATTGACAGAGGAATAATTATAATTTGCACACTTTTATACAGCAAGTAAACAATTAGCACTAACAGGCTTTCTTTTTTTCACACAAATCCCATTTGGACACCCATGAAACCTATTTTCGGACAAAAAAAACTATCTGAGAAAATCCCGCGATCCCGTAGATTTAATTTGGCGAAAAGATGTGCGATATTGGCTCCTTCCGCTAAGCGATTACGACAGTTAACTGAATGAGTTACTGGTATGTTGAGAGCTATTTCGTATCCTACGTTTTCGCCAATACTCAGGCTTTTAACACCCGGATCAGGAAGGATAGGGGGTTTAAATGCACTGGCAGAAAGGTTTTATTCCCAAATGGAAGTAAGATGTCACTTAATACAGAAGACCTTTAGGATAAAGATGAGACCAATTAAGAAAAGAAAAATTAAATGATAGCTTTAAAAAAAATTAAATGATAGCTTTCTGATTAAATGATAGCTTTGCTATATTTCATAATTTATTTACCTTTTATGTAAGGGACTTTATGTAACGGAGAAAATTATTTAAACATACACAGCATAATACTATTTTTCTATGCGCATAAATCTCTCTCTCTCTCTCTCTCTCTCTCTCTCTCTCTATATATATATATATATATATATATATAGATATATAGAGAGAGAGAGAGAGAGAGAGAGAGAGAGAGAGGGGGGAGGGAGGGAGAGAGAGAGAGAGATTGCGATAACAATTTGAGTATCCTTCTTAAACAAAAATGTTATTATTTGTTAAGTATTAGAAATTATAAACAAATAAATGTTTCTTTTCTTTTCTTATGTTTAGAATTAGCTGTTTTCATTTACTAATGAATAACCATTACTTTAATAACTGATTAAATGACTGATTAATGATACTATATATTCTATTTATTTACTTATTTTATTTGTCAGAATAAAATCTTAAACTACAAATCACAACTCACTTTTAATCAGTCCAAATCTGATTTTACTGTTTTATATTTAAAAAAGAATTAGTGAACTCAAAAAACATTATTCAACTCAAAAACATCATCAATATGATTTATTAAAGTCATACCCAAAATTTAATAATACACCTCTATTTTCCTTTCAAAAAATAAAAATTGGTTGTTGTGCCCGGCTGATTTTTTTTTTTGAAATATCTCAATAATAGAAATTTCAAAATTGCCGTCGACCGACAATCAGACTATAGATAAGACCAAGATTGGAACATTAAAATTAGTCATAGTCAGAATTTTTGATTAAGTTCGATCATCTGCAAAATTATTAAAATGCAGTATCATCCCGGCTTAGTCAGTACCATCCTGATAGATAGATATCTAAAGATTGATTAGAAAATTACATTCACAAAAAAATGAGTATCACATTGTGTACTATTAATTTTATTTCTTTTTATTAGTTTATTATAAAAATTGCTTTCATAGTTTATTCCTGAAACTATCAATGTGATAATATAGTATATAATTTAAGTTCCAAGAAATATCTTCAATATTTTGAATTTAGTATAATAATTTTATATTAAATATAAAATCTGATAAAGAATATTTAATAAACACTCTCAAAATAGTTGAATTGCAGGGGATTGCTTCTGCTCAGAATTTTTACCTATTTTTAAATGTGTGAATTATATTTATTAAATGCAATAAAAATTCAAGGAAAGATATTTCTAAATTTTGCAGAGCGTAACGGCAAAAAATCTTCCAATAGGTCCCTATTGGAAGATTTTCTTGGTATGTGCGTAGTATGTATGTATGCATGCATGTATATATATACGTATTCTCTATTAATTTTGAATTGGAAGTAGGTTGCAGAATCGCCCTCCAGAATCATGGAGAGAGAGCACATATTGACTTTTCAATTTCGTGTTATTCAGCACAAGAAGGTAATAAGGCATAAAGAAAATAACGAAACATTTATCCCTGGCCTTATATATGATATTCTCCTAAATCACACACGCATTAACTTTAGACAAGGGAACACGCATTAACTTTTAGACAAGGGAAACCGATTATTCTTTTTTAAAAATCTAGTTATATATGTGATTTAGTATCCATCTTCTGGGCATGTGGACTTAATAACGCATTAACTTTATAATACTTCATTTGATTTATTAAATTAGAAAAGTGGAATGGATCAGGGATATAACATTTTAGAAGGAAGCTACTATAAGCTAAATGAAGTTAAAACTTTGGGAATTAATTACATTAAAATTTAGAGTTTAAAATTATATTATATATATATATATATATATATATATATATATATATATATATATATATATATATATATATATATATATATATATATATAGTTTTTCAAGCATTGCCCATGTAATACTGTAAACAAAATAACTGGAATAATTTTGTTTGGACTCAACAGGCTTCAAATATGTTGTTAGAAATGTGAGGGTAAGCTATGGTATGGTGTAGGTGTTTGACACAATGTCTAATTTAAGACAAGCTGTGCCATTCACAAGTAGGAAATGCGAAAATCCCGGGTGAATTCGTAAATGCCAATCTAGTTTAAAGGGGGTGGGAACATTCATTTCACTATAACATTATTAATATAGAATATAGAAAAATAAATTTACTATACAAATTAACCTTTGATAACAATTCTGAAAGAATTGTGATAACTGCAATATTTTAGAAGTTAGGAATTGAGAAGGGATTTTCAAATCTTAATATTAACTGCTTCAAACATTAAAAATTTGTTTCCGGATAGTAACTTAGATGTAAAGTAATCTGCCTTGCCTTTGCATTTTAGCTTGCCGAGATGAATTTTTTAAAACTAAACGCAATAAATTTACCAATGAAACACTTTATAAAATTAAATAAGAAAATCTTACAATAATCAAAATCTTTCTTCTTTCTTTTTGCCTTCAAACTTTTCAACTTCATTATAAAACCATAGACAAATTCTCAGCATTTAATAAAAGTAAATCTCACTCGAAAAAAAGTTTCACCATTCACATCATCGCTGACGAAAGTCAAAAGAGATCTAAATCAGATCATATTACAGAGATCTAAATCAAAGGGTTTTCCCAGAGTGCTGTAAATTAAATTTGGCGTCTCGATGTGAGCGATAGTGATTTCCCCTGATTACAGGTGAAGACAATTTATAGGATGTTCCCCTAGATAATTCAGAACAGCGTCGCGCTGTGTAATTTCATTCCTTTTAACAACCAACTGCCTATGAGCAAAATATAAAGATATTGATTCTTTTCTTATTCTGACGTGGATGTCAAAACCAGCTAAAGCAAGTACATTTATGTGATTTGTTGGCAAAGGGTTGCCCTTAAATGGGATTTAAAATGTTAAGGAGTACTTTTGAAAATTCAGGGGACATTATTTACGGTCATATATACAGAAACATGAGGTCAATATAAACAAGATCATCTGCAAAAGAGAGATCACTCTGAACGAAATTCTACTTTTCAACAAGTTCTTTCTCAGCGAATATCTTTGGTTTTATTTGACTTTTTATGAAGCAAAAACCACTCTAAAGTTTACGAGAAACAGATATAATTAAAATTAGATTAATAAAAGCATTTTAATGTGATTATGAAATATAAAAATATAATATAATCCACAAAAGTTATTTTAAATTAAAATGATGAGCAGACTGATCATAAAGAAACTTTATCGATATTGACACTCATAATGTTCAAGAATATAAAACGTAGTTTCCGACTCACACAGTGAAAAAGCATAAAATGTCAAAAATAAGGAAATAATTTAATTGTTGGCTCTCACAGATGCAATTATAATGATAATATTAAATCTCTAAATGGAAACATTCATCCCCCCGGCCCATTACATGATTTTCACATCGGAATTTCACAGAATACTTTGGAATGGTACTTCAGACATTAGGGTCTAAAATGTAGATTCGTATAAAACTTTGAAGTTAATCGACCAAGTGTCTGATGGTTTATCCATTGTCATCCCCCCGCATGTAAACAGTATAGCTAATAAATGCAATATCTTAAGTAGATGTAATCCGAATTGTGAATTCATTATTCAAACTGTTATATGAGTCACATTTGTTTCAATCCATAAACATACTAAAATAAAAAGCATTCTAAATGTTCAATTTATTTTCTCACGAAGAATAAAACAAACACTAATTGGCTCTAGAAATAAAAATCCTAAACACTCATACAATTCATGCCCTTGCCCATTAACTAGAAATTTTACTAGAGAAAATTCAAAAGAATTCTGAAGGGTTACACTCTCAGATTATTTGGAATCATTTTTATGTCTCAATAAAAACGATAACTCAAATCAAAATGCACAGATTTTGGAACAATGTTTTTACATTGAAATTGGATGAAATCCATGAAAAGAAAGACTCTACATCTGATTGTCCATTTGCATATCAACAGCAATAATCCATGTGACAGATATTCAGTAAATTGTTTCTTTACTTTCATTCCAGAGGCAAATAAAATTTTAATTAACTCTATAAAATGTTTGAATGTCGGTCATCGGTCTATTCTTGGTCTATTGACCTGAGCAAACGCAAAGCATATAAAAAGCATAAATTTTTGTTCTTGTTACTTATGGAACTTGCCATGGACAAGCCCGTTAATGAAGTCAGCAGTTCAAGCCGAGTTTGTGTAGTATCTTTTGAGGCTAAAGGTCCCTCAGCACCCGAGGTCTGACTGCTAATTATGAAATTAACACATAATGTAGAAGGAAATTTAAAATTTTTCATGCCTAAAACAAATGAAGAACTCAAAATACGCTTTTATAATGCACTTAATACGGTGACTGCTGATATGCTTATGAATGTATGGCATAAAATAGACTACAGCCTAGATATTGTTCGTGCGACCAAGGGAAGTTACATAGAACATCGATGACGTATGTGTACAAAAATTTGAAACTCCTTCCAGAATATGTGTTAATCTTATCGATCAATTCCTTTTTCATTAAATAGTTACAGACGTTTTTAACCGTAAGATAAATTTTGAATTTTCCTGTATAATGAAATCCAATTTTGAAATTGTATGCCTTTTACAGTATTTCCTTTCCAATTGTAACAAATGATAATTCCCTATGGACTTTAAATAATAATTGCTAGAATCTCGATAAAATAGATTTCAAATCAAAATACTAATAAATTTAACTTTTTAAAATTATACAGGTTGATGTTGTTTTTTTATGGCACTTGCCGTGGGCAAACTTCAAGAGATAGCTAGTGATTTGAACCTGATCAGTGTTTCTTGTTTTGTAGTAGCGGCAACTAGGACCAAGAGTACGACTTAACTTCTCACTCATCACATTCGCTTGCACAGCCTCTTTTTTTACAGGAGGGCACATTCCCACTCCTTACAGATAGAGCACAGAAGAACAACAATCCCCAAACCGGGATTCGAACCCATTACGCCCAGATCACGGAGAAGACGTGCAACAACTTATGCCAGGAGGCTTGGAAAATTATGTATGCTTATCCTGAGAGGGAAATGTTATAAGCAAATTGGTTGTTAGATTGGTCAATTTTTTTGGTGGATTAGCCTGCTTTATTTTAAATCATTTATGTTTTTACAAACTATAATATTAGGTTTGTTTTTGAGTGATGTTTATGATCGCAAGGACCACATTTGGCCATGCTGTACCAAGCAAATGTAAAACTTAAATGTAGAAATCAAATATGGTAGCAGATAGTAGATTTAATAGGCATTGAAATATAAAAGCATATGGAAATAATACTTAAAGTATAATTAAAATATAAAAACATATGGAAATAAAACCGAGTATAGTATAAAAATACAATACCGAAAGATCAAAACATAAAAATTTTAATACGAAGAGCAAAATAATGATTTATAAATCCTTACTGGAGGATATATATGGAGCTAAGGAACAAAGAAATAAAACTAATGTTAGCAATACTAAATTCAAAAGTTAATAGATTTTAAAATATTTGATTGATATATATCACCCACCAAGTCCTGCAGATTAATATCGATGTTTTAAAAGGATATAGTTCCAACTAGAGAAAGGTGTTTCAAAATGAGGTAAAATAAAATTGTTTGTTTGAAACCAGAAAGATGTAGCTCTTATGGTTAGTTCTCAAGTTACTGAAGATATTGAGGTGTTTTCTCATTTTGTTGCAATATAAAGATAACTCTTGGAGTTATCGCAACTTTCTTCTAAAACCTCTTCCTCTTAAGAGCATAGAATATAAAGATGAAATGGAATTTTTTCGCACATAACGTATTAAATACATCCCGCAAAATGAAATGGGATTTTATGAAGTACTACAAGATGATTTTATAATGTACAAAGAAGACGAGCCCAACGTTACAGAGAGGAAGTGTGATGATCAATAGGAAGATAATTTGTTGCTTCTAAAACCCCGTTTTATGTACATTTTGTTTATAGGTTTTTATTTATTTTAAATAAAATAATGTTATAGTAAATTGTATTTTTATTGTAAAATATTTTTCATAGAGGTAGACAGACTATCTTTTTGGTTGCAAGAAAGGGGTAGCTCCAAAATTTTAATATGTGCCAAATGATCTGAAAAATATGTTTGAGTGAAAATACAGTCATAATATTTAGGAACATCTTCCTACAATTTAGAATTTGGAATTCTCAAATGTTTTTTGCTGCTTTCCGTAAGCTTAAATAATTTCAAATATCTCCCTTAAATTTAAGTAATAAAATTTCTCTACACTGACGGAATCGGATATGTGCATATTTTTTTTCCTGTTCGTTTGTATTTGTAAATAGATTCAGCTTTGACGCAGTCCTTTCAATAAACATTTGATTCTTTAAAAGACACAACGAATTTCTATTTATCTCTTATTTAATATTTTACGCATTGAGTTCTGCAAACTGCTTTCTGTTGAACCAAATATCAAGGCAAAAGTTGGTAAAGATTATGATTTTTATATTTCTTTCAAATTGTAAATTTCTATTTATTATTTTCTTTATTGTTACTTCAAATATATTTGAAGGTTTTGTACTCGAATTCTTAGTCTTATTTTCTTGTTTAATCAAGGATTCCACTTTGGAAATAATTGAAAAATTATGTATTTTTTTCGGCATTTACTTGGGGTTATTTAATCATATAAAAATTTTAATGTGCGATGGTTTTATTCCTTTTTCGTTAATAATTTTGCTTATTTTCACTTTGAAGTTTTAAGATAATGCAATAGAAATATTTCTATGCAGAAAGCGCGAAAAACCCATGACTCAATCTATAGAATGTTTAAATATTTAATTTTAAAAATAAAATAAATTTAAAAGTAGTGAATGATAATTTGCATTTCAAATTGTAAGCTGTTGCCGAAAATATTTTATTCAAAATCCTATAGTTTTTAAAAATTCTTTAACAAATTTTTTACAAAAAAAATTAATATCCTGTATTTAATAAGTTCAAAATATCTTCTTCTGTAATGAAGAAAGCATATATTAAAAATTTCAGTTTATAAAGATATTTTTCAAAAGGCATTAAGCAAACTCGAAACATTCTATTATATTTATAAAAATATGATAATAATAAAATATATTTATATTAGTACTGAGAAATACGCCATTTTCGGGAATAAAATATCCTGAACCATTTTTCAGAATCCCCTCCCCCCCCCCCCAAAAAAAAAATGTTTCACAAATAATTTAGAAAAAAATTCTTTGAACTAAAAGAGAAAGTCAAAAATTATATTATTCATTTCAATGCTTGAAATAATAAAAAAGGCGGACATGCTTTCATCTTTTCTTGTTTCTTTTTCTGCCAAAACTTTTGAAATCAGTTAACCCACCTTTTTATTGTTCAGGAAAAGAACTCTCTTAGTATTTGCTTGTATCAATACATTTATTTTATTTTATGAATAATTTAACAATCATTCTTCTAAAAAGAAAAATGATGGTGGAAGTGTTTAATTGCTGCTCGACGGGGCAAATAATTCGTATTAATTAGTCACTCGATATGAATATTGCAATTTGATAAGAAAATGTTTCTTTTCTCTGCTCAATTATAGTAATTAATTAATGGAATTTCTGATATCATAATTCTTTATTAATGTATTAGATTAAAATAAAAAAATCAGTTTATTTATCGGTAAAATTATAAATATTGTTTGGAAAAAATCTCAAGAAGACAATACTTTCTTCAAACTTTCCTCTTCTAAATTATTGATATTTCACATAATTTCTTTTTTGTTGTTGGTGGAATAAATAAAATCCTCAAATTAAGTTGAATAAATGAAATTAAGTAAATAATGTAGAATATTTTTCTTAACAGGGCTTTATTATCTATTTTTGTGTTTCAGCTCTAGTATGTTAAACGAATTTACTCCCATTTTTTACATTTCCAAATGCAAACATTTTCAAAAAGAATTAAAATGTGTCTAGGCTCTAATGTGTATCTACTTTCTTGTAAGCGAAAATACAATCAAAACCAGTAATATAAAAAAGAATGTTAAATGTCACTTTTTACTTAGGTTGACGACGAAAATTTTTATTTTAGTTACTTTTTATTAAATAATTACAATTAAAATACATATGATATAATCACAATATTAATAAGTGGTGAAATAAGAAGAGAAATGCTTTGCAGTTTTCCATTCTCCTACTGAAATTTAATTCTTGACAACAAGCTCAATCTTAAAGTTAGGTAGAAAAAGTGGCCAAGCATTGATGACAAATATTTTAAGGAGACAATCGGAATTGTACCAAAAACTGACACTTTCTTGAATTCTATTTTTTGATCCTTCTTTCTAACAGCTAAGATTCAGTTAACTCACACTCAAAAATCATTTAGATAAAACGTAGACTTAAAGCAAACATTCTCAAAAATTTATCAAAACATGATTGATTTTTTCAAAAATTGATCTCGTATTCATCCACTCAAACTCCATGTAAAAAATACTGAAATTCTCTCATTTTGAAATTTAACTACTGCCTATTGATTTCAATTTTTATTACAAACTATTTAAAATATTAAAAATTAATTTACTATATTAGTATTTTAAAAAACTGTATTAACATCAAGCTGCATCCATTACAAGTTTTAAAAAATGTATTTGAACTTGAGTGGATGAATAAAAAGTATTTTATTAAAGATTGAAAATTTGACAATATATATAAATAAGGAGAGTGTGAACTAATAGTAAGAATTGAAAAAAAATAGTTGTCGTTAAAAATTCTGAGCTACAAATTTTGAGAAATGTCGATGTTTAAAACTTCTATGAGCACGAAAAAATATTTTTTTTAGAATTATGTACCATACTGGGAACATAATAATTCAAAAAGTTATCTAATTAGAATGAGGAAATTTGGAATAGTTTTTAAAATATATTTTTAGATTCCTATCGAATTTTGAACGAGTTGCATTCAGAGGAACTGTTCAATCTTAGATGAACACGATAATTTCAAAGCATAAAAAACTGGATAAGTGAAGTTTAGTACATGGGTTTGGCATCTGAAACACAGATTCCTAAATTTTAAACCAAATCAATCAAAAAAGTTCAATTCTTGTTCATCACTATATTTGTGTGCATGCTAACGTAATAACTCAAAAACAAGGACTTAAATAACTGAAATTTGATATACGAGGTTTCAACTATAATTGGAGATCCCTATTATTAAAATCCAGTTCAAATAAACGGAAGAAATGTTTCTACATTATAAATTCAACTTTCGGATACTTATGTATTAACTGCATTCGAGGGATTAAACTAGTTGTGATTTTGAGCTACTTAAATAGCACTTCCACAATAATTAGTTAATTTTATAAGAATATGCTGATTTGCTTAGACCTCATTGAATTCGTTTATAATTTAACAGAAATCTGCAATTTTTAAGGAAATATCAAAAAATCAATAAACCAATTTTTCATATTGGTTGTCCTTTTTCTTAGACAAACAAAAAATTGAAAATTACTATTTTTATTGCAAGGGCTTCCACAATATCGACACTCATGAAAATTTACAAACTGAAATATTTAAAAATTGTTGTGTTTTATCGTAAGATAAATAAAATGATTGAAATTGTATATACATTTATGTAATTTCTTTATTATATCTCCTTCTGAACAATTGGGTCAAATTTTTACACTCATTTTAAAGAAAAAGATAAAAAATGACCTCAATTTTTCAAAAAACAAATTAAGTAACTAATTAGAAATTAATAAAAATTTAGGCTTTTTCTTTATTTTTCTTCATAGGAAATTACCCATAAAAACATATTTGTTATGTTTTAATTAATTATGTTTAGCAGAATAATTCTTTAATATATATATTTATATATAACCAGGTTTTTAGTTGTTACAATTAGTGAATCAACTATTCAAGCATAAATAAATCTCACAGTTGAAGGCAAGAAAAATAAAGCTCTTGAGAGTAAACGAAATAGATATACGACAACCTGTTAATAGTTCCACTTGATTAGATTTTAACCAAATATTTTACTATTTTTAAAGAGAAAGTTAATCCGAAAGAAATTACATCATTTTAAAATAAATGATACAAATTTCATTTTTATGAAATTCTTCTGTCTAATTTTATTAATTCTCTAGAAATTGTAATGCAAATGCTTTTGATTAAGGAAATCTATATGCATTTCCTTACTGGACAAAATTAAGGTTCTATCATTTTTTATTTCTCTTTTATTTCAGTATTGCGTCTTCAAAATTATTTCATTTAATATCAATGTTGTTTCTATATTATAATTATACAGGGTGTCCGAGAAGTCTTTGACACATTTCAAAAATTCGGTAAAAAAATAATAAACGAGATAGAAAGTAAAATTAAATTACATTTATTACCTCACATAGTGAAGTTTTTTTTAACGTATCAATACACCTCGATGTGGGCCCCTGATTTTCGGGGGCTACGAGCAAATGACTGATGAATTCTATCGACGACACTTCTGTGTCGACCCAGGACACTCCCAGTTTCCAAAAACTTATTTTTCAATGCGATAATGCTGTTACGAGATGGAGGGAATTTTCCCGTATTTCGGACAGAAATTACGTTGAACTTGAGTCACAGATTTCGATTCGAAAAACCACATACCACAAAACGCGCGCTCACTTGGAGAAGCCATTTTCTCAATAACTCTTTCTAGAGTTTCAGTACCGCAATCTACCGGGCAGTTTTGCATTTTAAAAAAAAACCTTAACGTATGAGGTAATAAATGTAATTTAATTTTACTTTCTATCTCGTTTATTATTTTTTTACTGAATTTTTGAAATGTGTCAAAGACTTCTCGGACACCCTGTATATTACACATGAAAAGATTAAAATCCCGAACAAAGTTCAGTATACCAAGTTACATTTTATTTACTCGTACGAAAAAAACAGTGTTACCTTTTGAAGAGAAAGTTCTATCAATCTTTTATTTCCAAAGAATCACTGGATTAGGAAATGACGTGTTTTCTTCACATTTCCTTGTGTTGTCCCCGGCAGGAAACAATCAAACTATTTCGGAATTTTTTCGTTTCGAAGGATTTTACAGGTCTTGAAGTTTGGAATGTTTCAGAATATTGGATTTTGGAAACATTTTCTCTGGCAACGTGTCTGTAAACAATTTCACTATCGATAAAAAAAAAAGGATACACACATATTTTCTATCCTCGCATCAATAAACACTGCAATGTTTAAGAAAAATAAATTATATTTTTAAATCTAGAGAGAAGCATTTACAATAACTGAGTGTTTTTCCTAGTTAATTGCAAAATAACTGAAAGAGGCTCCTTTGCTATCAAGAGCGCAAATGCTTAAGAATACAGTGAAGTATATCTAAAAGAAAACTTATGGTACCTTAAGGAAAATTTGAATTACAAAGAATTGTCAAAAATGATATACAGTAAAAAAAGATGTAGACAAATAAAATCACCTAGTAGATTTATCAATATCGGTCATAACGAAAAATACATTATCTATACATATAAAAAGCTGAATGTGTGCGTGCGTTGTAACTCTACATACCAGACCGTTCGACCTCGAGCTACCAGATTTGACGCATGTATTATACCTTAGAGGTCGAGAATGTGAACCTTGGAGGGGTTTTTTTTTTTTGAATTTTTCATTAGAATTTTAATCAATTGAAAATTAAAGGAAATTTTGGGTTTTGTCTGCTTTAATTTCCAAAAGTATTACAACACAATTTATTTTTACAACATGTTCAAGGTAAAAAAAATTATCTTTTTAATGATTTTAATGTTTTATATAACAAAGTAAATTTATATTTTTAATGATTTTTTAAATATGTATGAAATGAAATAAATGTGAAATATAATGTCTTCTATAATAAAAAAGTTCGGCAACTTTTTCTGGGACATATTAAAGTAGCATTATAATAGCTCAATCTTATTTAAAACACTATTATATACTGGCTGTCTTCTATAATCAGGGTCCAACCTTTAATTTCTACTTCATTAATTAACATATATCTTTCATAAGAAAATGGTTTAAATGAAATGAACAAATTTCATGTGAGTAATAAAAAACTCCGATGAATTAGAATTGTTAAAATTTTACATATATCATTTGAGCTGCGAATCATATTAAAAAAAAATTGAGACAATGATATTTTAATTATAATCTATAGTATTCAGATAAACAAAATCCATCTCTAAAATTGTTCTGATTTATGAATATTCGATTATCACCATTCAATAAAAACTGATGATTTTAAATCACTTCATCGACGATCTTAAAGATTACGCTCCAATCAGCTTCTAGAATTTGACAAGTCTTATTGACCCTAGATGATGAAAATATTGTTTCTTTTAAACTATTCTATTCAAAACTCAATACATCGATCATATTTGATAGCATAAGATAGTAACATCTATTTATTTATTTATAAATTGCAGTGTTAAGAAAATGTCGTTGAATATGATCAATTAGGACCCAAAATTTAGATATCACACTTTTTTAATGCTATGTTTACAAACAAAAACAAAATAAAATATATATTTAATGCCATTTGAATCGTTTTAAAAATAAAACTAAAAACTGAATTTTATGATAAATTTGATAAATTTTTGTAGGATAATTCTTAAGATACTACACACATTATGAAATATATTATCTAGTGCACGTAAGATTCAAATGCTGAGCGATTCTGTTTCAGTACTCATTTTTTTTTAAAAAAAATGGATAATTTTAGTAAGCAAAGGTTTTTTTAAATATGTATTGCAATTTAAAAATTTCCACTTTAATTTAAAGTTTACATTTTAAGGATAATAACAGAAAATTGGAGAGATAGATTATGGTTTAAGGCAGTTTAAACAGGAAGAGTGAATTATGTGACTTAAAAAATTTGACGAAGAAGCAATTTAAGATACATTAACCATTTCTATGTAATTGAAATCTTAACAAGTATTAAGATCGGTGTACCGGCTGGTCGCCAAAGGGAGCTAGTTTATTAAAAAGGATTAAATAAATTTAACAATCAAAAGGAATAATTATTGAAGTTTCTTCAATTTTAATCAGCAATTACAATAAATTTATAGTTCAATAAATTTATATGAATAATAGTAGTACATTCGATGAAGTAATCGTAACATAAAATTTCGAAATATGTAGAGAAATTGAAGTTTTAGATATTTGTATTGTGCTTTACATTATCGAGCACGAAAATCCATTTCGCATTTTTTTTTGAGAAGCGCTTGTGGAGGAATTGATGATTCAACTATGTTGTATAATACTGAATTTAATTTATATTATATATGAGAACAAATATAAAAATTGTTATTTTACTCTCATACTCAGCATCAGACATCATCTAAATGCAATTTCCCTAACGAAAAAAAAAATCAATCAACAAGAACTCCGAATTCCCTTTAAATTACACTTGCACTTACTTTCAGAGAGCCGTTTGATTTTATCAATAATTCTATCAAGTCTAGAAACACAGAACGGAAATCAATGCCTGCTCGCATATGAAGGTCAAACACCATACATATCGACTGTTCAATATTCCACTCTTTTCGTAATGGGAAGTAAAAATAAATCCGATCAGAAACATTCAAAATACTATGTAGCGATCCCGAGACTGATAACAAAAAATTTATTCTCTTTACATAAGCCAAAAAGCATTCCATCCTTTCCCCACTCAGTCATAATATAAACAAAATTCCAAAGCGAAATAAATCATTATTCTTTAAATGTCCACTCCTCTCGAAACAGCCGAACACGTGCTAATCCTTACAAGGTTAAATACCCCCCGATCAAATAAAAAGAAAAGAAAAAAGGTGTGAACCGATTGAAGTTTAACACTTTGTGAGATATACTCCAAAATTATAAACGACTTTGACTGCCATCTAGTGTTTGGAAATGTAAATGAAACGTTTCAAATAGAAATTGTCCAGTGTGTTATTGGGCCTGTAGAGGCAGAATGGTCAATTGCAAATTTGATATCACGGGCCGTGAACGGAAACTCGCGTGGTTACGTACATATACGTCACAATCCTCAACAGAATAAATTATATTACGACATTTAATTGTATAATCTCTTATTATATAAAGCGTTCTATGATTTTAATAACCATTTTTATTACGCATTTTGATGGAGAAGAGATAAGTGAAATGATAAAAACATAGAGGAAATTGGCATCTTTATGAACTATTTTCACTCTTTAACTTATATTTACGTTTTTATTGGGAATAATGACATTAATATCCGCATCTCTTTTGCCCTGGCGATTTTAACCGCTCCAACTAGACATTTAATTGAAACGACCTTTGTACTTAAAGCGCTATTAATTTTTGAACATGCCACACAAGGCAGTGGATATTCACTTATTTCTTATTATTTAGAGCCCATATTGCTGCATGATACTAAAATAACTTATGTTAATTAGATTTACAAAAATAAAACAATAATAGAACATAAATTCAAACATTTACGAACGTTATGATGCTTGAAATTTAATAAAACAATTAAAAGTTAATTTATGAGCTGGCATTCAAATACTAGATACATCAGTAGCAAATGTGTTTCAGTACATATAAAATTTTACATGCTAGTGATATACAGCGTAGTTTCCATTTTGAAATGGTTATAAAAGGGAAATTAGACCAAATGGTATCGAAATTGGCTATAATTTAAATGATGTTAAGGAAATTTCTTTTCGTCACCCCACTGCACCCAAAAGAAGGTTCAACAATTCACCACCAGGGGGAAATGACGTATATACAATACTGTTATGCAAAATAGGAATATTGTGTTTTTTTTAAGAAGAAGACATCGGCTGTGTTTAATAGTTTCTGAAGCGTGCAAAAAAGGGGTTTTCAATGTGGCGTCCATCATTTTTTGTAAGCAAATTGAACCACATTTTTGCATAATCAACAATATATCTTAACATATTAGGAGAAAAATTACAAACATTTCGGTGTATAGCACTTTTCAGTTCCGCCATATTGTTAACATTTTCATCATAAACAATGATTTTGAAATAATACACATTGGACATGCTTTGAAAAACATTTCAGAAACGATTAAAGATATTTTAAAATAATATTTCCAGGTCCTATTTTGCTTAACATTACTGCATACAGCGCCATTTCTTTCCTAGTGGTAAATTTTTGAATTTTTTCTATTTTGGTGAAAACGAAATTACTATGATCTTCTTTAATTTATTACTAAGTTCTTTAATAATTGGTCCAGTAGTATCCCTTTTATGGCCATTTCAAAGTGAAACTTTGAATAAAACCACCCTGTATATTCAACTCGCGCCAAATTTAATGGCTCAATTTTGTCGTATTATACTTTTAAACATAATGTAATAATTGTATTATCTTGTTTCTGTTTATAATGAAAACAGGGAAATACTCTAACATAAAAGCAATCAATTGGGAGAAATTTAAATACATTACTCAAGCAATATGAAATTACAATCATTTCTTTTCATTGGTTGACTAGAGTTTCTTTAAATTGGAAGTAAAAATATATTTGGCCGGAATTAATATAATTAACCATAGTGTGATTTAAAGCTCTAACGAAATCAAGTTTTCGCATTGATGCGTTTAATTTATTGCAAAGTTCTTTGCCTAAAGGATTGATTGACAAATAACATATGTTTTTCTGCTTTAAATTATTATTCGAGTTCTTAATCATGTTTTCTAAACTTAGCCTGTAAGAATAAAATTTTTAAATCAATTTTTTCTTCCATTTTCATGCATTAAAATTCTAAACTATCAAGTAATCGAATCACTCAGAAGTGTTCATGTTCAGTGTTTTAATAGCTATTAATTAAACTAGGATTATCTTCAATTCATATTGACTTTAAAAGAAACGAAACAATGAGTAAATTTATTAGTAATCAAATGTAATATTTTTTAAATTAAAATATTCGAGAACAGAAGATATCTAAAAAAATAACTTTAAACGTGATAGCTTCTGAATGACTCAATGATAAAATCTCTAAAAAAAGGAAGAAATTAGGAGACAATTGATGACAAACGCATTATTGTAGTTTAAAATTGAATGTACATACGTGGCGCCATCTATTATAAAATCTGAGAAATAATTGTTAGACTGCACAAGTTTGTAACTTTAAATTTAAAAAATATACTAAAAAAGCTTTAAGTAATTTAAAATTCTGTTAAAAACACAAAATAAAATTTTATAAGTTAATAAAATTTAAAACTTTTAATGAACTATCGTTTAATTAAAAAATATGATAAAACTCATAAAAATTTTATGAGTTATATTATAGTGTTTAAAAAAAATCAGGCAGCATTATGAAGATATTAAGACATAATACAATCAAGAGGAAAAAATGCATAGAATTTTAACATGTATTTCTAATTACAAGTATACAAGTTAGTATTTATAAAAATTATAGAAATATATATTTTTTTCAAATGAAGAATATTATTATTTATAAATAGAATATTTGCCGCTATAGTAAAATTTTATACTTGCTTTTGAAATTTGAAATTTCATAAATCTTAATAAATTGAAACCTTAATAAGTCTTTGAAAACATAGAAAACAAATAAATAAAGGAATGGAAAACCTCTATTAATGAGGAAATACTCTCATAACTTCAAAGTAAGAAATTAAAGGAAGTAGAGCCATTTTTTTTCAAATTTTTAAATATGATAAGTCTATTTTGTAGAAAAAATAGCTTTGCAGTGTTTAGAAGCGAAGGTTATATTTCGACTTCAAAATCATAGAATAAAAATCTCTTATAAAAAATTTATATTTCGTGATGAGTATTGAGGCAAATTTGAAATTAGAAGGGACTCTTTCCTAGGGTATTTCCCTTATCTGAATATCGATTATCTTCTTAAAAGCTAAAATACTCCTTAAATAATTTTTCAGACACCAGTTTTTATAAAGATATGAAAATTCATAAAAAATAACCAAATATATGAGACATATATGAATTCTATAAATATAGTTTTCTCTTTATTCAATATATTTTCTTTTTAAATACGTGAAGTTCATTTTGTCAAACTTCATTTACTCTAAGTACAAAATTGTCTGCAACATTATATTTGCATGTTCGGGAGTCTAACTGAATAATGGTGCATTTTTCTGACTTTTATCCAAGGAGAAACCAAATTATACAGATTCTTATAGTTTCCCCAATCCTTTTACAAAATAATCCAAGGACTCATAAGGACAATCAAGGACAATCCAGTAAAATTGATTTATCGCGCAAAGAAGAATTATCAAATGATGGTAGTATTTATATGAAAGGTTTCAACTGGAATACATTTGAAAGGAAAGGTTTTAGTTCTTTATCATGATATATAAAATATAATTGCATCTACTCCGTTTTACCATTTGGCAACAATACTCCAGAAGTAGGGAAGATGAGGATACTTTAAAATAATTGCTAGAACTCTGGGTAAAAAGGGAAAACTGCTTTCACGAGTAGATTTTGGGAGTAATTAACCAGTTTGATGACCAGGTTTGAATTCTACAATAATTCTTTTAGATAAGAGTAGTATCTAGACTGTCGCAATAGCTTCGATAGAAGCAGAATGAACTTATATAATATATCCTTGTTTCAAGTCCCCAATATTTGAATAGAAAACGGATACTGATGATGCGCTTAGCAATTTACTTCTTGGCAGACAAGACATTATCAAAAGTATGTTCAAAGCCAAAATAAAAGAATAGGAATTTCAAGGATGTTGTAAGAGTGAGCTATATGTCATAATTATGTGCACAAACATGTTACATCTGAGAGACTTCCATACGATTTCTCGAAATAATCCATTTCTTTCACATCTGACGGCGAGATATGATACACAAAGATTTTAAAAAAATGCTTCATTTCAAAAAGATTGTCATGACAAGGCGATCAATGACCAGGGTGGGGAATTTATAATATGTCTTTTGTACCTCAGCGACAAAGATTCATAATAAATAACTTTAAAAAAAGATTATGAACAACCTTAAGCCATTAACAACTTTCTAACGTTGATTCTGTGGTATTAATTAGCTCAAAAACCAAGGGAAATTTTACAAAGTAAATCCGTATATAAAAAAGAAAATATGCATAAGGCATTATTATGCATGATGATCCAGAAGCGATAAATTTGAAAAATCAATTTGAATTTAAAATAAAACAACTTTATGGCATCGCCTGCTTATTCAATATTCCATCTATCCTTCCAAATAAAATAAAATTTCTGATAAGAATGTAAAGTCAAGCAGGTTCAAAATTTTAAATACAATCTTACCATTATATGTTAAGTTTCAATATTCATAATAATTACAAAGATTTATATCTTACAAATCAAATAACTATGCCAGAAATGCCAAATATGAATGAACGTTCATTATAAAACTTTGATAAAAGACAATATAAAAATAATTCCATAACTGTGGATAAAAATTCTAAAGAAAACGTTTTTCGAATATCAATATCAACTTAAAAATTCTAAACATGATATTCCCTCTATTTGGTTCAAAAGAGAAATAACAATTAATTCAAACTAATACGAACTAGCTTTCTTTAATCTGAAAAAAAAAAAACAATATATTTTATAACATTTTAAGACCATCGAATTTTGTATGCACGCTGTTTCTTTGAAGCCAACTTTTTAACGTGAAACAAAAAACCCATTCCATTTCTGTTTGATTAATTCTCCTTATCCATTAATAAAAATACAATTCTATATCTGGAAATGTCTGATTCCATAATACTCCTTCATAAATGTTCTAAAAGAATTAAAGCTCAAATTTTTACAAAAGTCAAACCTGCAGCGATTTTCTATTCAAAAATTCTAATATCTAGATGGTACTTAATTTCAATTGCTGAAACACTGCTTTAAAACGAGTTTTCTTACAAGGCTATTAATTATATTAATCATAAGTCTCTTCTTCTATTCATGAAATTTAGAAATCTAAAAATGTCAGTTCTTATTTTTCTGAAATAATTACCGCAAAATTATTTCCAGAAAAAGGTGCGTTTGTTCGTAATCTAGTAACTTCATAAAATCAACAAATTATTTTTAATAATTTGAACAAGAAGTATTATTTTCCAATTACTTTACCAAAACCATTTTATCAATAAAAATTGATGCAAATTCTATGACAAAAGTAATTCATGTTTTGGAACGAAATTCTAGAAAGAAGTTCCAATTAATAAAATGTTGCGATATGAGTAAGGATAATCTAAAAGCTCAAGTAAAAATTTTTAACTAAGCATATCTGGAATATTTAACGATATAATCTTGACGAGAGCAATGAATAAAATTCTAAGAAATTTACATTACAATCGCATTAATAGGTAAAATTTTTATAAGGATTTATATGGTTTTATTAAAATATATATCTCGAAAGATCAAGAAATAGAAAGATTGAAACTTATCGTTCTCAAGAATTAAAATGCTTCTTAGATCATAAGCATAAGATTTAAAGTTATTTTGGAGGGAAAAAGTTTATTTTAAAACAACCACCTTTTTTTTTGCAGCAAGAAGGGTTGGTTGATGTGATCATTATACTAGTGCAAGAGTCTTTTATAAGATAAACTATTCTTGACTTAAAATTCAGACTAATTGTAATTGATTGATCAAAATATTAATATTAAGGAAACAGCATGCGCAAATAATTAAACAATAAATAGCTAGACGGGAAAAATGTATAAACGATTAAGATCAAGCAGCATCTTTATAAATCAAGCTTTATAAAGGGCTAGATCTTTAGAGCAAGATTTTTACAGCAAGATCTTTATAAAGGGCAACAATGTTGAGATGCGTGCTTGTTCAAATAATAGTAATATAAAAAAAATAAAATCAACGTCTTAGTTCAATAAAGGAAGATTTCATTTTAGCTGCTTTTTATTATGTAATTACAATTAATATATTTAAAATATTGATTTTCATAAGAATTTAACTCGCATTCTTCACTTTCATGTGAAAAATACTAAAATCCTCATATTTTACAGATTGAGAAAACTGTATAATTTCAATTTTCTTTGCAAACTGTTAAAACTCTTTAAAATATTTTAAAAAATTAATTAATTAATATTTGAAAAAACTGTATTAATATCAAGTGTCATCCACTACAAGCTAAAAAATGTATTTGAACTTGAGTGGAGGATTTAAAAGTATTTTAATTTAAGATTGAAAATTTGGCCTATATATATATATATATATATATATATATATATATATATATATATATACAGAGAGAGTATGAACTAATAGGAGGAAATGAAAAAAAATCATTTAAGTTTCTAAAGCTCATCTGCCAAGAATCGCATTGAAATCATTGCTGGATAATCCATTAAAACTTGCCTTACAATGAATATTCCCAGCAACGATTGCATTTTTGGGGGGGATGGGGAGTTCCAGGAAAAAGTAAATACTTCCTAGTAAAGCATGAATGATTAATCTTTAAAGGTTTACGATGCAATATTTTGCAAATTAGAAAAGAAGTATTACTATTAATAGCATAACCCAATAATTTCCCATTTTACAATTTATTTGCTTGTCTAAAATTTCATTGATCTTGTCTGCTTTAAAATATCACTTCTCCGTATATATGCATAAGGAATTCAGCATAAGGAAGAGGTTTTATGTGAAATCAATTAGTATATTTTTCCGAAACATTTTCCTTACCCTGGATATCTACTCAGACAGGAATCAAACATAATAAACTATTGGTACTTATAGAGTAGAGTATAGTGTAGGAATTGTATTTTAAACATGAATGGATTATCTGGATTTCAGCTAGAAACACCTTCTAGAAAGGAAGATAAATAGCTTTATTTAAACCTTATTTCTCACATACTGAAAATCAATGCTAGGTAAATGGTAATTAATTTGGAAATAAATGCTGAAGAAAACGCATGAAGCTTTCAATTTACAACTTCATTTCTGCAGATAAAGGCACCGCCCACTTTTTTATTATACTTCGAATCCGTAAAACTGATATATATAGTAGTAAAACATTTGTAGATGAGAATTAAAAATAGAATTAACATAGTTGAAGTTTTTATGGAATTTTGCAATAGTTGTTTGAAAGTTAAGTTAAATTATAAATAGCGCAGAATATGGATAAAAAGCGTCAGATGTTCTGGATAACATCTAGAGGCAATCGAACTACAGGCATTTCCAATTAGAATGTTCAATAAGGACAGTCATAATGTGAGATGATTTTTCCATAATGAGCGAGAACGATTAATTAAAATTAGAAAAAAATACCAAATAAAGAGCACATTACATCTTCTTAAGCTCAAGGTTTGTGCTGAACTCAGAAGGTATTAAAGCACAATCACACAGCTGGATTTAGTTGTGTATGCAGTTCAAACGTGGGAAGAAAGAACGCAGTGTTGAAGTATGCACAATACACCTGTGGTTCATTATAGAAAAAACTGAAATAAATCTATGATAAATACGTGTTAGGCATGCGATATTAACCTCTCAAGATATACAGCACAACAGTCTTAAAACGTTAAGCGAACTCAAACACTTGTCTAGTGAATATAAATACGTGAGAATTATAAGCTGATAACAAATATGATAAGAAAATTTCTGCTGATCCTTGACAGTTATAAAATATAATTTAGACCAAATACTGATTTAAATTTAGGAACCTTTTGAAGCCATGTATTCATACTATTTTCATAAAAGAAAAACAATTGTTCTAGTTTGACCAAGCCACCATGTTAATCGCTGCCTGCAATTGTCTTTAAATGAATATGGTATTGGTAGATGGAATTTGATTCATATTTAAAAACAAATCAAGTCTCAAAACGTTACACTGTGATACTGCGTCTTGGCGTTATGTACCAGAATGCGTATTCCTCACTCACATTCGAATGCGCCGAGAAAAATATGGACTGAAAATTGGCTATTATAGAAAGAGTAGACCAAAATTAAAAGTATCACATCTCATTTTAGATAATAAGGGGTGAATGAGCTTGGTTAATTTTTTCTAAAAATATTTCAAGTGGCATCATATTCAACTTAAAAAGAGGAAGGGGGAGAGTTAAAATTAAATTTCAAGATAAAATTTTGCGTCGGTATTTAACCCTGAATTTATATTTCGA
>JAOUZG010052822.1:1634160-1650124 GCA_026289955.1 Argiope argentata
TCGGGTTCCAGACCCGAACTCAAGACCAACGAAAAGTAAAAAGAAAGGCCTGTCATTTTAACCATTCAGCCATGTATTCCTCGATCCGCGCGGCAGTCTAAAATTGTTAATAATTCATGAAAAGGTTTAAGTTTCTTGATAGGAAGAGTTAGAAAATCTGGATATAATTGCACAATGCTATTCATACAGATGATGACTGCGCATGTGCACGAGGTCGGAAGCTCAAATTTCAATTACATTTTCAGTGTTTTTGTTCAAAATATTACATTTGGAATTAAGAAATTTTTCAGATTTCGAAGTATATTAGTATAATTAAGAAGAAAAAAAAGGAAAATTTTAAATAAATAAATTGGTGTGTCGGGTTCCAGACCCGAACTCATGACCAACGAAAAGTGAAAAATAAAGGCCTGTCATTTTAACCATTCAGCCACGTATTCCTCGATCCGCCCAGCAGTCTAAAATTGTTAATAATTCATGAAAAGGTTTAAGTTTCTTGATAGGAAGAGTTAGAAAATCTGGATATAATTGCACAATGCTATTCATACAGATCATGACTGCGCATGTGCACGAGGTCGGAAGCTCAAATTTCAATTACATTTTCAATACTTTTATTCAAAATATTACATTTAGAATTATGAAATTTGGCAGATTTTGAAGTATATTAGTATAAATATGAAGAAAAAAAGGAAAATATTAAATAAATAAATTGGTGTGTAGGGTTCCAGACCCGAACTCAAGACCAACGAAAAGTGAAAAATAAAGGCCTGTCATTTTAACCATTCAGCCACGTATTCCTCGGTCCGCGCAGCAGTCTAAAATTCTTAATAATTCATGAAAAGGTATAAGATACTATCCCACCCTTCCAATTAACATTGTGGACTTAATGTAAAGTTGCAAATGCTTTGGGGACTATTGACAAATTACGAAATATGAATCTTTGACATGAGTTCGGCAATTTTACTAAGTATATCGCGAAAATAAACATTTTGTGAACATGTTGAATCCAAAATTTGATATAAAGCTTCATTCGCAGTCATGAGATCACAATTGCGTGCAACCGGGAGACAGACTAACCATTTTTTTCAAAGAGTTGAACAATATTTAGTTAGGAAATCAATTTAGATACTGAATCAGTAATAGCTTCAATTGAGATCTTAACGTTTTGTAGTTATCGAATTCAATTGTATTCCATTCGCAAGACAGACAAATTTTCTGTCAATGTATTTTTTCTTACATTTTATAATGAATCTGCAAAATCGATATAAAGTCACTGTACAAATTTTTATCTATCTAGGTTTGAACAAATTTAGCTTTCGTCTTCCCATAATGGTAAAAGGTTTTTCAATCTCAAAAAGGATTGAAAATTAGGTGTGCGTTAAAATCTTGACTAAAATTTTTAGTCGATTACAACATTTTCTTTATTTACTATAGTAAAAAAGAATGAGTTTTCAAATAATTATATAAAGGGCAACATTATTTCCTTACTGTTCAATTTTTTTAATTTAATTCATATCCCTTCGACTTGCATAATGTACGGTACGGTAACAAATTAACAGAAAAATACGAATAGTTTATTAACATGCTTTAAATATTGTATTACTTTAATTAAATCGCTAATTACGAGTTTCGCGTTTTAACCCTTTGCAGTCCGATAGCGCCTCTGACTCGACATTCAAGATTGGGCATCATTTTGACGTTTTATTTATTTATTTTTCAAATTTAATTGTTAAAAACGCCTACATAATGGTTAAGAGATGCAGATCACTTTTTCAAAGAAATTCGACTTAAAAGAATTATGTATATTTATTTTTCATAGCATTAAACAAATATTTGTATCGGGTGAATACTCTTGTATCTAATTATTTTTTGGAGTGCAAAGGGTTAACTCTATTATTAACTCTTGAAATAGACTACGAATAATTAATTTCAAAATACACATTAATTTGGTTTCTAAAAATATCGTCTTAAATTCGAAACAATTTTAATAATTTAAACAATGTTTAATTGGCGCAATCGGAAATATTTTTAATTTTTCGATTCTAAATCAAAAAAAATTATAGCCACGGTATAATTTCTTCTCCATCACACGAGAAATTCATCATAATAAACAAAACATCATAATTAATAATAATTATATATAATTAACACATCATAATTCATTAAAGGGAAATTCATTGACAAAATTCTGATTAAAGGAAAAATTAATTTCCTAACAATTGTTAGAGCATTTTCATAGTTATGATGCAAAAGAAATTTACAGAAGGATTTCAGTTTTATAAAAAATGACGATTTGAATATATAAACATAATCGCAAACATATTTTGAATATTGTTTATATAATACTAATAACAACTTCAATGAATAAAAACCATATAAACATTGAAATACAGAACAGTGGTAGGGATCAAATTTCAAACATCCTGTTATTGTATGCTGAAAGAGTGAATATACATGCATTACTCATTCCAATATAATGAATATTTACCAATTCAAAAAGTTCAAATTCTTAGATATAAAAAATTCTACATCTGCAATTCAATCCATGTTAATCTTAATGATCCCAAATATATATGAAATTTTATACTAAATAAGCATTATATTCTCTATAAATTGTCAAATTATTGATTGAGCAGAACGATCCAACACGCAAAAATTCTTTCTGTCGTATAACGGCTATTTAACAGATTAACTCATTATAGATCATTTATAAATTTAAGAATAAAAACAATCTTATTTCAAACTCAATAAAGATTCAATTTATTGTAATTGAATCGAAAATGTTGAATTTTTTATATAGTAATTTATCAAAACAAGCAGTATAAAAACATGAAGCCTGCTATATATTAGTCATAGTTTTTTTCGTTAATTCGAGTGTAAAACGTACTCGTTCAAGTTTTATGTTCACAATGTCCCCGATTTCAAAAATTTCATATGCGTATTATATTTATATATGTATACATACACAATGAAAATAGTTTGATATTTATTTACTTACCTTTAATATAAATTTTTTCAGAAAACACGAAAGACTACACAATTAGAAATTTTTAATGCTAGATTTAAAATCCTTTAAAAAGTATCGCTTATCACTATTCCAAGTGGAAACGAAAAAAAATGAGGGAATTCATCTTAATTGAAGGTCACGTGGTTCAAAAAAGAATCTGGAGAGAAATATCAACAAATGGAAGTAAAAGTTAAAGTTTTTAGATAGTAAATTGATAATAATTTCCTTGTAATTGAGTTTTAAAACAACAGTGGCCTGAAAATTAGATGAATCTGAATAACTTGCGAAAACTGCTTCAAATATTCTCTGAAATTAGAACTATTTACTTACAGATTTTTTTCGATTATAATGTCTAATAATAAAGTATACTTTACGCAATGAAAACACCCCTTTCACGATGTAGAAAGCTATCAGAGAAAAATTCCCCAATTTAAAGCAAACATATTTTTATGTTTGTGATACATAGAAGCTGCCGTAAAAATGTGCCTCCAAAAAATGTAACAAGGTTCTAAATTACGGATGCTGAAAACCCATACTGACAAACAAAAATTGAAATTGAGAGAGTTGAAACTGAAATACAAAACAATGAAATCCGATCATAAGTTTTCATGTAAAATATTTTAAAAAATATATTGTTATTCAGTACTTTTTAGGTAGCCTTTTTAAAAATCGGTAATCTTTTCGATATTTTGAAATAGAAGAAATAAGGCATAGCAAATGCACCTAAACTTCCATTGGGATACTGGAATCGTATATGGATAATTATTGCATAATATCTAACATTTAAATGATAAAATTTCGTCTTTGTTATAGTAGAATTACAAGTGCGGTTCAGCTTATGATCTTGATAAATCCTTTCCTCCAAGGTTAAGTGTCTTCAGTTGGTGTTGGATTCAGTTTCAGCAAAAAAGATGCGTGAATTGAGCTTCTGTCTACTAAACAATATTCATGATTACGGAGTTCGAATAAAATTTTTCATGCCTTCTAACTGGAGAGTGGATTAATTTCTATCCAGTAAAATATCTATTAAACCCTTTGCACTCCGATGGTGCCTCTGACTCACCGTTCAAAATTGTGCATCATTTAGACTTATATTTATTTATTTTTCAAATTTAATTGTTAAAAACGCCTGCATAATAGTTAAGAGATGTGGATTAATTTTTCAAAGAAATTCGACTTAAAAGAATTATGTATACTTATTTTTCATAGCAATAAACAAATATTTGTTAGGTGAATAATTTTGCATCTAATTATTTGTCGGAGTGCAAAGGGTTAAGAATAAGTATTTTCCTTGTGTGTCGAAATTTTGAAATACATATAATAAATGTAAATTATCAGGAATAAAAAAAAAGTGTCCTTGAGACTGTTTAAATTTTCAAAGCATTTTCTTCCTTTTTTTCATTTATAATAATCACTGGGTGTGTGTGTGTGTGTTAGATATTATTATATTAATTCTCAACAATATTTATAACAACCGTTTCATATAGAATTATTTGGAACAAATCCTGTACGAAAACAGAAAATCTACATTTAGCTCATGAATAACAAATTTAATGTAAAATACTTCAATGATTTTAAAAATTTGTATTTGCAAAATTGTTCACGAAAAAAGTTGAAATTATATTGCATTAAAATCATGTAAAATATTTTTTAACAAAATTTCTAGGTAGATTAGCTATTATCATAATCAGACCAAAATTATAAACTCGGCTTTTGCATTCTATGATTTCTTTCAAAGATTGCCTTTATTTTTTCCTATATATTATCCGCCTTTGTTGCTATGTCTGCTCTTTGAAAATATTATTTGAACTTAATATTAATTAAATCTATTTCGTATAAAATATGAAAAAATGTTTTAGATTCAGTGACGTCAAAGTTCAAACTGATGAAGCTTTGTTTTAGAAAAACATTTTTAAGCAGATTTTGTAATAAATATTAAATTGTGGCTATTTCAATAAGTAATGGCTTTTCATTCAATGTACGTTGAATATCTATCACCCCCTTTTATTGCGTGCAAATTTTTCGAATGGCCTCAAATTCATTCCCATTATAAAGCCATGAAAAAATTAAATATCTGAATTATCTATTTTCAAATTATTTATATCAATTTACTTCCTTCTTTTCTAAAGGAAAAGAATACTGCGCAGACAGCAAATTAAATCTTTTTTTAGGTTTTCAACAATTAAAGAAAATTTCGTGATTCAATATTTAATGAAATAGTGAAAACTTCATGAAATTATGTGCAATTAGAATAATTATTACGAATAATTTTGAAAAAGTTTCAAAATCGTAAAAATTTAGAAAAATAATTTCTTAACAAAAATTAATATAATTTAAAAGGGAATTTCGAAAAATTTAAAACTGTTTAAAAGTGCCTCTGGTACTTTAATATTTTTTAGAGTTGCAGCGAAAAAAAAACCCAAAATATCGCCAAATTTTTAATTAATTAAAGAACTTAAAAAATTAAACCGAAATGCCCATTTCAGAATAAAATTCTGTTAGATTTATAATTTTACCTTAAATATACTGCTGTTTGTAGAGCCGATATAAGCAAGCACACTTACTTATTATTTGTTGAAATTCGTTGCTATAAGATTTTCTCCGTTTTTATCCTCGAATTTCTGTGCACTTTCATTTGCTTCTCACCTTTAATAAGGGAGTATCGATGCGCTCTTGAAGGGCTAAAATTCTGTTGTGTTAACAATCCTGTTGCCTAATAAGTTATGATAACAGTAACTTAACATCAGAAATGTTTTTTTTGTGTGTGTGTGAATTACCACTGTCTGTAAATGTGATTTCACGAGCAGCTTGCACGGAAAAAGGGTAGCTCTTCAGCATGAAAGGAATCAGTCGAATTATATATAATGAAACTAAAAAGAAATTCAATGCGTTTCTTTACAAAATTTTTCTAACATGTACATTGTTCCTTTCAGATTACAACATGTCTGAATCATGGGAATATTTTTTTCTATTTTATGCAATATTATACAATAGGAATATTTATTTATCTTGCCGCAACAGAACAGGTTAGTCTGGTTTAGTTGTAAACATTTCCTATGTAAAGGTGTGTGTGTGTGTGTGTCCTTCTTCATTAGAATTTCTTTTTCAGTTTTTATATTTACTTTTTTTGCTTATTTGTAATAGGAATAAGTTTATGAAAAAAAACAGAACTGCCCTCCCCTATACCATGCACAAAGTACTGGATCCCATTAAATTCCTTTCAACTCTTCCCTAGATCATAGTCTAAAAACGGAGTTCTTGTCTCTTCTCCCTTTGGAGTATAGAGGCTCATGAGCCCCTCAGTACTGAAATAGTTCAACACAAACCGACGGCCAGCTGTCTTACGAATTTGGTCATACATCTGACTTTCGGGCCCTCTTAGATACTTTGTATGTAATTTATACTAATCAAAAACTTCACATTCATACAACTTACATTTTAATATACACCTATATATATCTATATATATATTAATTTATTCTTTTCTGTTGTTAGAAAAAAAAATCACTTGTAATTTAAATTGCTCTGTAAATAAAGAAATTTCTGAGACCAATGTGGTGCAACATTATTTTCCCTTTTCATCATGATGAGCTCTATGGAACGGTTTAAGAAGAGATCGAATGTTTCTTTCTCAAAGTTGGTAGACCTTCCCGATTCTCAAATTTTGCTATGGCTAAAAAGAAAGCTCTTGAGTACAACCGCCATACACTCTCTCGTTCAGAATGATAATTAATGATTTCCGGAGGTGATCGTCAGAAGATATGATGATCTTTCTGTTAATTTTACCAATTCCCACAGGCCTTTGAATGGTATTAGCTTTGATACCAAAATCTTCGTCTCGCTTGATCTTTTTTGAAACTTATCCACTCTCCCAAAAGGTAAAAAGATCCACTTCTATGTTTATCGCCAAAATTCTCATCAGATGAGTCAAGTTGGATCTCTTCAGCTCGATGTCACCGAAAAGGAGCCTAACCGAATCCAGGGTGGAATCAACTCGTCAAAATAGAAATGTAAAGAAACAGTCGTACAATAAAAACGATATCAAGAATTTTCGGGCCTTTAACTTCCTTCAGGAACAGTTACGTTTTCCGTCAGGGTTTTGAAAATTAATTCTTCATGCTCATAAGTTTTGTTTTTGAATGTTTGGTTTTGTTTGTTTTGGTTTTGAATGTTTTAAAATAAAAAATATAATAATATTAGCATAAAAATATAATAATATAATATAAATAAAAAATATAATAAAATATATAAATAATAATAATAATAGTATGAAATAGCTAATTCTAGCTCAAATAGATTTTTAAAAATTTTATCTCTCTAAAATATAGACAAAATGTATAACATCAATCAGTGAGGTATAATATCAAAAATATTATACATCACTGTCCCCTTCAGTTTCGAAAGAAGTCCAATAATCATATAACGGAGGAGCAGATTTAAAGCCATAAAAGTAAAGCAATAATTTACAATTTATAAATGCATTGCACTCGTTATATAAGAGAGAGAAAAATATGAAACTAATAAAGGAAGCAGTATAATTACTACTACTCCAATTCGATCCCTATTCCTGGTAATTTAAAATGAATAATTCTCTATAAATAGATGCTACATCAAGATAATACCTCATCGAGAATCTAAATATAATACCTCATAAAGAATCTCAAAAAATTAATAATAAGAAGAAATGGTTATTTTATACTTTTCAGAAATTCCCAAGAATTAAAGATTAAACCTACGAAAAAAACATAGAGTACTGCCTCTGTCATAATTCGACTCGTCTTAATAATAACGATGAAAATATAAAAGTTTTTTTATTTAAAATCATTTAAAATAAAAAATAATCTCAATAAAATAATCTCAATAAAAATAATAGAAATAAGAAATATATAAAATAAATGTTTTCTTATCTTGCAGTTTCTACTACATCTATTCAGTTTCTCATGCACATGTAACGGGTTTTCTAAAAAATCTTGCGATGGTTCACTCAATGTCTACCAATAATCATGATTCGCAAGTTTAAATCTTTAAAAAAAATTTAAAGTTTATAGTGTACAGGAAACAAAGAAGCAGAAATTAAGAGAAAGAAGGAAATCTTGCCTGTTCATCAATTAAATCTCCAGATTAAAAAGATTCTCCATCATTTTGCTCAGTCTATAATTTAAAGAAAAACTATATCAAAAGCTTGAATGCAAATACAAATTAATCAAATTAGAAATTTTACCAACATAAAGGCAGGAACACGCTTACAAACGTTCTTCGTGAAAAATAAGGAAATCAGGCTATCAAAATATAAATAAACTTTTTTAACATACTGTATATTTGTTTTCCTAATATACACATATTATTAGAAAATAGCTACGTTTAAAATGAAAGAAAAAGCATAGTATATAACCTTAGATTTATACATATACACAAATAAATATTAAAATTAACTTAAAAAGAATGTCCTACTTTAAAATTGTTTTTCACAGGAAAATACTATAATCCCTAATCCAGAGCAAATGAAAGCAAATTTAGTGTCCAACTTAGCTAGAAAATGTTAAATTGATAAAAGAAATATCTAAATTCTAAAGAAAATCCAAACCACTATCCATATGCAACACATGTTCAATAAGGAAACTTTGGGTTTCACTTGCATCGTTTATATCAATCAGGGCAAAAGAGTAACCTCTGTTCATGCCTGTAGAAAAAATGTTCACACTGAAAATTCTCAACAACTACAGATAAATGTTTAAAAATTACTGCAATCTACAACCAAACCCTATGAAAATATACCCATTTTAAGGACAAGAATAGGAAATAATGAATTGCATAAAAGAAAAAAAAACTGGTGGGACCAATAGTTGGGGTCTAAAGAAGTCAGATCAATATAAATGAAGACTGGAGTAAAAAAATAAAGCAGCCCCAACTGCTTTTGTAAATTTTTCAAAGACCTTACGAAAAAGGAGAGCCCCTGGTTATTGAAGTGAGAAAATAGTTGTTCTGCAGCTTGATATCAGAAAATTGTATGAAACGTATCCTATTAAAAACAGTAGGATTTTTTAAAATCAGTATTGATGGAAAGAGAAAAAGATAAAATATAATTAAAATGCAATGTCAGTAACTCTCCGATGTGATAACTAATAAACAATTGAAAATATCTGGGTTTGTTTAGAAGAAAGAAGGACAGGGGTCAGTGTTGTACTGTATGAATTGGGGAAAAGTGATAGAAGTTTATAACTGCTTTTGAGAATAAATGTAAATAAAAATAATTCGTGTGATGAAGAAAAGAGATGGGAATAGCTTATAAAGCTAGAGTTTTCTGGCTGGGAGGGGGAAAAGTCGAACCCCATCTATTGATGCGCGATTTCAGGGACTCAGGTGATGAGTCTTTAGAAGCTTATGGGAAAATAGGAACCTTCCTCTTAGGTTATGAATGAATAGGAGAAGGAGGGCAAGAACCGAAGGAGGGCAAGAATAGGAGAAGGAGGGCAAGAAGGCTCTTGCCCTCCTTCTCCTATTTTTAGACTAAGGTCTAATGGGAGTGTAGAAAGGGGTGGCACTCTTAGAGTACAAACCAGAGGAAATGTTCTAGAGGAAATTTTCATTCTATTGACAAATTTGCTCTTACTCTTTAGTTTGGCACACGAATAAGTAAAAAAAAGGAAATAACAAATTATTTTAGTTTTATGTTAATTTTGAAATCACAATGGTTATAAATTATGATTATAAATAACAATTATATATCTTAGAGTTGAGGAAAAATGATGAATTAAGTGAAGAAAACAAAAACATTCTATTTTTAATTTCATGCGGGTATTCGAATCTATTTATATTTTTTTACTCATTCGAATACCATTCTAATAGAAAATAAATTCAGATCAATTGCAGTTTTAAATGTAATTTGATTTTCGGAAAAGTATTTGGAGATATTGTAAGAAAACATTGTTGCTTTTGGAACGTTTGGTTTCAAAGAACGCAAAATAAAGAATTTGATTTATTTTAACTTGAGATTTTTATGCATTTGTAACACATAGTAAATAGACTTTATTTTTCTGTTTTTCCAATCCGGTATTCTACGTTAGATCTATTCAAATCAGAAATGTAATTTTGTACCCATAATTTTAACCAATGTATGTGAGTAGCTCACCTTTTTTCAGTACGATCTAAAGACAAGGCTATGCTCGCTTCATTCTTTAATGTCATTTGAAAAAGAGATTCAGAATTTTAAACTTTTACCAATTACCATTTATAATAATTACTATTTCACTTAATTATTATGCTTTATTATAAAATGGTTAATGATTTATAATAAATACCCATTTTATGATGAATGATCACTTTACAATTCATTGATCTTTAAAAGCGGAATGATACCTGCATATCCGTTTAAGAAACAGAAAAAAGAAGACACATGACTAAGTCGATTTAGGACTAAGGCTATATAACAGGCTCCATGAAGTATCTAAAATTGTTATGCCAGAAGATTATTTCAGCAAGGATTGGTTGGATTCGGAGCCAAACAATATTATGGTTTGTCTACATTGACACCTAGGGTACTGAGCCATCACTTTTTGATGTTCCTTGGATGAAAATTCCTTTTATAGCTCATACAATAGTCACCCATGATTTTATAACAATTTTATACTCACCTTTGTTTCATTTTGCCTTAATTTTTTACAAAAAATGCAGGGTTTTTAAAAACTTATTAAAATTATCGTATATTAACTAATAATATTCATGTTTTCTGCATATACCTCTTTCGGGTTCGAATTTTTATAACTATTTTTGTAATCCTTTTTTATTATTGGTTTGTTGAGGAACCAACTTATGTTAACCTTGGAAGAAGAGGAAGTTTTGTAAGAAGTTTCTAGGCTACCAGAAGCTGATAAATCTTTGGAAGATTTAGTGTTTTCCATTTTATTGTTCCATACGAATTGTAGAAGACTTATTTTATAAATAACAACAAAAAATGGTGAAATATATGTGAACACGGATTATTATGTAATTTATTAATGTGTCCTTACATATCTGAATATTTTAATTAGCGATGTCTGCAGTACCATATTGCAGTTTAAAGAAACTCTTTACCATTGATACCGGGCTGAATGATAATGGGTAAGTTATGCTGTTTTTTTTCGAGTTCATAAACGAAATACGAGCTTTTAAATTATTGAAATTGAAAATTTTTAAACTTACTTATTCATTGTCAATAAATCCCTTTTTGCCGATAAAGTTTATTACTGCTAATACTTTGAATAGGTATTTTCTTAGAAAACCGATATTTTTTCATTTCCAAACTATTTCAAATTTCTTTCGTTTTGAAATAGTTAGTAATCAAATCATTACTATTTAGATATCACTATCATTTACTAAACGAATAAAAGGACCAATTTGAAATGTGTTTTTCCTTATTTTTACTAAGATTTATTTCTATAAAACATAATAGTAGTATTATACAGTTACATTTTTGTTAAATTAATTGTTGAAATTTAGATATTAAAATGTAAACTAGGCAATGTCCTATTGTGTTAAAATCCGCTAGACGCTTTAGTATTTTTAAAGATTTCATTCAAAATGTTACCAAATACGGATAATTGTTCATGCGTTACTTTATAAATAAGCGTGGAAAAGTTAAATATAATACAAAAATGTAAGACTTGTAAAAGAGTTATATATTTCTAATTTCCTGTAGTGGCATTAAAAACTTTAGATTTAGAAAAATGGTGAATCTTAATTCCATTAACATAACATTTTGCACACACTTCCAAAGCCGCGGTTTTCATCTATGACTCTGAAGTAGAATCATTAAACCATAATTATACAGTTTAACTCGCTTTTTGTAGATACTATTTCAATATATTTATTGCATAAAATAGGTCATCTTGTTACTTCGGGATAACCTTGTAAAGCCAGCAATGCTATCACCATACTTTCAGGAAAATCTTAAACGTATTTGTAAGAATATTTTTTCTTAGAATGTCAATATAAACTAATTTAATTATTTTGCCTTTATCTTACGGGAAATGTCATAAAAAGTACAGATCTTTTACACATGGTGTCAGGTTAGAGCAAGGTCATGAGTTTGGCATGAGTTCAGATATTTTAATATTAAGTTACTTTTTAACGTAAATGCTAAATCATCAAGTGGAGCATTTTAATCAGCTCTAGATCTTGGGTTATAAATTATTAATTCATTCTTTAGCGTTTTTTTACGTGATTGTAAAGCTAAATAGAATAATTTTATTAATAGAATTTTTATTGTTGAAAATCCCATTTACAGCAATACCATTACTTATATTAGTGGAATATATTCCATTCTCGGTTTAACGAGTATAATTTGAAATGGGGAATTTTTTCTCAAATGAAAATATTTAAAAGATGACAATGAATTATAATTCAAAAGAAAGTGGTAGAAAATATATAGCATTCTTCATGTTATTTATAATTTGTTCTAATATATTTATCGCATTTTATCTTTCAGGTGATCATTCCACAAAGACAATTAAACTACGAAGATGCGATACCTCCAACCTTATACCGAAATCTCCTCATATAATGGATTGCACACATCGAAGCAGTAATAATTCCAGTTTGTGTCAGAAAAGATGATCTGAATTTCATCACACCGGACCATGTCATTTTTGAATGAAAGGGGGAGATATTTTCTTTGGAACTTCCCACTCTGTTAAATCAGATAACACCAGGTATGTCTATATAATTGCAGTACTTCACCCGCTTAGAGTTTACATGCATGGAATATTCAGAAATTGTAAATGCTTTTTCCCTATATATATCGCAAAATTTATATATTAATATTCCCTATATTGTAATTTACTTCTCTATATATTTTATTTAATTGCAATAATATATTTAAAAAGTTTTAAATTTTGATGCTTTTTAAGTTTTTACAAATCGAACATATTCAATCCCAAACGAAATTATTTTATTGGAACACAAAAAGGCAATTTGTAATACGGTACAATCAAATTCGCTGTCAGAGCTTATTGAACCACAAAGCTAGGAAAAGCAGGTAATAATTACAACCATCTATAGTTAAAGAAGGTTCAATATTCTTCGGATGTAATATTTATTATTAAAATCATTTACATGAATTTTCCAAAATAATACAAAGTACAACTAGGTTTTATCTCACTAATTTTAGTTTTTATCTGTAGTTCAATTCATTTTCTAAAAATGGATTCTTCGTCTATGAAATTTCTAACTAATAACGAAAATTTTATTAAACTTGTTTACAATTCCAAGTGTTTCTTCTAAAATCTGCTTTTACTTTTTTCAGAAAATGAATTCAAACGTGATCCAAGTTTTCTTTTTTAATGCCGTAATTCAAACTTCAGCTTATGAATTGTGATACGGCAAATTATGGATTTCGCAGTACGAAATAAATTGTTAAACTAGAAAAGTTTATTATCTAGCAAGAATGCTTAATCGAAAAGCAAATAGTATCGTTGCGCTTAAAACAATTTTGATAGCTAGTTGAAGATGGAAAGGCAAAAGAAATTGGTTTTTAAATATAGGAATAAAATGTTGGTGCAGATTTTAAAACTCCAAGCCTTAAGGATATTAATTTCTTACACAATATAACCGAGGAATTTTCTGTCTTTAGAGAAAGGATTTTGTATTAAATGCTTAAGGGCATTTCGAAGAGATGAGATTAAAATATGCATAATGAAAACAAAACTTTCTTCTCTGTGTTAAAAATATGAAAGCTAGTTGGAAAATATTTTTAAATTTGGGATAGGTTTTACCTTAATATATGGTATGATTAATCCTTAATGGGTGATAAGTTCATTTTCCATTTCTATTGAAAATAGGGGAATAGAATTTAACAAATCTATTGAAAATCTAACTTCATTACGATTTCGTAGGATATTAAAGGGCACTATTTCGTAATTACAGTAACACTGAACGGGCTTTCGCTAAGTTGTATTTCGAATCCATAGTACATTTTGAAATTGCCAAGCGTTAATCTAAAAATTCTCTTGTTATTTGAACTAATTCTTTTATTTTCGAAATTTCTTTAACGGTCCCCTTTCTTTACAAAAGATTACATTTTTTACCTTTTTTATCGGTAGAAATTTCTCCTATTTTGATATCATTCGTGTAGGCTTACATTAATGGGGAAAACTTCATTCAAGGTTTGGTAAATTTAAATTTGGTGAACTTCATTTAGATCTATTTAATTAGTATTAACCCATCTCATTTTTCTTTTTATTCACTCAAATCACTAATTATGTACCATGTTATTATATAAAATTAGGTGTCATAACCTTTAAGTGAAGGTGTATTTAAATAGTATGCCCACCTAAAATTAAATTCCTTAAATCAAGTTTAAAATGCAGAATGTTTTCACCTGAAATTTAGAAAGTATTCGTCCGAAAGCCATAAATGTTTTCCGATCGTATCTTTGAAAAAAATATCTTGAAGAATTACCAAGAAAATTGCTAATAATAGTTCTAGATTCCCTACGTCAAATTTGAGCTTCCAAATGCGTATTTATAAATTTTCAAATCAAACCATTCTTGCATTATTCGATAGAGTTTCAATTAAAATTAGATTTTTTCATTGTATTTTGATTGAAAATAATCGAATAGTTCAGAAATATAACCCGAAATTGCTAGAAATCAAGGTTTTATAATCTTATTCTGTATCTTAAGAGAAATCTAATAATAAAACTCGTTAATTTTCAGAGAAAGCAGTTAAAAGAATATAGGAAAAGATTCTGCGGAATTACGAGAGTTAAGGCTTTTAAACAAGTTTTATTACTTGTTTAATTTACTTTTTATCTGCTTTAATTCAATGTATTGCTTACCAAAACCAGCAAAAAACATGGCTTCAGTATTCTAAATACCACTTTTGTCGTTATTTCGATTTAAAACATTCTCCTTGACTCAACAAGAATGCTGTCATGTATTTTATTCTCAGTTTGAAATGCATAACGCGAAAGAGAACGTTGTCCAGCGATGTAAATATTTCGCGTCTCGTGATACGAATAGATATAACGTACGGAAGAAAATTAATGTACCTTTTTGGGTACTGTGTGAAGTCGAATCTATGCAGTGGCACAATAACTAGTGAAAGCATAGAGAAAAGGATTAAGGGGTAATAATAAAAGTGACGTAAGTTATTTTACTTGGGTTACATGCTAGTAATGATCAACACATCCAATTATCGAATATTTATGTGTAATTGGGAGTTTATGGAGTTGGCGTCATGATTAATAATGTGCGTGAGAGTACGAGAATTGCGGGATTGGGTCGGTGTTAGAAATGCGTATAATACTTTTGGAAAATTGTGCGCTGGAGGTGCAGATATTGGCTTAGGTAATGTTTAAATTCTACCTCGGAGATGGGGGGGGGATGACAGAGTATTTGTACGTGTGGATTGAAGTTCCGAGGGTAATATTGAATACGGCGTAGTTGTAGGCATAAGTTGTGACCTAGGGGATGATGTTGGAGGCAGCGACATTGGTAATGAATGAATGAATTGTGGCTTCGAGGGTAATGTTGCATGTGGCGGCGTGGGTATTGAATGAATTGTGGCTTCGAAGGTAGTGTTGGATGCGGCGGCGTGGGTAATGAATGAATTGTGGCTTCGAGGGTAGTGTTGGAAGTGGCTTCGAGGGTAATGAATGAATTGTGGCTTCGAGGGTAGTGTGAGGATGACGTAGGTAATGTGTGTGCATGTGAATTGTGATTACGTGGATGTGATTAGTGAGGTATGTGTGTGTTATTACGTGGTTGGGGCTGATGGCGTGGGTAATGTATGAATAAATTGATTTACAAAGGTGCTGATGGAGTGGTTAATGAATGAATGAATGAATGACTGGTGATTTAGGGGGTGGCGTTGATGGCGTGGGTTATGTGTGTATGAATTGTTTTGAGATAGTGGGGCTGATGGCATGGGTAATGAATGAATTGTCCTTTAGGTGGTGCTGATGGCGTAGGTAATGAATGAATT
>JAOUZG010052822.1:1650134-1660475 GCA_026289955.1 Argiope argentata
TGAATTGTCCTTTAGGTGGTGCTGATGGCGTAGGTAATGAATGAATTATGATTTAGATGGTGGTGCCGATGGCGTGGGTAATGAATGAATTATGATTTAGATGGTGGTGCCGATGGCGTGGGTAATGAATGAATTACGATTTAGAAGCTGGTGCCGATGGCGTGGGTAATGAATGAATTACGATTTAGAAGGTGATGGCGTGGGTAATGAATGAATGATAATTTAGAAGGTGGTGCTGATGGCGTGGGTTATTTGTGTATGAAGTGTGATTTAGGTGAGGCTGATGGCTTGGGTTATGTGTGTATGAAGTGTGATTGAGAAGGTGGGGCTGATGGCGTGGGTTATGTGTGATTTGTCATTTTGAAGGTGATGTTGATGTGGACGTATGTAATGTGAGTGCTAGGTTCTGGTGGGTTGAGGATGTTTGAGTCTGTGTATTAAGATGCGGAAATGGAGCATATATAAGAACCGGTGCTACAGTTGCGTATTTCTTAAGAATAAACTGTCTGATCATTCAGAGTAAGTAAATTTCATATAGTGAAGAATATTTCCGTAGAAAATAGAATTATAGGAATAGAAGAATTGAAGTAGAAAATTAATGAAACAATTCTTACCAAATGGCTTATATATTTCTGAAAGGAATTGAATTTGTCATTTATGAAGAGTTTTCATGATAATTAAAAGAAATGTATTAGTTCCACCCACTCTCGAAATATGCATTTTTTTCTTTTTACAATTATTCAGTTATGTACCTGAGTTTCCACGTTTCTTTAGAATATTGTTAAATTAGATGAAAAATTGAACAATAAATTAATTGATAAATCGACTGAACTAATGAAAGATGTTTCGTAACATTATTTCTCAATCGCTCCCGTAATGAGAACTCCCGGGTAAAAACAGCAAAGGTAATGACTAACCAATAACTGAAATGAGTTCTTAATGGCTTGAAAAGTCGATGCGAAGCCTTTCATGTACACTATCTTAGCAGAGGGATCGATTCAAATTTATATTTCGTTTAAATCAAGAATTGACAGATAGAAGTCTTGAAATCAAAATCTCATTCGTAACGGAATATATAAAAATACTAATATTAGTAATGAAATTTAATTAAAGTATTTATTTAAGGAACTTTATATAATATCTAATTTTTTCGAAAAATATAAATTGAAGACCACTTTTTCTCACTTAAGTGGTCACTGGCTTCAATGTCCATCTTAAATGGTATTAAACTTAGATAATTTTAAAGATATTGCAACTTCGCTTAAAAGTTCTTGCACCTAAAATTGTGATGGTTCCATTGCCATAAAGTTTAATTATGAAGAATTCTGTTTTCTAACCACCTTTCTTTCTCGGTCATGGAATTAAAACACCTATCTTATAATATGTAAACTAATCTTTTGTGTATAGTCTTTAATATTCTATATACTAAGTATTCCTTTTGTTGATATAACAATTTGGCATCTCTTTAAAAAAAACTCTTTGGATTCGGTCTCAATTATCAAGCAAATTTAGAGTGAGATATACTTGAGCTGTAAGACATGTAATTTCTAGTGAATTGAAGTAGCTGAGCCTATTTCAGCCTCTCTGCAGAATTTAGAAACAATTTGGTTAGTTCTATATTGCATCTGAAAGGAAGTTTGAATAACCGATACATCGAATTCAGGCGGTTTTTAATTACCTTTTTAATACAGTGAAAAGAAGTAATTGGCTACGACAGGAAAACTTGGATAATGCATTAATTTATTGGGCATTTGAGTTTTTTTTTTTAAATTGAGGGTGTGGCGTTTAAAATGAAACTATTAAGAATTTAAGAGATTCATAAAATCTCATTGTACTTAGCCGTACTGTGAAATATAAGAATTCTCCCCTTCCTAAACTTTAAAAAAAATATGAAATACTACTTTTAGACAAAGATGTTCATTTTGTTCAAAAACAACTTCCTTATTGTAAACAGAAACACGATATGATCACTTATATATATTTTTTCCCTTTGAAAGTTCAGAAACGATAATTTTCTCTTTCTGAAAATAATTAGAATTATATTCTCAACCTCAAATTTTTGATTAGTTTATCCATTAAAAGGATTTTGTGCCAGAACAATTCCAAAGCCTATCTAAAAATATGATATACCCTAACGGTTAGTTGTCCTTTTAAATATTTTCAAACTACTTGAAAGTTTCTAAATGAATTAAAATTACCATTTGATCTCTTGAATGTGGAAGATACATTAATAATCTCTGGTTATTCCATGCATGTGAATTCTAAACGACTTGAATGCTGCAATTATATGGATTTTACTTGGTTATGCTCTATTATAGCAGAGGAAGGAGTCATGACGATTTTTTTCTGGTGCCGTTTTCTACAACTGAGCGGAGTAAATTAATATGAATTCAGCAAATTGTTTATATAAAGAAATGATTGTTACAGATTTTGAATTGAAACTGTTTCACTAGTGCAAGATAAGATTTTCCATGAGATTTAAGATTTTCCTTTGGATTTATTAACATCTGCACTCCTTTATGGGAAATACAATGTCATAGAAACGAATTAAATGGGCTTATTGAGATATTTGTGTTTAAAGAAAGTCTTTACGGCTGCTGACAAATAGCACAGATGCCCGGATCTCCAGAAAATTTTCTTTCTGTTTGGTTCAAAATCAATTTAGGTAAGTTATGCTATTTATAATTTTTGCATTAAAATAGCGATTAAATACAGTAACTTCATTTATCAAATGTTAATTAGAACTACAAAAGTGGACTAATTTTATTTCTTTAGTTATACGTAGGCTGGAGAACTTGATACTGTATCGATACTATTTTGCTTAAAAGTATGCCGTCAAGGATCAGTATTTTTTCAGTTCCATATGCCATCCATCTACTAAGGTTATGATTAGAAAATGTTGTTGCAGCATCAGAAATTCAAGTTCACAGTAAGTTTTCGAATTGCATCAAATTACTCAGTAAGTTTTCGAATTGTATTAAACTGTAAAAATGGTTGGACTTTTGGAAACCATTGTAATTGGTTCATGTAAAAAAAATTTCTGCATGCTAAAAAAGATGCTAAGCATAATTATTTGAAAACGATTTTTTTTCAGATTCTTCTCAACATGAGAACTGCAGGAATTAGCGTATCATACCAAGAAATTAATTTCTCTGCGTGTGTTTTTGAGTAATTAATTGTTCGCCTGAAAATGGAGTCAGCTTGTGATGCCATCGTCGCTAAAGAATTATTACTTAGACAAGAACAATTTAGAATCTATTCCAACATATATGAAAGGACAAAAAATATTACTTTTAGGTAAGTTTGTTTTGTTTCTGTTTCTTGGCGTGAAACTTGATTTTTTTTCTAGAATAACCACAAGCATTACTATTTAAAAATCATTTTTTGGTTGTGTGGATCCTTTATTTATCATAAATTAATAGGCTTTTTGATAGGGTCATAGTTTTTTCAAGCATCTAAATAAGATATTCCTTAGAATCTATGTTCAAATCTCGCAAATAAAATTTAAGGATTCCTAAATGAGTAGTTATATTTTAGGTTTAGACGTGGAGTGGGTACTTTTTGAAAAGCATTCTAATAGCTAGAGAATGAAATTGCTCGTTATTTCTTCATATATAATTCATAATTGTGTTTAAAGGGGAAATTATAAAAATGAGTGTTCCATTTATATTCTTAAATGAATGCCTATTTTTCGAGGGAGGAATATAAGTATACCTTTTAGAAAGGAGAAATGAAATGGTTCGATTAATCTTTTTACAAATATATTTATAGTGCCAGTATTCTTTTTAAAAGATGAACAAATGCGTGCTTTAAGAGATTTTTCTATTTAAAAAAACGAATTCTTTTTCCTTAATCAATGAAATAGGAAGTAAATTCTTTTCTAGTTTTTAAATTACCGATGCAAATTGAAGGAGCAAAAATAAATTGCTTGATTCTGCTTTTAACAGTATCCTTGATGGATGGTTTCATATCCTTTTGTTTAAATTATTTAATTTTTCAGATATTGTCCGGCTTTGACCGAAATGTTACTGGTTCAATAGGTAATATCTGAAGCCTTCAAGAAGATATTGGAATTTGGACCATTTTAAATTTTGGATTGGAAATCCAGCAAACTTTAATTGATTGTTCTTAAAAGCATGAAATATTAAATCAAGTTCAAAATGCATCATATTTAGTGCTCGGAAATTACTGAACTTGAACGCAGTCCTCTCCGAAAACTGAAAGAGAAACATTTATGATCTCGCCATATTCCTGAAAAGTATATTCCAAGTGACGAGGACAGAGTTATGTGGATTTACAATGTATTATCTGGTATAGAAGAGAACCATTGCTATTTCTTCTGCTACTATTTTCAACGAAAGCACAAATGTGATTTCAAATGATATTTGGTGTTGTATCAACAAGAACTTGTGTGATAGCATCTATTTTCACCACTTTTACTTAAACCTAAATAGTGCAAATCTCAAAACTCAGACTCAAAGACGCAACCAACTCTGCCTCTGATTCCTCAGCAACGCACTGCGATAAGAATTCATCTGATGTCATTAATTTGAACAACAGCACATTCATGCTCCCCTTTACAGAATAAATCATCTTTTTAGTTCCAGCTACAAAATGCTATTCTTAAAGTGAATGTCTCGATGAACGAATGCTGAAGTGATTTCGGTAAGTCTTGCAAATTTGTAATGATATCACATTGAAATTGCATACAATATTTTGATTTGACTAGCAAATAACTAAAAAGGTACTTTAATTTTGTTAGCTGTATTAATAGGACAGACAACTTACGATTTTTATTTTTCAGGGTCAAAAATCATTGGTACTTGGTATCTTACGTCTTTTTTGATACCATTGATTGTGCTGGTATTGTGATATATGATATACATTGTGTATTGTGATATACATTGTGATGTATTGTGATATACATTGATTGTGCTTGAAATCATGGTAAGTTCCTGAACTATAATAAAAATATCAAAAATTTGACATTTCAGAGTCCATTTATTTAGAGCCTTCGAAAAAAATATCTTGAAGCATTCAAGATACCTATATAAAGCTTTCTTAGAAATTGAAAACTTTCCACATTTTGTAGTTACAATAGGTATATTTCAGTCGCGGAATTTTGTTTCGAGTTTTTGTTCATCCTCCAGTAAACTCCTATAGAACTAATCAAACATTTTGAGATTAAAATTTAAAATCTTTCCTTCGTTAATCGTAACAAGTAATCGATACATCGTATATCAATAACGGTATTTTTAAGTTTTCAAATAGCCCAGAGTATTTCATTTACAAACCTACGAAATAAATATTTTTCAAGCGAGACTTACGGCCATATTTTTTTCTTTGCACGAATGTATCTGTGTTGAGAGCACAAGACAGTTTTGCGACCGTTTTGAAGACTTGTCAAAGTAACCTGCTGTATTCAGAAGTGGAACCAATGACTGCGGTTATTGGACGTCTGTTTGAGCATTTATTATCCGCACCACTTCTGATCCCCAGACTAAAATTTTAATAAGATTCTAACAAATATTGTTTTATGATTTAAATGCAAATATAAAATAAATGTAAATTTTACATTCAAAAAGCAAAAATGTAAGCAAAGCGAGATGTTGGTTAATCTACATTTTAAAATGATTTTAATTTTCATCAATTACGAAATTATAAACACATTTTTCTACCTGATTATTGAATGAATGATTTAAAGAGCAAAGTTAAGTCACTTCTACTCCAACATTAAAAATTTTTCTTAGTATTTTCCGATTTATATTAATTAGAATATTTAATCTTTTCAGATATCGACATGTTTTGCCCGAAATGATCACGGTGCAATGGAGAACATCAGGAATCTTCAGCAAGCCTAGATTGTAATATTGCAGCCTTTTCGATGAAACATTGCAAAGAGATCAAACATTTGCAATTTATCAAATTACATTTTTATAACCAAATCTAAATTGGATATTGCGTACTAAATTACCGCTGATCTGCATTGTGGAAATGTGAATGCATGTGTAGTTAAGAGTTTTAGAAGATATCTATACACCTCTGCAATGTATTATTCTTTTATTTTAAGACGTTGAATATTTATATATTTTTGGAGGATCATTTCAACCAATGCAATAATTCTTTTTGAACTTAGAAAAGTTTGAAGCGCATGGTATGTACTTCAACATTTCGTATGAGCATGGATGCAAATGCATGGTACTTCAATCATGGAATGCGCATGGATGTTCAAATGCTGTAAATTCAATTATGTACCAATTTAAAGGATATTAAAATACAAAACGTATGCTTTTCTATTCTACTTATTTGGAAACAAGCATTTTTTAAAAACATTCTCTGCTTATGAAACGTTTTTCCTTAATAAATTAAATTTGATAGTGTTTGATTTTTGCTAAATATCTAAAGTCGATTTCTAACCAGAATTTTTCCCTCAATCTACAAAATTTACTAAAACCTCATTTGTAACCGCAATCTCCTATTAAAATTCAACAATTAAGACTGACATTGATTCAGCGATATAAGCAAAGAGTCGCAATGATTGCCATAGAATTGTAATTGTTTTAAAAATGTCTTAATTTGTATGCTACATTTCTCAATGCAACACTGTAAATGCAGACTGCATCATTGCGATGTTACATGATTTTTTAAGATTAGTTTTCAACGTCTATTGATATATAATTCAAATTTTTTTAATTCTTTTTCCTAATTTTGTAGATGTTTTTCTCATCAGCATAATTGTGTACAGAAAGTAATATTTAATTTTTTAATAGATATTACAAAATAGTAATTTCTTTTTCATTAAAGTAAACGATTATAAAAGAAATTTCATTCTTTTTTCCTGAATTGAAATTAGAATAAAATTATTATATTGAATTAATATCTGTTCATTCCTGCATTTGTAATAATTTATAAATCAAGATTTCCTTCTTAATAAATTTAATAGAAAATTGTGATAATTAATAATTAATAAGATTTCACTTTGTGAATATGAAGTGAATTGCCACAAATGCAAGATATACTATGTCATCTTCAAGATTATTTGAAATTTGAGCAATATTTTCAATAAATGATGCTCAGACTTAAGTTGTGTGTGTTACCTACTTGAATCAGTGCTGTGCATTAAAAAATATGTTTATGCTCATGTATTGAATATTTAATATCATTTATTAAACTGTAATTATTATTAAATTATGTAATATGATAATGCTTTCTCTTTTCCTTATCTATCATGTTAGATTAATCATAAAAGGCGTATAATTTTTCCTGAATAGAAACTTAAAAGTATTATATCATTGTCAATTAAGCATAATTAATTTTGAAGAAAATTGTAACTTATTTAATAAGATTCTGTTCGTTGCATCCATTTGCAGTTACTTAAATTAGAAATTTTCTTGTTAAAATTAGAATTATAAAACTATAGGTGAAATAGTTATAAGATGAAGGACAAACTTAAAGTATTGCGTAGTGATTTCTAAAACTCACTGTTTTGGCTTTTAATTTTGCTTAAATGTGTATCTCCGCGGGTATAGGATACTTTGATCGACTCGGCCGGTCAGTCAATCAAACTATCCTTCGATTCTTCGAAAGCATTTGATCGTTGCGACTGATCATCACAAGGATCAATATGCTTTCGCAGAAAATGCCGTTCTCGCATGACTAGCGTGAATCTCTAAATTCTAAAAAAAAAATCTATTTCTACTATACTAAAAAATTTGTTGAAGGAACAAAAGTGAATGGATGCGATGAATATTGAACAATGTAGATTGATTTTTTTTGCCTCTTAAAAAATACTCTTAATAAAATACTAGAAAATTCGGAATTTAGAATTATTGAATTTTCTACTGAAATTTGATATTTAATCTTAAATATTTATTTATTAAATTCTCAATTTCTGAGTTTAATTAGTCTTTTTAAAAATCTTAGTGATTTTTTTTACTATACTCTAGGTACAACTGTATAACAAATTATGTAAATGTTTCTTTGGTTATAGATTAATACTTTTATTAAATTTTACAATTTCAATATATCGTTTTTATGTTAAATGAAGGATGTTTAAAACTTCTTGAATTCTTGTCAAGTTAATTGTATAAAATAGCAATTTGACATTAATTGAAATTTAATTGGATAATTATACTGAATTCTTGATTCATTTCAGTAATATTAGATATTTATGTTGTAATAAACATGTAAACGGTCAGTTTCTGTATATTAAAATATCAAATAAAGCTTGTTATTTAGAATTGTATTGTGTATTTGATTACCGAGTATTTTCATCTCTTTTTGAATAATTGTTTTAACAAGTTTTAAATTTCCTAAAAGCCACTCCTCAAAAGAAATTCTTAAACTTGTTTAAAGACTGTAGATGCAACCAAGTGGCTTGACGAATTTGTGATTGAAATTATAAATGCATGAGAATTAATAGACTCTTATTTTTATTCTTTATTTTATGTCATCTTATTAGTTTCACTTTGAAGTATAAGTTCATTTTCTAGGTTCATAACGAATGATTTAAATAGCTGTTAGAAAAATGCTTATGCTCTAGAAATATAGTAGAAAAATTTGATTTGAAACTTTTCCTGAATCTTTCCATTGTGTTCATAGAAATTCAAATGTATTTAAATCGGATTCATTTACATTTGTGTTTATAGCTGAAATCTACTTGCATGTTCAGTCATTGAAAATAGATAAATTTGAGGTCCTTAATTTTGAAAAAAAAAATGCACTTTTCAAAAACTTGGAATGAGTTGGGTATTGTATTACCGACCCTCTTTTCTATTTAAATTTGCCTAAAGATACATTCGAATTTTCCTTCGGTAGTACATGATGCAGTATGCTTCCCTGGTGCATGCGAAGATTCGCCATCTTGTGTAACGGCAGACTGTATTTAAGGAGACAGGGAAAAGAATTATTCATATCTAACAATAAGTAAATTAAAATTATGTACATGTAATATTCTTTTATAAAAAATATTATAGTTTTTAATAATATTAAAATATTTATTCTTCGATTAAAGCTTTCTTTTATAAGTTATTATTTTAAGTTGTTTTATCACAATATGGATCTAAAAGAAATACTCTAAATGTGTGAAATACTAAAAACAATTTAGATAATTTGCAATATTAACCGTCTTTAAAATACAAATTCTTACGACTACGGTGAAATAAGCTCTAATAATCTGCGAGTTCTTTTTGATTAAAATAATTTGTTTGTATATATTAAATGAAATAGTTTTTAATACATTCTGAAAAATGCAACTAAAAGGTAAAGTTTTATAATTCATAAATATAAATATTAAAAAATCTGAAATTTCTAGAGCATCTAGATGGCACCTTCTCTGTCAAATGAACGTTCATAAAAATAATTATATTATGATTTAATAGTTAAAATTAAATTTAAAGTAGGTAATAAAATTAATTTAAGAATTTTATTACTCATAAAATATAGCAAAATGAATGGTTCAAGATTTCACTTCTTTTACTCCAATAGGAGTTTAAAATATGGATTTTCACAAATTTAATTTAAAATTTCCTATTACTAAGTTCAGACTAAATGTTCTTGTTGCGGTTTCTTTCTTTTATCCCCTTTTTCCGAAAGATTTCGATAATGAATTTTGAGCAGAATCATTTGTAATAAACATTTCTGGTAACAACACATTATTTAAAATTCGGAATATCATTCCATAATTTTATTTTTCTCGCATTAAATCGTGAGTAAAAACACAGTGGATTCATTGAAAAATATGCTCTTATGATTTCAAAAAAATTTCTATTCATTATTTAAAATATATACATAAAAGAAATACATGCGTATCTAAAGGAATAATTTTTTTAAAAAATCCGTCAAATAGAGTTCACTGACCCCTTAAACGGCATTGCCACTCGGAACGTTCTGCATATCTGAATTTCGAATCGGATATTTTTTTTTAAATCTCATTTTAAATTTTTATCTCGGAATATCAATGATATTAGAACAATTTTTAAATACCGCACCTTGTACATGCTTTGAAGTTCATATTATTCTTTTTGATCAAAATCACATTCTATTTCAAAATATATTCAAAGTATTTTTTTAACTAACTTCGATTGTTAAATGTAGATGGCGCTCGAAAAACGAATGACTTCATTTATTCCCCAATTCAGAGCGTTTTAAAGAACACAAGCTCGAATCTGCGGGACGAAGGATTGTTTTATATTTTTTATGTTGAATTTTATTTTATTTTCTCAAAATTAATTCTACGTTTACAACGAATTATAAAAATGGTAAAAGTTTCCCATATTTTTTTATTTCAAAATATCAAAAGAGTTTATAAATTTTATGATTCCTCATAATACGCATGCGCGG
>JAOUZG010052826.1:0-17572 GCA_026289955.1 Argiope argentata
CTAGAAATAAAATAAACAATGTATATATTGATTGTTGGTACTCAAGTGGTATTTATCCTAGAGTAAAAAAATTAGCTCAAATAATTTTATAGTATAGAAATATAATGTTTTAAAATTTTAAATAATTACAAATTGAGATGGATGCAGAAAATTTTTAGTTGTAACTTTTGAAAGGATTACACCACAAGAATAATAATTATCTGATTTCCAATAACTTCTATATTGTTTCGAATTAAAAAATAAATAAAAAAAGTATTACAAAATATAAAAAAATAAAAATAAATGGTACCAATTTAGTTGCAATAAAAAATGTTGTTTAAAATTTAGGCAATTAAACTGCCTAATAGGCTTTAGTAATGAGAAAATAACCTAAAGTTAATGTGCCCAATATTGTATCTGTAAATTACTAATGTTTTGTAAAAAAAATATTTTATTTTTGCAACAAAACTCAAATAATTCTCATTGTTTCTGACCAGATTTCTCATTAAAATATAATTTATTTTATTTTTCATTAGTCGTTTCCAGTTAGACCTCAAAAAAATTGAATGTGTCAAGCAATATATTGCATAAATTACCGTAATACGCGTAAACATTTTCTGATTCCTTTTGGCTCAAGCATTAAATATATTATACTAGCTCTTACCCGCGACTTCATACGCGTGGAAATTTTGATGTGTATATGTGAGAACTAACAGTCCAAAATGTTATCAAAACCATATGCATGCATAAATTTTCAATGTCAATTGGAGCAACGCAAAGATGTGAATTTTAAACGCCAGTTGGGGTAACGCAATGCTGATTAGAAAATTTTGATTTCAATTTATCTATTTTATTTTTATTCTAAAGCACTTCTGAAGGAATCAAAAGATCTATTAATTAACAATGTTTAATTCTAAATTTACCATACACTACGAAAATAAACATAATGTTTGAAGTAACCGTTCGAAAACATGTTACGTCCAACATCATTAGCGTGGGGGAAAATTCTACTTAAAAGCTGTATACTTGAAACTATAAAGGTACTTTTAAGAATTTAATCGAAAATGATGAAAATAGGCAAAAGGAATAAGTACAGCAAGAAAAAAAATCAAGAGAAATGAACAGAAAATATCGAATTATATTAACACAGGAACAGCGTAAGAAAAAAAAGTTAATAAACCTTCCTTTAGAATAGTAAGATAATATTAAAATAAAAAAAAGGTAACAGAAAAATAAAAACAAACGATTATATATTTTAACATTTTTTGTTCTGATAAAAAAGGCCTTCTGTGGGGAAATCCAATTATAAATCTCAAATATTTCCATTAGATAAGATAATATTAAAAGAATACCGGAACTAGAAAAATAAAAACAAACAATTCGAAAAGTTCAGGCAGAAGTTTTCAGATTCTTTTTTTTTTATTTTTTGGCGGAAAAGTTAGTTTTTAATTAATAAAAAATTGACCTTTCAATTTACCGGAATAAAAATTAGCCTGGGTCCTTCTGTAGACTATAATCTATCTCTGAGCTAAATTTTATGCAATTTACTTCAGCCGTTTTGGCGTAATTGACTAACATCATCCATCCAACCATCCAAACTTTCACATTTATAACAGTATTATAGATAATAACTGATATGATTAATATCTTATTCAACAGCACATTTGCAATAAATGCTTACACATTAATTCCATACATTAAAGGCGATAGAATATGGAATTAATGTAATGAATTGCTGGATATTGTTAAAACGCATATTAGATTGTGTATGTCAATAGGTATGAAAACCCTCCATACAGATTTGTAGTTCAGTTCATCGATAGATGATCGTCTGTTTGCGTGATGTTAAACAAGAGACGAAAGAATTGAGCTGAGTAGAATAAAAATGGATTCGATTTTTCGATAATCGCTAATATTAGCTCTTAAAGTAACCTTGATAGTAACCTTAATACCTAATTCGTAATATTGTTTCCATTGAAATATTATTTTCACTACATTTTATATGAGATACACGAAGACTACATTTTAATGAAAATTCCATGTATGAAAATAAAATATTAAAAAGGTATACTGATTTCATTTTAAATGGAATTGTTATTTTAAGCTTTGTTCTCTATTAAAATTTGTAAAAATGTGATATACTAAAAGTGTACATTTCTGAGCATGATCCCTGCATCAATATTGTTGATGCATAAATCAGGCATTATTGTTGTTGAAGCCTAGATCATGCATTATTGTTGTTGATATAACATAGGTTTCTCTAACTCGTAATTGATTAAACTTTATACTTGTTAGACTGTCCATATATAAGGGAAATCTATATTTATTTGTGATTATTTTAAAGTACAAGTAAAAATAATTTGTATCATATACAGTAAACATAACAAGCAAATATAATCATATACAAATTTTTTTATCTTTTAAATGATATTTTTAATGATAGTCACATAAAGTTTACTTTCGCAGAAGAATTGTAATCTCAGATATTTAAAATATATTTATATTAAAAGGTAAAAAAACTCTTCGAAATTATACTAGATGAGATGTATGGGGAAGGAATCCGTTTTCCATGTAGTGTAGTATAGTATAGGTATAAAACAAAAGTCGATTTATTAAATTTCTTTTTTCAAAATAGGATAGTTATACCATTCGCCAAAATGCATGAAGAATTTTTCTTTTTCTTTTTTTTCATATATAGATGTAGAATATGAGTCAAGTTATTGTAACATTGGTTATAAAGTATGAAGAATCATTCTATCTTCCATATATGTTAGTGCAGGGTTTGAGTCAATATATGACCTCATTTGCTAGACTGTATGAAGAATTCTTTTTTTTTTTCATTTATTACTGTAAGAAATAAATCAATTTACTATCGCATTTGTTAAAATGCATGAAGAAGGATCCTTTTTTTCATATATGGTAGTGTAAGGTATGATTCAATTTATTATCGCATTTGCTAAAGTGCATGAAGAATAATTCTATATTTCATACACGAGTGTAGGGTCGGAGTGGATCGGAATATTAATTACTGTTTTATACGAGATGTATAAGGAAAGATTCCATTTTCCGTGTATTAGAATAAATAAGAACTGGAATTTCTATTTGCTTTCTTTTATGAAATGGCATTGGTACTGTATGAATGCATGAGATATATGAGAAAAGAATCAATTTCTCATACGATATGTGTATATAACAGAGACCATTTATTGAATTCGTTTCTTCTTTTCGAATTGGAATTCTAATTGCATTATTCGGAATGTATGAGAAAGGGTTCTAATTTCCATGCATGAGGACAGGACACTTAATTTTTTAACTAGCATACGGAAATTTATCTTCATATCTTTAAAAAAAATTATCTCATAAAAAAGCTTTATCCATTATCTTGATACTAAAAAAACTTATTTTTTTATGATATCAATTTCATTTCGCTCAACTTTTTATTTAATTTTCATACACTTAATTCAATTTGATATATTCTGTGAAGCAATGTTTTAAAATGCTATGATAGGATACAAATTTCCCATCCAGTATTATACTTTCGCCAATCCAGAAATTAATAAATTCTTTAGAAAAGAATCTGTATATGTAATCGTTTGGCGTTATTCTTTTTATATTTCTTAATATATTGTTATGAATTTTGTGGGAATTAGAAGCAAATATTTGTGAATTTTTGTGTAAATATGTATGATTTTTTGTATTAATATTTTTAAATAGTTTAGTTGCAATGGAAAAGCGCGTCAGTGAAAAAGACCGTTTTCCAAGGGTATTTACAACAGAAGATCGTCCTATTTGAGTGATTTGGGGATGTAGGTGTGTTTGAAAGATAATGAGGTCACTAATGGTTTTTACTTCTGGCTAAAACTCTGACTTTATTTAATCCACTATAGAAGCTAAAAAATAGTAGAAGCTAAGAAATAAAAAGTTGTTCTTAGAGAATCGTAGAGAAAGTTCCACATTTGTCTGGAACCAACGAACACTTTCTGAATTTGCCCCGACTACTTTTGTGGGAAGCTATTTAAAATGCACGGCTAAAGGGTTGGAATCAGATCAGTTCAAACAACGAGCTACGTTGATCGGCTTAACTTGAGAGAGTGACTTTTCTCTTGTTGACGTGTGTTCTATAGCTTTGCTGTTATCCGAAAATAGTGGATTAAATAAGAGTTAATTCTCTGCGAATTTATAACTTTTGCTATGTATATTTATTACACTTTTTCCTAGACAATAAAGTCTGCATCTTAACATCAGAATTTTCGTAACAATATATTGGGTCGTTCGAAAAGTAATTTCGTTTTTTCTCGACAAAGGATTTAATTGTATTTTTTTATTCCAACTTCACACTTAAGACGTATAATCATTGTATGTTTTGAGAGGTGATATAGCAATACTTGTTTGTGAAAACGTTCGATTGATTTTGCGCAGTAGTTTTTGGTAGATGCCCTTTTAAATAGGGAAAGCAATAAGCAGCAATTTCGTCATATTTCACTTTTTTCCTGTAGGAAAGGTAAAAATGCTGTTCAAGCCAGAAAGAAATTAACCGATGTGCATGGAGAAGATGCGTTGACAATACGACAGTGTCAGAACTGGTTTACAAAATTTCGATCCGGCAATTTTGATGTCGAAGATGCACCACGTTCCGGATGGCCGGTTGAAGCTGATAAAGACGCGATAAAGGTAATAGTTGATGCAAACCGGCGAACAACAACACGTGAGATCGGTGAGAGTTTAAATTTATTGAATTCAACTGTTTATGACCACCTGAAAGGCCTGGGTTTAACCTCGAAGCTCGATATTTGAGTTCTCCATGTCCTCACGGAGAGAAATTTGTGTTGTCGCATTGAAGTCTGTGATTCGCTCCTCAAATGTCACAAAAATGATCCACTCCACCATATTATCCAGATCTGGTTCCTTCAGATTATTATTTGTTCCGGTCAATGCAAAATATTTTGGACGGTAAAACCTTAGTCTCAAATGAAGGCGTCAAAAATCACCTTGGATTAGTTTTTTGCCAGCAAATACCAAAACTTTTATGAGCGTGGAATCATGCCTCTACCAGAAAGATGGCAAAAGGTTTTGGATCAGAATGGGCGATATATAATTTAATAAAATAATTATTCATTATACGAGGATCGTCTTTCATTTTCACCAAAAAAAACGAAATGACTTTTCGAACAACCCAATACAATTTTTAAATTGAACAAAACTGTTTTAATTGAATTGGTGTATTTTAAGTGTTTTATAATTACAAGGTGAAATGTTTCCCCCAAAAATACATCCCATATTAATGATTAATAAATTAAAATCCCATTATTCCAGGTTGGTTGTCAAAGGCGGCTAGCAATTAATAACGAACAAAATCCTCCTTCAAAAAAATCTAATTCCTGTTTTTAAAATTTATTTCATTGCTCAACCCTTTAACTTAGAATAAACTTTACAGACTTGTACTTATAAAAAAAAAGAATATTTAAAAAAGCATTTCTTTTAGTCGGGAAAAAAATCAGGGCAAAATTTACACGAAGAGACATAATAATTTGCTTTTATACCCGGTTATTTCTCAAAACAATATTCCAATCTTAAAATCTCCTACACTTAACGTCAAAAGAACACATTCCTTTATTTTTAAAAATTTTCTCAAGGGATTAGTGTCAACTTTTATCTAAAGTCCAAATAACCTCGAGACAGGAGCTGTTTTTAAGATTTAGGCTCTCCATGAATTTTGGATATGAGCTTATCAAAATTCGCCATTCTAACCAGGAGAAAGAGGGTTCGAAAAACAGAATAAACTTGTGATGTTTTTTTGAAATTGTATTCTTTAGGTGCCATTGTAGATTTAAAATTTAATTATTCTCGCCGCTGATCAACGAATTATACGATGTTTAAAAAGTATTTGTGAAGTTTTCGGTTGAAAAAACAATTCAAGCAATTATTCAAATTCCATATATAAATATTCTAAAGTCTATCAGACTTTATTATTAGATAATAAAGTGATTAATACTTTAGATAAAATGAAAGATTAAATTAATTCTATGCTACTTCGGAAAACGAAAGAAAACATTTGTTTTTGCAAACGATTTTTTGTTTTTAAATGTTAACATTTGTTACCAAACGATAAATTTTGCTTTGCATTATAAATGTGATTTTCTTTGTTTTCAATTCCATTCTTTTTTCCAAAAACCTTTTCTTTGGTGCGAAAATCTAATCGTAAAAATGTTTTAATAATGGAACAATTTTTAAAGAGTTTATTTGCTTATTTTGCATCAACAGAAATAATTTCGGAAAATAAAGGAATGAAAAGAATTACCAGGAAAAATAACTAATCTTGTTTTCAGGGCATTCTGCGTCATGTTTTCATAACAATTTTAATAATAGATAAACTGATAAATTTCATCATTAGAGTTGAATTTCTGAAGAAGAATAGAAACTGAGATTTCTCTGCACATTTGAAGTTAAAAATTTACTCTCAAATCAAGCAATTGGCATATCATCAGTTAAAAATAATGTAACCTAAAAGTGACGAAACAAAATGAAAAATTTTGGCTAATGTGTTCAAATGTTTTAATTATCATTTATAACAGATAAAATTTATGTATAAAAATATATTCAGCGTGCATTGTATACTGACAATATACATATGAATATATGTTTACACATATACAGTCGTTCAAATAATTGATAGTAAACCTTACTTTTACTTGATAAAACCAAATTTCAATACTAATAGCACATTAACTAGAAAGCTAAACATATTTTTATTTTGACACATAACAAATGATTGAATTTAAAGTAAAAAGAAAGAAAAATCAACGAAAAACCTCTCAACTGAAAAATATCAGAGGCATTTTAAAAAAGCATTAGCACATTTTAGCCTCAAATAATTAAGAGTGCAACAACGATGTTTTTGGTAATATCTCGCAAAGAAAGAAAGTGTAAATATTTAATTGCACGTCTTTTGGCTTTTATGTTGACTTTTAGACGTCCTAGTTCTAATTATACAAATATTTGGTGATATTTTACGCATTTTTCGCATTCTAAATATGTATTTTTCTCGAAAAAAATGAAAAATCCAGGGTTAATTTTTTTTGTTTAAATCAAATTCCGATTCAATGAATAAGCCAATATGCTTCTAATTTATTGAAATTGGCATTCTTATTGCCATGCAAAACTTTCTCGACAAGTAATTATTTTAATTCTAATGATTTCTAGAGTCAGACTTAGGCAAAATCATAATGACCGCATTTACATATTTTATTGTATGGCGTTTAAGCTGTTGTGTTCTTGTTTTTCAAATTAAACTTCTTAATTAACAATTATATTTTGGTAAAATTTGCTATGGTGAAATTTGAAAAAAAAAAGCATTTTAAGCTATCCAATCATTAGAATAAAAAGGATTTCAAAAATAAACAAAACTTCACCTTTATAAATGAATCAGCACTTAAAAAGAATAAAAATATCACAATTTTACAGAAAAAGTTAATACTTATATAATTGTTAGATAATCCCTTTGGTCTTGTTTTTAAATCAAAATACATCGTGACATGATTCCTCACTAAACGTCTCAAGATATCTCGTCTTTTAATTGTAGCTTCTTAAAAATTTAATTATTCAACTTAGTGTAGCTTTTTTACGTAGTAAAGTAACTAGTTATTCTATAATACAAAAAGTATGAAAAGGATTTTTTTGTGTATGAATTTTGCTTAAAAATAATCTTTATAAAACAAAAGATTTGGAAAAGGTTACAAATCCTTTAGAAAAGCTCTGAAAAAATCCAAATAAAAAACTGCAAATGTAATTTTTTTAACAATCTTGCTTTTAAATATTAATATATTTAAGGTACAGCTTTTAAAATTATAAGAATACAAGTAAGAAATGTGTTTTATTCAATTAGTTTTTTCTCAAAAGAAACTTGACATTTTTAGCACACTTGCTTTGCGCATACGAGTTTGTTAAAAGTTAAAGTGCAGACGTTAAATTTTACTTTTTGTCTTCATTACATGACGTAGATAAAAATTTATCTTTATTGCAGACATCAAGTAATTTTGACTTTTTTTTTCACTTTGCATTTTGACTTTTATATATTTTTCATTTTGTTATTTGACTTTTGTATTTTCTACAGATGTTTCTTGTTTATTCACCAAATTTTGTTAAACAAAAATATTTATTTTCCTACTCGCAAATATTTTTCTCACTAAATTTTAAAAAGTTCAGTCATAAAAAATAAAATGTATAATTTTGACTTTTTTTTTAAATTTTGGATTTGCTTAGGAATGGAATATTTATCACCAATTTAATGTACTTATGTATTATACCTTCCAACTTTATCGCCAAATTTGAAGTCGTGACCAATGAGTTGCTAAACCGCCAATTATGGCAATCCGGCAACGGTACAATCCGTTGATCTTTATCGTCACATTTAAATCCATCTCCAAAAAGTTATTAAACCGTTGGCGATCGCTGGCAAAGACGGTATAATACGTAAGTACTCGATTTATTCATAATTACGTCATAAAAGCAGAAAAGAACAGCGTCACTTTTGGGTTAGAAAATGCTAATTAGCAGAATACAGTTTAAATTAAAAATCACCTGCTTTAATAATTAATTTACAATGGTGACTTATAATTGATGAGTATTTCACAATATGTGCTTTATTTATAGGCGTTTTTAGAATGTGTTTAATTTTAAGAAATTTAATTAAAAATATTTTTTAACAACTTTAAAAAAAGCAGAATTTTTATTCGTATTATTTTATACCTATGAAAACTTTAGACGCATTCTTTCTTGAACTCAATATCAATTGGAAACATTGGAATTGAATCACAATTTAATTTCATAATAGATAAGTAAATTTGAAAATAATAAAAAGATTGTTTCCACCATAGAAATATTCAAGAGCAAACAATTTAATTTTTAGTAGGATTACAATCTTCAGATTTTATAAATATAAAAACAAGAAAAAATTAAATAAAAATTTTTTAAAAAAGCGAAAGGATGCCATAAATATTAACTTTTTGTTTATTCAACTTGGTAATTTTTTTTCATTTCTAAATACATCAACTTAAATTGATAAACCCTATCTATAATAAACCTAAACTCTATCCATAATAACATCTAAAATAAATAATATCTGTAATAAACTCTATCAATAAAAAGTTGTAAAATAATTAAAATTCATAATTTATATTTTTTTATTAGTGCATCTTTGTTAGTGTATAAATGAATAAATTTTTTTTAGCATTGAAAATTTTATGATTATTTTTTGTATTGAAAAAATATATATATTATAAAAAAAATTTTATTTATTTTTTTATTGAAAATTTTGTTGAAATAATATTATTATTACTCAAAATAAAAAATTATTCCTCTACATAAATATCAATACAAAATTCTAATCTGTATAAAAATATTTCAAATCGAAAAAGAAATCATTATGGACTTTATTTTTCGAAAAGCTATATTTGCCGAATTATTTGCAAAATATACTAAACTATTCGCTTATCTTTGATAATAATTTATGGCTTCCCTCTATCATAATTAAAGCCATGAATTATCTTCTTGAAGGAATCTTTTCTTGGTAACTATCGAATACAAAATTTTAAATTAAATTTATTTTTACTTTATCTATGGCTTTTCTTTATCTTAATTTGAAGGAATTGAAACTTTTTTTTATAAATATCGAACACAAAATTTAGAATTTAATTTATTTTTAATACATCTATGGCGTTCCTTTATGAGACTTTTCTTTATCTCTATTAAATAAAAAAATTTATAATTTAATTTATTTTTAATATATCTATGGCTTTCCTTTATCTTAATTTGAAGGAATTGAAACTTTTCTTAATAATTATCGAATTTAAAATTTATAATTTAAGTTACTTTTTAATTTTTCTATGGCTTTCCCTTGTCTTAATTTGATGGAATTGGACTTTTCTTAATGACTTTCAAATACATTTAAAAGTACCTCCAAGTGCACGAAATAAATAAAATGAAATGGACAAACAAAATTATTTTGCGATATACAAATGCAAAAAGGATCTGAAATTGACAAAAATGTCAGCATTAATTTATGAGTCTAAATATTTATCTACGAATCTCAATATTTATTACTTCGCCATTGCATTATAAAAAATCTTTTTAAGTAACAAATAAAAATGCAAAATTTCGGTATCTAAATAAATGTGTATTATTTAAAGCAGAACCCTAAACTATATTCTATATAAACAGAAATGGCTTTTTCTTCAGTTTTGAAAAATAAAGTTTTCCGTTCGTTTAATAAGTTTATAGAACATGATTGATAGTAAGGTTAACATTTTAGGCGTTATATGCTTTCCTTAGTAATGTTTAGAACGAGAACAAATAGGCCAATTCTATTCGCAGAACTTGCCTATTAATATTCTTCCAGAGGGTTGCAAGCTTTTATGTCAAAGCAGGGTTTCCAGAATATTTTAAGTAGCATTTTCAAACAAAATGTATTCTTGAGAGACAACCTAGTATTTCATAAACATATAAAAACTAAATACATACATTACAGAAGAGTATACTCCATGATTTTGTTTAAAACTATTTAATCTTCTTAAAGAAGTTTTTATTTTATTGTAAAAGGAATAGCGTATAAGAATAAAGAGTAGGTCTATAAAAACACCAAAGATTTATCAGTAATATAATACAATATTTGTACTTTAAAATAAATATTTAATAAACACGTATGTGGGAGTCGAACCAAGTCTTCCAAAATTAGACTCTTCAGATAGCAGGGTTTTAGTGGCGTGATGCCTAGGTTTTTTTTTTAAAAAAAATTACGGGTTCGTTTCTAAACCAAGATTAAAATAATACAAACGAAGGATAAAGAGACTTCTTTAAAAAAAATATAAGAATTTATTTAGAGTTAGAGGGGAATATTTACGGGGGGAGTATTTGCAAGGAAATATTAATATTAAAGGGATTTTAACATGGAGATATTAAACAAACAGAAAGTTAGATTATTTCCTCTAGGAGGACGTTAGAAGTAGGAAAAGATTATGACTGAAAACATATTACCGCGTAGCGCATAGCTTTGCGAGCGGGAATCGCTAACGCATGGAGACAGGCGTCTTACTTTTACGGATGTTTGTTAGGCCTCTGCTCAATATTAATTGGGACAGTTTTTCAAAAAGCTCGATAGATGGCGTTGTTCTGGAATGTTGTTCTAATTAAAAGTATCGTCCACTGGGAAATGATCTAACCTTTTACAATCCTCGTTTTTCTATCATCGGGTGTTGATAAAACAAAAATAAAGACAGATGATGGTTAAATAAAATAGCTCTGTAGGGGTATACTACATGAATATGCAAGCGATAGTCTAAACAATAAGTGATATGAAAACAGGGCCAGTGTGTTATAGATATAATTTAGTATAGACATTTAGCATTTATAATTTACAGATTCGAATCAAATTTGTAACTAAATCATATTATCCATGCTATTACTTTCAAAAACACGATAATTTATAAATGGAGTAATTTAGACAAATTCCGTTGTTCTGGCGTGATCCCCGTGATCTAGACGTAATGGGTTCGATTCTTGGTCCGGGCATGGTTGTTCTTCTGTGTTCTATTTGTGAGGTGTATGAATGTGCCCCCTGTAAAGTGGGGCTGTGCGAGCGAATGTGATGAGTGAGCAACAAAAGTCGTACTTTTGGCCCTAGTTGGCGCTACTGAAAAACAAGAGACGCTGATTAGGCTTAAATTATTGGCTACCTCAGCGAGCTTGTGCATGGTAAGTGCCATAAGGAACAACATTTAGATAAATGAAATTTTGTCCACAATTTTTGAATCTAAAGTGCCGATCTGTATCAAATTTGATACCAGATTCATGGGTAAGTCAACCGTCTGTCTGTTAATACTTTCTTGGGTATGTAAACGTGATAGCTTAAAAAGGCAGTGACTTCAATTCGTGAAAATAGGTATGTGATCTAGTAACTAGAGTTATACATCTACGTTAAATTTTAGTAAGGCCAGCCTTACAAAAAATATGTTAAGAATACATATTCTATTTTCTTGTGCTTGTGTAGTAACCTCATGCGAATAATTAATATTCGAAAAGTACCCTTAGATTATAAGCTAGATTCAATAAAATAATATATTCATACCAGAAATTGATTTTTGTAACTATTGCTTGTTAGTAGCCTGCATATATTAGACAAGCCCCTATTTTCTGTTCTATAACCTGAGCATACCAATCTCATGTAAAAAAATAAAGATTTGAGCCCTCCTGACCTTCATGGCATTAATAGGTCCTTACTTTTCTGGAAAGATAGCTAGAATATATTTTAAGAGAAAATACATGAGAAAGTTTCGGTATATCACTCTAGGTCAGTCAAGCACTTGCAAAAACTTTTTGTAATTAATCTCCTTCGTTAAAAGCAAAACCAACAACAATCACAATTGTTTCTTGTTCTCTTTCCTATATTTGGCTTTATATCCGTCTGGGTCAGTGAGAATTTTTAATTAAATGAGTTGTATACAATACTGTAACGATTAGCGCCATCTATTGGTGAGTTTGGCTTCCTGCTGAATTCTTTTTTTAAGGAAACGACAAAATTATCTCTCAGAGAAAGAGATAGATAGAAAGACGAATCCAAAGTTATGACTTTTAAATTTTGTCTCAGCTGAACATTAATATTTAAACTTTTAAATTTACTATTTTATGATGTCTACGATCGTTAGAAGTTAAGGATTGACAATAAAAGAGCTTTAATTATAGATAACGTAGTTTGCTCATATGTTACAACACCTTTAAATAAGATGTATCCTAAGTTTTGTTCTCTATGAATTATTAAAACTTGATAAGTAGTACGTTAAATATTTTCCGCACTATTTATCTTTATAAATAATTAAATGATATGCCTTCTAGACGGGATTGTTATCTTGTCAGCAGTATCAAGAATATGACTGTCATTAGCTAATGAAAATCGTAATAAAAATCGACAGTTATAATAGAAGATTGCATGAGATTTAAAAAAAAAACTATTTGCAACATACTTTAGGTATTAATATATAGTAGCATTAAATTTTTTGCTTTAGCGCAGTGGATTTTTTTTCAATCCATAATATTTGCCAGCTCTTAAATTAAAACTAATCACTTAATTCGGTTTGAAACACATAATGATATCCTGTAACAGGAAGTTTGCAATTATCTCCATTCATATTGTAATTACCATGCTAACTCATATTAGTCGGATATCATGTTCTCTAAATAGATTTCATTCACAATTTCATAGGAATCTATAAATTTGGAACTGAGATTATGTACCAAATTTCAATTTCATCCATTTAGCTGCAAGCCTTTTTTAAATCATCGTGTTCTCTGACAAACAGAACCCCCCCCCCCAAAAAAAAAAATGAATGTTTATTTTAAGTCAGTAGATCTGAATAATTGAAATATGTTCAAATAAATAACAATATTTTTTGCTATACTTAAAGCATGAAAATGTGAAAATTACGCTGTTGTGATCGAACAATATATTTTAGAGAGCATGAAGCTACGAAATTTCTTCTGATGATTATTCAAATAGATTTATTTTTTTATCATTTCAAGAATTTTATTCGTCTACTATTAGAGTGACATACGCAGTCACATTTTTCCAGGAAATCCAAATTCAAAAGACAGATGTAAAAATTCATTTTTGAGTCATAGAAGTTATGGTGAAAGTTTCATAACATCCTCCGGACACGAGTAATTACTTTTATCTAGTGGCTATGTTACTCGGCTACAAACCCTAACGTTCCAAATTCGGTCCATCCGCGCCCTTTAATAACCAATCTTTGTACAGCTGTTGTGGCGCCCTCTAATGGCAGCAAAAGTCGTCAGATTCATTCGAAACAACAGCCAACATCACCAACAACAACTTGCACGCTTGGTGTAAAATGCATCTTTTGTCTCACCACCGACTCACTGGAGGGTGAATATGTTAGGAAAGCCTCATAAGCCAGATAACATCCCTCGGAAACGAGTAATTATTTTTTATCTAGTGGTAATGTTACTCGGCTACAAACCTTAACGTTCCAAATTCGGTCCTAGGGCTATCCATACCATTCACCCACTATGGTTACCCGCGCCCTTCAATAATCAATCTTTGTACAGCTGCTGTGGCGCCCTCTAATGGCAGGAAGCGTCGTCATAATCATTCGAAACAACACCCAACATCACCAACAACAACTCGCACGCTTGGTGCAAAATGCATCTTTCGTCTCACCACCGACTCACTAGTGGGTGAGTATGTTAGGAAAGCCTCTTAAGCCAGATAATATCCTCTGGAAACGAGTAATTACTTTTATCTAGTGGCTATGGTACTCGGCTTACAACTACTCCGCATTGTGAGTTCAGTCCAAAGGCAAATTACCCATTCACAAATGTTTCATTTACAGATTTTTTTAAAAGTAATTTAAAAATTCCGATATTTATTCAGATATTCAACTGCTTGGTTTATAATGATATACGTTTCGTGAAAAACTTATGAATGATTTAAAAACGCATATTGAAAATATGATGGGTACTTTACGCCTGCATCTAACTGTATTCTAAAATAGACTAAAATATTTTGAGTTTCAGCAATTTTAAAGAACCTAGGTTTTGTGGAAACATTCAAGTATTATTTTCGCAAAAAATATTGACTTTTTAATATCACCTACTTCAAGTCACCTATTTTAAAACCATACGATTGTTTATTACGATGTAGATTCAAGACCTACAAATAATATGTTTACCTTATCAATATAATTTACACAGATTACATAATAGTTTCTTCTAACATCTTACTAAATATGATAAGAAGGACAATAAATAAAGTACAATAGCGCCATCTAGTGATGGATAAAAAGATAGCTCAACAAAAATTTTAAAAGAATGATCAAAAGAAATATTTTTTCCGAACTAGGAAACAATTAAAAGATGGTTAACTGCTGTTATCAGGTACATAGTCTCCATAAGTTGTGCCATGAAGAAAAGCTTTAATAAGAGACAATGTGAACAATTCCAGTTCACATTATCTAAAGTTAAAAAAGGCTTCTATGAATAGAACAAAAGGAATTTTTTCTCTCTAGGAAACAATTAAAATACAGCTAACAGCTGTTATCTGCTTACAGACCCATTAAAGAAGTTAACAGCTTTTTTAGGGAGGGAAATGTGGTTTATTTTCAAAGATTGATGACATTAAATTTTCTATAAATGTTCAGTTCCAAAATTCGTTGAATCGTTATTTTGAAGAAAATAAACCCAGGGTACAAATATAATTTGACCATTATAGATAATATAAATCAGTTATAGGTAAAATAAATTAAATAAAAAAAATTATTTAAATACATATGTAGCTTTTGAAGAAAATGACTTGATGCAAATTTTAATATTTATTTATAAATACTAGGAGTTTTCTAGAGGAAAAAAATGTTAATTTTTTGTTATTCATTGTAACATTACATGATTAATATATCTTAGTGTTTAACTAAAAATTACCTAAGGATTATATTTAAAAATAAAATTTTTGTATATAATATATGAAATTATATATGAAATTTTGGTATTTTTTCGAACATTATATTTTAAAAATCATAAATCCATTTCTCGTGCATTAAACACCAAATTACATTCTGCATAACTTAACATAACTAATTATTAATTTCATTAAGATATCTTGATTTTTTTTACTCTGACGATACTTGTACAGTAGAATTATGAAAAAAAAATTATTTCTTCCGAAAACACATTTAAAGTCTTTATATGCTTATAAATAAGCATTACTTGCATGTCGATAGATTGCTATAACTTGGCTTCTGATTGGCACAGGGGCAAAATAAAAATATCAGGTAAACAGAAAAACAACTTTTATTAAAAACTGCAAAAATAAATAAATAATCAAATAAAAATGGAAATTTTATCGTTATTCATGTTTTTAACCCAATCAAATACCTTATATATATTTGAAATATATATTTCTTAATAAAATTTCATTCAGATATATTTTTTTATTCAATGAATTATGAAAATTGCGATTGTGTGTAGATATGTCTTATGCTTTTGTCAAGCAGACAAAAAAATGTTTTATATAAAAATGTAATACCAGTGAGAAGGAATGATATTACATATTAAATTATTTGTAAATAATATCATAATACGACTAAAATACGAACTTAAAAATAATCGTATTAAATTCTTGCCAAAATGATTCTCATCTGAGGTAAAAATGCTTTTAAAATTATTTACTTAAAATATTTTCTCGAACGTACATATTTTGTTAATCAATTATTTTCAAAGCTTAATCGCTACGTTTCTTAAAATACCATATACAGTCCACTATCTATAATGCTGACTACATAGTCAGAAACATTTAGTACATTTTATAAATGTACAAAATCTGAACACATATATATTTCCGAAATTTTTTTACCCAACCAATAAATGCATTATATAATACATGACATGATTAATATCTTACATCATAGAACATTACCACCAATAATTCATTCGTGAATTTCGCCCAGTTTGTATCATTAAATGTGACAGAATAATGAATTAAATTGATGAATGACAGTGGGTAAGTTGAGATATATAGACCGTTGTCTGTAATTCGGAATGAAAACCCTTCATATCAATATCTTGTTCTCTTCATCGACATATGATCGTCTGTTTGCGTGTTTCTAAACAGTAGATGAATGCATTAGAATAAAAGGACATTGGGAGTAATTCAATTTTTCAATATTTAGTGATTGGTGGTCATTAGGGTAGATATTGAAATGCATAAATGTATATTCTTATTGTAATACTAGCTTTTACCCGGGACTTCGAACGCATGGAAAAGCACACAACTGACCTAAAATCAGTTTATTTACAGTGCGTACCTAAAATAAACAATACTGCAAATCACGTACACATTTATTTAAAATCAAATCTATTTTATTTATCGATCAAGATTGAGATAGCTACAACTTTATTAAAAAAATCATTTTTAAACTTTTAATTAAAGTACATTTATAATTTATTACACTGCACATGCGTAAATTTTTTACGCCAATTGGAGCACCGCAAATGTGTGGATTTTTTACGCCAGTTGGGGTAACGCGATACAGATAAAAAAATTTAATTTTTTTCGTTCCGTTTTATTTTAATTCGAAAGTACTCCAAAATGAATCCAAAAAATCGATTAATCAAAAATGTTTACTTTTGAATGCATCAAACACTAAGAAAATAAACTGAATCGTTTGAAATAATAGGTCGAAAACATGTTAAGCCTAACCTCCTTAGCGTGGGGGAGGACCTGAAGTCTCACTCATAATGGTGGTATAAAAATGAAGATTTTTGGAAGGAAATAGTAAAATGTCTTTTTTACTATTTTTCTAGCAATTTTCCGGTTTTTCACTCTATAAGAGTCTTCCTCGTTTCATAACGAATATATTTTTGAAAAATTAGCCGAATTAGTCCAGCCTTTCTCGAGTTTTGCGCTTAACAACACATTTGACGATTCATATTTATTTATATAGATATCAAACTAGTTTCATTTGGCGATTATACGATTTCCTGAGAACTCTAGTTGTATTTAACTTCATTTAATTCTCTTATGCATAATTTGAAT
>JAOUZG010052826.1:32572-42740 GCA_026289955.1 Argiope argentata
TATATATATATATATATATATATATATATATATATATTAATATCTATATATTTAAAAATATATATATATATATAGGGAGAGAGTGTGCTAATAGAAGGAATTTAAAAAAAATGTTATATTCATAAAGAAAACGTTCCTCAAGATTTAAAATCTTTTTAATCGTTTTCATTACTTAGGAACTAAAAATGTAATATTATACGATAAATAACTAAGAAAAAGCTTTTCAACAAATTAGATTTCAAAGCAAAAGAAAATAATAAGTGAAATATAGAAACAAATTAAATCTATGTGTTTGGTGCTATTAAACGCAATTATTCGTAAAATTCCACAAAAATTCTTCAAACCACTTATTTATTCCTTTTGCCACTAATTATAAACATTATCGCTTTCATTTAATCAACTATTCGTTTCTACATAACGTCTAAACTACAGACGATTATTTCCCAATTTTGCTAATTATAAATTTTAAAAACCATTAAAATATTAATTGTATGAGAAAAGGAATAATTTTTTGAAACTTTTTTTGAAGGAAAAATTCATGCAAATTCGTTTAATAATTCATCGAACAGCAAAGATCATAATTAAATAATAATTCTGCGTAGAAGGAAAGAATAAAATAAAACACCTATAATGAGATTATTCCCTTCTTTCAAAAATCGTGTGGTCTCTCGGCTAGAAGGGTGAATTTTGATGAGCTCGCATTCGAAATTCAAAGAAGGCTAAATCTCAAAAACAACTCCTGTCCCTGAGGTTATTTGGACTTCCGATAAAGGTTGACATTAATCCCCAGAGAATGTTTTTAAAATAAAGAATTGTGTCCGTTTGACGTTAAGTACAGAAGAAAAAGGCTTTTATACAGGGATATTGTTTTGGAAATGAAGATTTGTGGAAGCGTGTCGTTTTGCGTCACCATAAAAACGAAAGTGATTTTTTTTGCACGAGTTTATTTATTTAACTTTTTTAGTGCTCTTAAATTTATTATTTGTAAAATGCGAGTTTTGAAATGAATTTTTCAATAAATTTTAGTCGCAGTGATTTTTTTGTTCTAACTAGGCCCATTTACGTATACCTTGACAAAACAATGTCATTTTTTTGGAAATTAACTATGAGTTAAATTGGATTAAATTTTGATTTCACATGATCGGTATTAAACTAATAGGGAATTTGTGGAAAAACTATTATTAGATTCCTCGATATTTATAAGGAAAAAAAAATTAAAAAAAAATTAAAACTAAAAATGTTTTTTTTCTTTTCTGAAAACATAATTTTTCTGTATTTTAAATTTGCTGTTTATAAAAACAGAATTTTTCAATCAATTTTTTAGTAACTTTTTGTTATGTTGATGTTTTTAATTCTTCACATTTATGCATACCTTATGGCAGAAAATGTCAATTATTTGAAAATTAATAATCAACAAATTTACGATAAATATTTATGGAAAGTTTCAAGCTAAAAATCATAAAAATTAATCAAAATTATAGAGGATTTAAGAATTTATTTTATTAAAAAATTTATAAATAGTTACAAATTTGTTCACCAAAAAATATATATAGAAGTGAAAGAAAAAATTCAAAAATAAAAATAAACATATTAGAAAAGTGAACCATAAATAAAATCAATATCTTAGAAATTCATAATTCCTTATTCACTTATAAAAAAACAAAATGCTTTTATAAATATGTATTGATAGATATAGCAAATATTTAGATTCACTTATATGCATTTATGCGTTTAGGATTTTGTTTTAGTATCTATATTTTTAATAAAAACATTTTTTTAACATCTTAACCGAGATTGAATAATTATTTCAATACGTAAAGTGTTAAATCATCCTTACATTGATTATCCGATTAACAGGATAATGCACAAGCTGAAGTATGTTTTAGAGACATTTCTTGGTTCATTAAAACCCAATATTGTTTGCTCTTATATTTATCTAAATGATCATCACTTTTAAAACTAAAAATTATACTCTTATTATACTTTTTATTTTTTGTAACGGACAATATCAGTGGTTTTTTTCTTAATGGTTCATTAAGCCAGTTCCAAGGGTTGAGGATTTGAGGCGTTAGCCAAATTAAGTCAAACCAAGGGTTCAGACAAGTGGAAAGAAAGCAAAATATATTGTTGAAAACTTTCATAGGTTGATATTTTCTTTTATATAAATAAGAATTCAAAAGTCAGTCCCATGTAATGAATTTAATTGAAAAGTATGTCCAATGCAGTATATTTCATTCAAAAATAAGTTCCATGTAGTAAATTTCATTCAAAAATATGTCCAATGCAGTATATTTCATTCAAAAATATGTCCCATGTAGTAAATTTCATTCAAAAGTAAATCACGTGGAATAAATTTCATTCAAAAATATCTCCAATGTAGTAAATTTCATTGAAAAGTAATTCACATGAAGTAAATTTCATTCAAAAATAAATTCCATGTTGAAAATTTCAACCAAAAGTATGTCCCATACCGTATATTTCATTCGGAAATATGTCCCAGTATATTTCATTCAGAAATGTGTCCCATGCTGTATATTTCATTCAGAAATGTGTCCCATGTAGTAAATTTCATTCAAAAGTAAATCCACTCTAAAATTAATAATGAATCAAAATTGTTTTAGAAAATATAATTAATTTGCAATTTTTTACTGAATGGATGCATTTGATTCGTTGCATTTTTTGTCAATCTAGTTCATTTAAATATTATTTTTCAAAAATGTAGAAACTTTATCAAACTTAATTTCAAATTTATATTACAATATGTAGAAATTCAAGTTAGGTAGACAAAGGACGAAGGTCGTTGAAAGATGATAAACAAACAAATTTGTAACACTTCATGAATATATGGTGGAGAGGGGAATACGAAATTTATATTAGGTGCAACACTGAATTCTATTACCATAAAAGGAAAATAAAAATTCCTTATTTCAAATTTCATAAAAACAGCAAAATTTTCCCTTGTAAATTTTTTTATAAGAATTACCAATGTGAATTGTTATAGCTGAATATCGATAAATAGTATCGTTTCTAGAATTTTTCTTTTATTCCATCGTACTCAGTTCTTTCATCTGCAACGGCAAAGAAACACGCAAACTGGCGATCACTGTCTATGAAGCCAGCTTAAAATTGATATGGAAGTTTCCCATTCCTAATTATATATATGCGGGGCTATATATTTCAAGTATATCTCTATCATCTACCATATAAATTCATTATTCCATCGTCTTTTATGTTAAAAGAAGTGGGAAATTCACGTCTAACTTGTTATTGGTTGTGTTCTTTTGAATAAAATATATTCATCTTTGTCACATCTATTTTCTAGTTACACGGGAAAGGTCTAAGCAATGTGTATGATTTTTAAATAAATAATTTTATTTGAATGGATTTTTCGATTTTATTGTCTTTTGTGCATAATCGTGACTTCCTTCCAAAGATATTGGGGAGGGGGAATAATGTCTCTTTTGAATTTTTCTAAATTTATGTCAATGTTTTTAAATAATTTATATAGTAAAATATTTAATAATAAAATAATATAAAAAGGGTATTATATATATATATATATATAACTAATTATAAAATAATTTTTCAAATAATTTATTAAAATATTATATTGTTAATTATTTTAATGTAATTATTTAATACCAGAAAGCACTGTTTTTTTTTCTGAATCTGTAAATTCCATTAACATACAGTTAAAAAACATCTGTATTTTGATACAGTTATTGAAAAGGATCGAAGTACAATAACAAAAAAATGACGGTAATGTAAACACAAAGTGCTACTGAAAAATTACAAAAAAAATGGTTGTATATCAAAGCTCACCCCACACAACTAACCTAAAAAAAGGTTTATTTACAGAATATACTTGGGAAAAAAAACTTGCGAGCCATTTATTCAAAATCATTTTGCTGATTAGTCTGGCCAAAATAAAATAAAGTCAAGTACACACTGCGTATGCCAATTCAACACCAATTGGAACACTTCAAATGAGTGAATTTTCTACGCCAATTGGGGTAATATGGATTAGACATTTTAAATTTTTTAGTAGTTTTTATTTTGGTGCTTTTCCTTTTGCCGGATGCAAGCGAAAATTGACCAAATAATGTAGAATCCTTCCAAATTTCTTTAACGATTTTTACTTGCCCTCGGCTAACGGAAAAGTACCTTTATTTTAATTCAAAAGGATTTCCTAAAGATCTATTAATTAACAATGTTTAATTTCAAATGCATCGAAAACTAAGAAAATAGGCTCAATTGGCGATTAGGAAATGAAGTTTTTTGGCGGGAAAGTTAGTTTTCATTAAAAAATTAAACATTCAATTAACCGAAATAAATAGTAAACTATGTTCTATTCTAGACAATAATCTATTTCTGTGCTAAATTTCATCCAATTTCGCTGAGTGATTTAGCGTGATTGACTCACATCATCCATCCAGACTTTCACATTTATGATAGTAGAATAGATCATTTACCTCATATTTAATTTTGATATTTTAGAATTTCTATCACTTTTAAGAAACATTGCCATGGAATTTAAAAGATATGTATCTTTTCCTATGTTATGTAGTACAATAATAAAGAAAAAAAGACGTTCTAAAATATTATCTATAAAAGAAATTACACTGTTCCATGTCTTCTGAATGTCTTTAACATTTAAATGCTTAAAAAGAAATAAAAGAAATGCTGCAATAAAAACAATGCAGTAGTTTGATTTTGCCCGGTGAGTTTTCTTTGCATGTTTTCATTTTTATTGTAAAAGAACAAAGAAACAAATCTGAATGGAAAAAGAAAAAAATAACATGGAAAATGGAAGAATCTTAAATAATAACGGTAGCAAATGTATTGCATTTCAAAGAATGGGTAAACCAGTGGCTACGAGAGTATTGGCGGAAGATAATCTCGACAGAAGGTTATCTGGCAGTTGCTCGCATTTTTATAAGTTTAGTTATTTTCTCCTCATTTTGTGATGTCCATTATAAGAAAACTGAAGTGCGCTTCCCAACAATAGATCACACTTGAATAATTTGCCGATGAAAAGAAATTCATTCTTTAAAAATGTAAGAAAGCAGACGATTTCATGATAATGTCATCTTCAGAACTCTGAACAATGCAGGGATTATTTCCTTTTAAATGAATAAATGCTGAAAATTTTTATTTTCAAACGAAATTCGGAAAATAACAAAAAATAATTTTCAAGAGATTTGTCATGTTTTTCTGATTTGCATAGAAATTAGGATAATAATGGACAAATGGAAAAAAAAACATTTAGAAGATTATTTGTTAGTAGTAGTTCTTACACTATAGTCCCTGCTATTGAGGAAAAAATAACCCGTATTGCTTCTTTGAAGAGAACAAAAATAGTTTTATCTAGTTTTGATAATAAATGTTTCTTAAATAAAATATTTTTAAAGAATATTTTTTCTATTTTGCTGATAAATTGCCATTTTTAATTCTTTTCATTTTACAATTCAGATTTTCCAAAGACTTTTATTTAAAGTAAATAAGTATTAAATGAACTTAATAGTAAAAATAAACAAATTGATGATTAAATAAAAATCATGAGTTTGCTTTCTTGATTTACAATAGAATAACAATTATAATTATAAGTAAACGTTAAACGTGCGCTCAATTATTGGTGAATTGTATTAAAAGTGCATCTTAAAAGCAAAATTGTTTACAATTTTTCCTTGAAAGCCAGTGGTTCAGTAAAAAAAATGAACTTTAAAATCTTTATAATATTTTTTTATAATATTAATGACAATGCCTATATTAAAATAATTTTTCCGAATTTGATGCTGTTTTCTTTTAGGTATAATGAAGAAAAGTAAAGAATTTAAAATATCTTGACTTTATTCAGTTAATCCAAAATTCTATTGATATTGTTAAGGAAATCGTTCAATGTATTTAAGAATGGTTTAATGATAGGAAACGACGCTTAATTCCATAAAAAAAGAGCAGGTAGGAAAACACAGAATTAAAATATATTCAAAGACAACACTTGCAAAAATAAACAACACGTATGCAAACAGCAAAATTTTATTAAAAATGCCATGCAGTAAATAGATTTATTAAAATTTAGTTCATAGATTAAACATATGTAGTACAGACGTTTATTAATTTTTGAACAAGTCTCAAGAAGCGGTTGATCGCCTTTCGATCTGTCCTACCATATATATCTGTTGTTGTTACTTATGGCACTTGCCTATGGACAAGCCCCCTCGCTGATACAGCAGTAGATTCAAGTCGAAAGATTAAGCCTTAAAAATTACTAGTGCAAATCCAAAAGTTTGAAATTTAGTTTATATATATATAATATAAACTAAATTTTAAACTTCTTTGCACTAGTAATTTCTTAACGGCAATATCCGCATGTTTATATTGATACCGCATTACCAGCCAGCTCTACAGTTTAGGAGGAATCCATTCGCTTATATATATATATATATATATATATATATATAGCTATGAAAATTAAATATTTTTGACATTATTTAAAAAGAAAATGTTTTAATTTTTAAGATATTGGGAATTTTTTTTTCATATCTCTCATGATCTAACTATTATAAAATTAATCATGACTTATCATTTCCATTGAAAACTCGGAAAGAAATATGATCAGCTTTTTGTCAGAGAAAGATCTCACCTCCGGTGTATCAAAAATAGAACGAGTTACCATGACCAATTTATTTTCTTCATCAGTAAAAATGTGAGCATACTTCATTAAAATATATTTTATTTCCTAAGTTCCCTTATCTTTTTCACCACCACCCCTCACACATTAAAAAAAAAAAGAGGAGCGGAAGAAAAAGGAAAAGAAAGGAACAAAACTGATGACTGACAATGAAAAAAAAAGAGAGATGTTTCATTAATAATTTCTTCATTTTATTAGTAAATATGTTGTTGCTGCTTATGGCACTTGCCATATTGGACAAGCCCCCCGCTGATACAGCAGCAGATTTAAGTCGAAAGGAGCGTCTCTTGTTTTTGAAGTAGCGCCAGCTAGGGCCAAAAGTACGACTTAGCTACACTCATTTAAACGCATTTAAATGATATATCTAAATACAGTAAATCAAAAATGCAATGATTTATATATATATATCAAATTAAATATGTGATTTTATGACTATAACTGTAGTTTATTTCAAATTTTCTTTTCAATTGGTTGTGAAAACACAAATGCGTTAAAAAAAACAAAAATTCAGTTTTGGGATACTCTAAACTACGTACCATTTCGCCAAAATAATGGTCAAAGATCGCACCATTAATTCAGTAAAAATTCAGAATTCAAGCCAAAAGTTAAATATTTCACAACTCTTGCACGCCATTGCTATAAAAGCGGTTCTCTGGGGGAAACTTTTATTAGAGGGTATGCGAAAATGTTTGGGTGTGACCATTCCGCCTAAATATGGACATTGCGTTCATTCTTTATCTACGTGTTAGCATTCATCCCGGTGTAGAAACTGAAAATAAATTTCATGAAAATAATTTTTAAAATATCACTTTTAACACTCAAATGAAAATTTGATATTCTTATTTTAATTATTCGCATTTATTTGATATTTAATTGATTATTCTTAATTTTAAATATTAGAAATTTTTAAATATCATTTTTTACCAAATTCATTATTCGGTAACATCAGTTTTATTGAATAAAAATATCATTTAAATTAATCTATTAAGGGATAATTAAGTTTTGAGAATACTAAAATTATGAATAGTTGGTACAAAATAATTGCATATAAATTTAATATTCTATCAAAACAGTATTCAAGAAGGATCAATTAAAGAATTCAATTTTTATAAGTATGAAATAGTTCGAATTAATAAAAAGAATATAAAAAATATCTATATAAAAAAACAAAATCTTTCTAGAAAATAAAAATATTCGATTAACAAATAACGAGTAAAAATGAAAATAAAAGTATTCTTAAACAGATAAGACAAATGAAAAAAAAATGAATAAGAATGAAGTTATTTGATCTCTATAATCAGGATCAGTTTTTATTCGTTACTTGCCAAAAAATGGAAAAAGTAAAACTTGTCTTATCCACTTTAAATTTTACTCACACATGTAAAGTAGTTGCTAATAAAAATACATATAAAGTGATGTTTCTTTACTTAATCGAATAAAATGCATCTCAACTTTTTTCTTTTAGCTTTTTAAAGCAGAATGTTAAATATATTAATATTTAAAAGCAATGCTGAGAAAAACTTTAGCTTTCTATTTTAATTGTTAAATATTTCTTGTTTCTAAATAATTTTTGGGGTTTCCAAGTTCTTTGTTTTCTTTGCTTTTTTTTCTCAAAATTCCCAAAGTGTAATTTTTTTTGCCCCGAAAAAAAGAATTCTTCGTAACAATTTGAAAAATAGCATTACTTTGTATAATTAAATTTTTTCAGCGGAACAATTAAAATTGTCTCCCGAGATATTTATTTGAAAAACATGCTGTGAAATATTATGATACAGTGACATAATACATCATAGTGTGATTATAAAACATGCCTCAAGGAAGTTGTAAGTGATATTGAATGAAGTTCTGATTTTTTTAATGTATTATATTGTTTTAAATTAAGGAACCATTTATTTTATGGCAATTTATTTATGTTAATTTTATAGGCATTTTAACTTTTATTTGTTTTTTTATTCATTGTGTGTGTGTGTGTTTAATCAAATTAATCCGCCTAGATTATTTAATCAAAATCTACAATTCACGCATGCATATCTTATTTAATGAGAATATACAATTTGGATCGATTATGTGTAATTAGAATTTTAATTAATAAAAATATTATAAATGTTAGAATTTTTTCACGTTACAGCACAAAAACAAATAAATAAAACAGCTGAAAAATAATTCTTACATCATCTTAAAATGGGAAAAAAATTTAAAATGTTAGTTATGAATATTATGTATCTGTATATATATATATATTTATTTTGACTTATTGAAAAAATATTTTAAGCCTACTTTATCACACTATTTTTTCCCATTTCTATTCACAATATTTCCCAAACTTACTTACATTGTAGAAATGAAAGTCAAATCGTTTTCAATAATGCAATTTATATTTCCTTTTTTATTGTTGATGATTAAATAATGAAGATTCAACTTTTACCTATTTATGAGTAGATGATAAGTCCGTTGAAGTTGCTGTGTAATTTGAGGGTTCCAGTTTTAAATACTTCTGAAATTTTCTATGTTGTAGTACGATATATAATGATATTGACAGTAACTGCGACAAATGCATAGTTTAATTAAAAGTAAAATGTAATATTTATAAAATATGCATTTGGATAAACAAATGGATATAAACAGGCAAATCTAAAGAGCCATCAAAATTCGAAATGATGTAACTAAAAAGTAGTTACGGCTACGTAATTAAAATGTATATGTTACTTATCTCCTTCTAAACAGTTGACACAAATTCCATTAAACTTGAGACATTTATTATTGAAAATGAGATAAAGAATATTAAAATATTCAATGAATTAAAAAGTAACAGAAATGTTGCCAATTTTTCAGACAAAAATATGCCACATATAAAACATTTGAAGATATTTTTAATTTTAAAACTTCATTTCCATGATGCCAATTTTATTTGCGGGCATTTTAATCTTTATTAATTTTACTAACTTAATAAATAATTGCATGGACACAGATAAATCCAAATACGATAATTTGTAAATATTAAGCACTTGACAATGCCTTCACTATGAAATATTTTCTTTTGAATTTTTCTATTTCATAGTTTAATTAATTTTGGCAATATTTTTTTTATTTGTTTTTAGAAAAAAATGAAAAAAAAATATTTACATTAATACTTTAATTACAGGAAAGCAATAATGCAAGCAAAGAATTATTACTAGAATATATCATTAGAATTGCAAACGAACACTAAAAGATAAAATTTTGTGCCTGGTAATTATCTATTGACGCAGAGAATAAACATTGCATTTGGTTTACTGAAATGAAGAAAATTAAATATTGATAAGTTTAAAAATCGTTTGGTTGTATCGAATTTCTCAATCTAATTCTGATGAAACTTTTCAGACGATATTTTTTTGTTTCATTTTATACGAAAATGTTTTTTACAGCAAAAAATATTAGACATGGAATTTTTATTGCATTATTTTAATCCTTACCAGCTATATATATATATATATATAT
>JAOUZG010052826.1:42840-76358 GCA_026289955.1 Argiope argentata
TATATATATATATATATATGCTCAAGTTTCTAAACTAGTTTGGACTTGCAATCACCACTCAATCTAATTTTGATCACCTTTTTGAATTTTTTTTAAAACTTTCTCTTTGATTTATTTACGATCGATTTTGTTGATTATTTTTGCAAAAAAAAGTTTAATCTTTGAATTAAATTTTATTTCACAGTCATCTTAATACCATTGTTTTTAATGTTATTTCTATTATTTCAGTATATTATTTTTGGAATTGAAACTGTAGAATAATTTGTGTCTTGATGGATTAGTATTTTAAACAACTAATATAATTTCATATTCGTATCAATTTTTATGTTTTTTTTTCATATGCAAGACGTTTGCCGTATTCTCCTATCATAATATTAATAAGACGTCATATGCATATTCTCCCCTGTAAATAAAGTATACTGGCCTTTTTTAAAATTACAAAGCAACAAAAATTACTTCGAAAACGGTTCAGAAATTGATTTTCAAATACAAATAATTTTGAATTAGAAACTTTTCTACCTTAGTTATTTGAACAAAAAAAGCCAATTTTTGAGATTTAAGTTTCTTAAATCAAATTCCATTTTTCTTTACAATGATAGAGACACAGTTTTAGCCTTCTTATATTTTTGAAGAATTTCATAGTTTCGAGATTATCTGATAGTCGAAACTTCAAAAACTTCCCCAAATATTTTTGAGTACATAATGCTTTTTATCCTCTTAATTAGTGGTTTTGTCGCTAAAAGGAATATTAATTTAAACTAAACAAACTAACTTATTCTAAAACTAGTTTACGTGCTATATAAAAATTTATATCGTTAATTTCAAGGAAAACAAAAGAACTTTCAATAATATGTCAACTTTTATTTCCAACATTTAAAGAACAAAGAAAATGTCAGGTTTTAACAATTATATAAGTGTTTATTAAAAATATATTATTATAATTCTAACAAAATATTTTAATTATGTATTTCTCTTAATGTCAGTATCACAGGCGATTACATTTAAATTTTATAAAACTAAGTTGAAAAATCCCTTAAAATATTAAAAGTAAGAAAAGGCATTAGTTTTTTAATATAATTTTCGATAGATATTTCTACTCGAGCTCTTAACAAACATTATAATCCAATGATAAACAGAGTATATAAATAAATCAGGTATAAATAAATTAATTTTCCATACTGCATCTAACAAATAAAATAAAATTTCCGTAATAAGATTATCTCATCGTTCAAATCGCGTGCGGGTTTTTTAACTCGAAGGATGAATTTTGATAAGCTCATTTTGGAAATTCAAAAGCACTTAAATATCAAAAACATCTCCTGTCAAAGAGCTTTTGAATTTCGATTAATGGTGACATTAATATTTTGAATATGTTTTTAGAACAAAGGATTATGCTCTCCTGATATAATAGATATGAATAATATTCTTTAAAATAATGGCTGTTAGAACCATATTATTTAGCATAAAATCTCAATAAATCATTTGTGTTTTTAACTTGTCTTTTTATGCCTAAAAAAGTGTAATATGGTAATCGATTTTAATGTTTTTTTATTTGTTAGTCTTTTCAAATTTTGTACAGATAGACGTGCGTGCTTGACTACTTTCAGCATCTAGACAATTCTATCACATTTGCAACCATAAAATTTAATATGCAGATATTCATCGTAATAATTTGATGCTCAATGAAGCGTTTATTTTAAATGTTATCTGATGTTGAAATTCTTTTATTTGATATTTTGTATAGTTTTGAAAGATTTTCTTTTGCACAAATATGCCCCTCGTATTTATTTTAATGATAGCAGAGAAAAGTCTGCGCACAATCAAAGAGAACAAACACTTTTTATTCGAACAACATAATTGAGCCACTTATGTAATTTGAGGAATTTTTAGAATTTTTTTAAAGTAAAACTTTTTTATTTAAAAAAGTTGAAAAATTGAAAATAAAATTTATGTATCTAATATTTCAACCCTCATTTTTTCAAATTTTTGAAGTGATTTTTCTATTATATTTATCTTTAATAATAAGAAAGAATAACGGAATAATTGTTTAAAAATTTAATGATATCGTTTTCATCAAACTTCTCATCACTTTTCTTTCAGTGTGATATAAGTATCACGTGGAATGGAAAACATCTTATTTCTTTTTTTCTTCCTTTTTATTATCGATTTTTTTTTCTTTTTTGCTTCTTTGATATACATCATGCGAAAGTAATATCATAAAGGTTCTGTTATAATATATTGAATTCATATATTAAATATTAAAGAATGTATAAAAATTTTATATTTGAAGCCTTAAAATAACTTTAAAAAGATCTACATTCTAGTAATCTAATAAATTTGGAAGTAATATGTTATTTATCCATTTTTTCTTCTATATAAAAATCCTTATTTGATTGTGGCAACTGGTTGCGTAATTAAATTTACAGTGCTCCGCTGTTTAAATAAGAATTTAACATTCACAAATTAGAATTAAATGCCGATTCCAATTTTGTACAAAAGCGAAAAGATAAATATTTTTTTAAAAAGATATTTAATCGCAAAAAGATTTCTAAACACTAAATATCTAAAGTAATTATAATATATATATATATATATATATATATATAATGTGTGTGTGTGTGTGTGATCTTAACATCTAGCACAAAACATTATAATATATAGTGTGATATTGTTTTATATTTGATCGTTCTTCTTTTAGTTTATCAACAACGCGCTCACAAAAAAATGTATTTACTGCTATCACAAATCTTTATTATATAAAGGGAGTTACAAATGCAATGATCAATAATATTTTAAAATATATACAAAAATTTATACAAATTATAAAAAATAAAATCCCGCAATGAAATTTGTATCGCTGTGAGTTATCCCCCCTCATTTGAATGTCGGGGGGGAGGGTTCCTTTAGGATAAAATTCTTTGTAACTGTTGAGGTGAAATGTTAGAAGTTTCGTTTTATTTTTAATTAAAAAACCTATTAAAATTTAAAATCTCCATCTAGGTTGCTATTTCCTGTCCAAAAAGTAATAACCTGCCAAATCTGACATCTCTGCGACCAAGATATATCCCTGTAGTCCATTTTAAACATTATGTTGATTATTCATATTACATGGCTGAATTTCAAAAACAGTATAACAGATTTAAAAACATTACAACGTAAAAAGAACACTCAACTTAATGTCGATAATGAGTGCTATTTTGACGAATATAAAAATAGCTCAGATGCAGAAACAGCATGCCATTTCTTAAAATTAAAACGCGGTCGAATGATTGTTTTAAAGCCGCTTTAGGAAGTTGGAAATTGCAGAAAACTAACATAATAATTTGCGATTTTTTTTGAAAATAATAAGCCGAAGATGCTTATGGTTTTATGATCTATTATTTATATAGCTATTAAATTGTGAATGTACTTCACCGACAACGTTATACTGGATGTAATATTTATTTAAATGCTATTCATTAATAAAAGTGAATGAATTGTAGCGATTTATAATGTTTGAATTTTAAATTTCTAAGATTTTTTTTCCGAGAATTCAATATTTAGAAAAGAATTTAAATTTCTTAAAATTTACTTATTTTTATAGGGATTTTATCTTTAATCTTTCAGTATGAGTACGTATGTGAGTGTGTTTTTCACGTTCAAAAAACTATACTGTTTGAATAATATGGAACTTTACTGTTGAATTGCAATTTCCAATTATATTTCGAAGTAAGACTTCAAAATATAATTTATGTTTTGAAATTCCTCTTATAATTTTAATTAATGAAGAATCGTGATCTTAACATTATTTACGATGATTTGAAACATTGCTATTGTAAAATGACCAATTTTTGTGTAAATTTAAAATTAATTGAAATAAAATATGATTACAACAAGTTCGTTTGCAATTTTTTTTTCTGAATTTTCATAGTTTAAAATCATTTTTGTATTTTTTTATTTGTGCATTAAACTTCGAGATTTATGTATTATGCAAGAAAATTCGAACTGTTTTCATAGTTCCGTCAGCTATTTAATTGCATAATTTTTGTGTCCTTTGTTGAAAGCTAAGGAGGTATGATTTAGATTACAATCTGCATTGTTTACGTGAACTGAAGAAATTTTTTCGAAATCTTCTGAAGAGAACCGTTGAAATACATATTCCTTCTATAGAAATCCACCTAAAAAAACCTGAATTCGTTAGTACAGCTCATGTACACAATAAACCAAAGTGGTGTAAGGCTATTAAGATAGTGCAATTTCGATAACTGTCACAATTTACTGTATAAAAATACATTACTCAAAAAAACATGAAATTCAAATTATGCATAAGAGAATTAAATGAAGTTAAATACAACTAGATTTCTCAGGAAATCGTATAATCGCCAAATGAAACTAGTTTGATATCTATATAAATAAATATGAATCGTCAAATGTGTTGTTAAGCGCAAAACTCGAGAAAGGCTGGACTAATTCGACTAATTTTTCAAAAATATATTCGTTATGAAACGAGGAAGACTCTTATAGAGTGAAAAACCGGTAAATTGCTAGAAAAATAGTAAAAAAGACATTTTACTATTTCCTTCCAAAAATCTTCATTTTTATACCACCATTATGAGTGAGACTTCAGGTCCTCCCCCACGCTAAGGAGGTTAGGCTTAACATGTTTTCGACCTATTATTTCAAGCGATTCAGTTTATTTTCTTAGTGTTTGATGCATTCAAAATTAAACATTTTTAATTAATCGATTTTTTGGATTCATTTTGGAGTACTTTCGAATTAAAATAAAACGGAACGAAAAAAATTAAATTTTTTATCTGTATCGCGTTACCCCAGCTGGCGTAGAAAATACACACATTTGCGGTGCTCCAATTGGCGTAGAAAATTTACGCATGTGCAGTGTAATTAATGATAAATGTACTTTAATTAAAAGTTTAAAAATGATTTATTTAATAAAGTTGTAGCTATCTCAATCTTGATCGATAAATAAAATAGATTTGATTTTAAATAAATGTGTACGTGATTTGCAGTTTTGTTTATTTTAGGTACGCACTGTAAATAAACTGATTTTAGGTCAGTTGTGTGCTTTTCCATGCGTCCGAAGTCCCGGGTAAAAGCTAGTATTTCAATAAAAATACACATTTATGCATTTCAATATCTACCCTAATGACCACCAATCACTAAATATTGAAAAATTGAATTACTCCCAATGTCCTTTTATTCTAATGCATTCATCTACTATTTAGAAACACGCAAACAGACGATCATGCGTCGATGAAGAGAACAAGATATTGATATGAAGGGTTTTCATTCCGAATTACACACAACGGTCTATATATCTCAACTTAACCACTGTCATTCATCAATTTAATTCATTATTCTGTCACATTTAATGATACAAACAGGGCGAAATTCACGAATGAATTATTGGTGGTAATGTTCTATGATGTAAGATATTAATCATGTCATGTATTATATAATGCATTTATTGGTTGGGTAAAAAAATTTCGGAAATATATATGTGTTCAGATTTTGTACATTTATAAAATGTGCTAAATGTTACTGACTATGTAGTCAACATTATAGATAGTGGACTGTATAAGGTATTTTAAGAAACGTAGCGATTAAGTTTTGAAAATAATTGATTAACAAAATATGTACGTTCGAGAAAATATTTTAAGCAAATAATTTTAAAAGCATTTTTACCACAGATGAGAATCATTTTGGCAAGAATTTAATACGATTATTTTTAAGTTCGTATTTTAGTCGTATTGTGATATTATTTACAAATCATTTAATATGCAATATCATTCCTTTTCACTGATATTACATTTTTATATAAAACACTTTTTTTTGTCTGCTTGATAAAAACGTAAGACATATCTGCACACAATCGCAATTTTCTTAATGCATTGAATAAAAAAATATATCTGAATGAAATTTTAATAAGAAATATATATTTAAAATATATTTAAGGTATTTAGGTTAAAAACATGAATAAAGATGAAATTTTCCCTTTTTATTTATTTATTTATTTATTTTTGTAGTTTTTAATAATAGGTGCTTTTCTGTTTGCCTGATATCTTTATTTTGTCCATGTGCCAATCAGAAGCCATGTTATGGTAATCTATCGACATGCAAGTAATGCCTATTTATAATTATTTAAATACTTTAAATGCGTTTTCTAAAGAAATAAATTTTTTTTTCATAATTATACTGTACAAGTATCGTCGGAGTTTTAAAAAAATGAAGATATATTAATGAAATTAATAATTAGTTCTTGTTAGGTTATTCAGAATGTAATTTGGTGTTTAATGCACGAGAAATGGATTTATGATTTTTAAAATATAATGTTCGAAAAAATTCCAAAATTTCATATACAATTTCATATATTATATACAAAAATTTTATTTTTGAATATAATTCTCAGGTAATTTTTAGTTAAACACTAAGATATATTACTCATGTAATGTTACAATGAACAACAAAAAATTAACATTTTTTTCCTCTAGAAAACTCTTAGTTTTTATAAATAAATATTAAAATTTGCATCAAGTTATTTTCTTCAAAAGCTACATATGTATTTATCCAATTTTTTTATTTAATTTATTTTACCTATAACTGATTTATATTATCTATAATGGTCAACTTATATTTTTACCCTGGGTTTATTTTCTTCAAAATAACGATTCAACGAATTTTGGAACTGAACATTTATTGAAAATTTAATGCCATAATCTTTGAAAATAAACCCCATTTCCTTCCCTAAAAAAGCTGTTAACTTCTTTAATGGGTCTGTAAGCAGATAACAGTTGTTAACTGTATTTTAATTGCTTCCTAGAGAGAAAAAATTCCTTTTGTTCTATTCATAGAATCCTTTTTTAACTTTAGATAATGTGAACTGGAATTGTTCACATTATCCTTTATTAAAGCATTTCTTCATGGCACATGGCACAACTTATGGTGACTATGTACCTGATAACAGCAGTTTACCATCTTTTAATTGTTTCCTATCTCGGAAAAAATGATTCTTTTGACCATTCTTTTTAAATTTTCGTTGGGATATCTTTTTACCCATCACTAGATGGCGCTATTGTACGTTGTTTATTGTCCTTTTTTTAATCATATTTGGTTAGATTTTAGAAGAAATTACTAATTACGCATCTTTGTAAATTATATTGATAAAGTAAACATTTTATTTGCAGGTCTTGAATCTACATCGTAATAAACAATATTTTTGTTTTAAAATAGGTGACATAAAGTAGGTGATATTGCAAAGTCTTTTTTTTTTTTTTGCAAAAGTAGGAATTTTTTAATTTAATATTCTTAATGTTTGAATAGTTTCCTTTATTAGAATTTGAATAGTTTCCTTTATTAGAATTTTGTTTCTTAGTCTATTTTTCAGAAAGTTACAATGCTTTTTATATTTGCATTTACATAAGCTTTAATGTTATTTCACATTTTTAGATGCTATTTTCGTGCAAAAAACATCTTAAATGTTAAAGCATATTTATTTAAATTCAAATTTGTTATAGTAACTTCTGGAACGGGATATCGTGGTCGTCAGAGCGTTGAATTTGTATCCCTTGGGCTGCGGTTTTGAACCAGCCAGCCGATAACTCCTCGTGTATGTGTGTGTGTAGTGACTGCCGCCTGTTAAGTCTATCGTGGTTACTAAGTCCTCCATGTCGAGAATAATACCACTGGGGGGGGTACTGGGAAGAGGGTGATCGTTTTTTGTTCCAGATCCAAATTACAATCTGTGGTTGAATGAATAAAATGCATGAATGAAGTCCGCCTAGTAAAAAGGGTTTTATGACGTGTGTGAGCTAGAAGTCAGACTTCTGCCCTCGGGTGCTCACGGATCCTTACCCTCAAAAACTACTGCACCCCTCCTCCTGTTGAAATGCGAAACAAGAGAACAGCAACAATAGTAATTTGTCAATATTTTCTGCAGTTCCTGAATGAAAGGATAATTGATCTATTCAGTTTAAAATATGTTATTGATGATTTAGTGAATCGCAATATGACAAAAAGTTGAAAATTTCTTGTAATTCATCGGTTGAAACCTAGCATTTAAAAATTAGATAAACTTATATTTAGACTCCTTTACGTCTAAGCTACTATCTGGCATAATAAATTATTAATATTAGAAACAGTCAAATGTAGGGCTTGAAAATCCCTTTTCAGACAAAAATTACAAATGACAGTTATATACAGAAGTTATACATGACAGTTAAAGAAAAACTTTAAACTAAAAACTTTTTTGAATTAGGAGGCTCTAATTTGATTAATTATATTTATTTTCCATCTTCAGTATTAAGAACGTTAAAGCGAAATGTAAATTTCACCGATCAACTATTTTCATCTCTTTGAGTTTGATGGAAATTTTACGAACTCTTACAAGATTTTTAACATTGTTAAAAACATATTTCAAGCCAATTAAAAACTAAACAAAATTACTCAAATTATCCTGGTAACATGGACAAAGCGTTATAAGCATTTTATTTGCATAAACTTTTGAACAAAAGAGGATTTAGTTTATAGGGACCACGATCGGTGAAGAGCTGAAGAAATTTTCCCTGAAGTCTTGTTATGAAACTCATTGCGCTTGGTTGTCTTTCCACATGAATTTATTTAATATTATACACATAAAAATATGAAAAACTGGGTATTTTATAAATATATCCTCTATAAAGTTTCATAAAAAACACTTATTTACATTTCCACCATGTTTTAACCCTATATTTCACTCTCCGACTATCATTATTTATTTACGATCACTGCATTTTTTTTATTTATCATGTCAGAACATGATGTTGTTTTGGGAATGAGGTTTGTGCCGTCAACAAATATCCGTAGACGAAAAATAAAAATATCCGAAGGCGAAAAACTGAAATTTTATTATCTGCACCAGCATCTCAAAAAATCAGCTTTCAATAACGCGTTGCCATCGCATTTACAAAAGTTCTGATTTAAAAATAATAAGTGAATGACTACAGCAAATAAAATCTAGAAAAATGCCATTTTGAGTACGTGATTATATGAAATGAAATAAATAGGAAATGTGATATTTTTAAAAACAATCAATGCGAGACAAAGCTTTTTGAATCGCTTGGAATACTAAAATGACTCATTCAAATGAAACCATTAAAATGAATAAAAAATATAATTTAATTTGCTCGAGCACGTGGAGCTTGGCCGTTCAAGAAATGATGCTCTGAAATGATACATTGAATTTTGCAAAGCAGATTTCATTTTATTTTTTATTTAATTATTAAGTATTTATAGAGACTTTTTTACAAAAAAAAATTCTCTTATATTTGTTTTTCCCCCTTTAATCAATAATAATAATAATAATGGGACAAAAATAAAATTGTTGGATTCCTTTTAGTGCAAATTTCCTTCAGTATATATATATATATATATATATATATAATCTTACATAGTAAAAATACATATACTGAAAACATGCACCAAATTAAATTTCTTTTCTCTCTAACATTTTAGGATATTTTTAGTTGCAAATTTGTATTTCTTTCTGCAATAATTGCTCAGCTATCGTATTTAATTTTTTTCATGCAAATGAAGGTGATTAATTAATTAAAATAATATATTGAATACTAAAAAATATTAAGAATATTATTAGTTAATATTAAAAAAGGATAATGATATTTATTTTTTCCTTCACTTAAAAATAATTCTTGTCTGTTTCGACAAAACCTAAGTTCTTTTAAATTGCCGAAATTCAAAATATTTTAGTGCATTTTAGAATGCTGGTGGATACAGGCATAAAGTACTCATCATATTTTCAGTATGCGTTTTTAAATGATTCATAAGTTTTTCACCAAACGTATATCATTATAAACCAAACAGTTGATTATTTGAATAAATACCAGAATTTTTCGAATTACTTTTTTTTAAAAAAAATAATTCATAAATGAAATCCTTGTGGAGTGAATGGGTATTTTACCTTTGAACTGAACTCACAATGCGAAGTAGTAGTAAGCTGAGTAACATAGCCACTAGATAAAAGTAAATACTCGTTTCCAGAGGATGTTATCTGGCTTATGAGGCTTTCCTAACATACTCGCCCACCAGTGAATCGGAAGTGAAAAGAAAGATTCATTTTACACCAAACGTGCGAGTTGTTGTCGGTGATGTTTGCTGTTGTATTTAATGCGTCTGACAACTTTTGCTGCCATTAGAGGGCACCACAAAAGCTTTACGAAGGTTGCGTATTGAAGGGCGCGGGTAACCATTATGGGTGAATGATGTGTTTAGCTCTAGGTTCGAATTTGAACGTTAAGGTTTTCAGCCGAGTAACATAGCCACTAGATAAAAGTAATTACTCGTGTCCGGGGGATGTTATCTGGCTGATGAGGCTTTCCTAACATACTCACCCACCAGTGAGTCGGTGGTGAGAAGTAAGATACATTTTACACCAAGCGTGCGAGTTGTTGCTGGTGATGTTGTATTTAATGCGTCTGACGACTTTTGCTGCCATTAGGAGGTGCCACAACAGCTGTACGAAGGTTGCCTATTGAAGGGCACGGGTAATCATTGTGGATGCATGGTGTGGATAGCTCTAGGACCGAATTTGGAACGTTAAGGTTTGTAGCCGAGTAACATAACCACTAAACAAAAGCAATTACTCGTGTCCGGGGAATGTTATCTCGCTTATGAAACTTTCACAATAACTTCTATGAATCAAAAATGAATTTTTACATCTGCCTTTTTATTTAAAATTCCTGCAACCGTGTGAATACGTGTGCCACTCTAATAGTAGACGAATAAAATTCTTGAACTGATTTAAAAAAAAGAAATTTGTCTGAATAATCATCAGCGGAAATTTCGTATTCTTTAAAATATATTTTTCGATCACAACTGCGAAATTTCCACGTTTTCACGAGTGAAGTATATCAAAAAATATTTTAATTTATTTTAACAATTTTTAATGCTTTAGACCTACTGATTTTTTTAAAAAAACCATTCATTTTTGGTATTTTTTTTTCTGTTTGTCAGAGAACACGATGACTCAAAAAAGGTTTGAGGCTAAATGGATTAAATTGAAATTAGGTATATAACCTCAGTTCCAAATTTATAGATTTCTATGAAATTGCGAATGAAATCTATTTAAAGAAAAAGGTATCCAACTAATATAAGTTAACATGGTAATTACAAAATGAAAAGAGATAATTGCATCAAGTTTAATATTTATATTTATTTATTTTTATTTTCAATTTGATGTTGCAAACTTTCTGTTACAGGATATCATTATGTGTTTCAAACCGAGTTAAGTTATTAGTTTTAATTTAAGAGTTGGCAAATATTATGGACTGAAAAATAATCCACTGGGCTAAAGCAAAAAATTTAATGAGACTATATATTTATATCTAAAGTGTGCTACAAATAATTTAAAAAAAATCTTATGCAATCTTCTACGTTTTCTGGTGTTTTCTATTACGATTTTCATTCGCTAATGACCATCATATTCTTGATACTGCTGACAAGATAGCAATCCTGTCTAGACGGCATATCTTTTAATTATTTATAAAGATAAATAGTGCGAAAAATATTTAACGAACTACTTATCAAGTTTTAATAATTCATAGAGAACAAAACTTAGGAGAAATCTTATTTAAAGGTGTTGTAACATATGAGTAAATTAAGTAATCAATAATTAAAGCTCTTTTATTGTCAATCCTTAACTTCTAACGATAGTAGACATAATAAAACAGTAAATTTAAAAGTTTAAATATTAATGTTCAGCTGAGACAAAATTCAAAAAGTCATAACTTTGGATTCTTCTTTCTGTCTATCTCTTTCTCTAAGAGGTAATTTTGTCGTTTCCTTAAAAAAAGAACTCAGCAGGAAGCCAAACTCACCAGTAGATGGCGCTAATCGTTACAGTATTGTATACAACTCATTTAATTAAAAATTCTCACTGACCCAGACGGATATAAAGCCAAATATAGGAAAGAGAACAAGAAACAATTGTGATTGTTGTTGGTTTTGCTTTTAACGAATAAGATTAATTACAAAAAGTTTTTGCAAGTGCTTGACTGACCTAGAGTGATATACCGAAACTTTCTCATGTATTTTCTCTTAAAAAATATTCTAGCTATCTTCCCACAAAAGTAAGGAACTATTAATGCCATGAAGGTCAGAAGGGCTCAAATCTTTATTTTTTTACATGAGATTGGTATGCTCAGGTTATAGAACAGAAAATAGGGGCTTGTCTAATATATGCAGGCTACTAACAAGCAATAGTTACAAAAATCAATTTCTAGTATGAATATATTATTTTATTGAATCTAGCTTATAATCCAAGGGTACTTTTCAAATATTAATTATTCGCATGAGGTTACTACACAAGCACAAGAAAATAGAGTATGTATTCTTAACATATTTTTTGTAAGGCTGACCTTACTAAAATTTAGCGTAGATGTATAACTCTAGTTACTAGATCACATACCTAATTTCACGAATTGAAGTCACTGCCTTTTTAAGCTATCACGTTTACATACCCAAGAAAGTATTGACAGACAGACGGTCGGCTTACCCATGAATCTGGTATCAAATTTGATACAAATCGGCACTTTAGATTCAAGAATTGTGGACCAAATTTCATTTATCTAAATGGTGTTTCTTATGGCACTTACCATGCACAAGCTTACTGAGGTAATAAACCTTTTAAGCCTCAACAGCGTCTCTTGTTTTTCAGTAGCGCCAAATAGGGTCAGGAGTATGACTTTTGCTGCTCACTCTTCACATTAGCTTGCATAGCCTATTTTTACAGAGGGCACATTCATGCACCTCACATATAGAACACAAAAGAACAACCATGCCCAAACCGGAACTCAAACCCGCGACGTCATAAATCACGCCAAGACGCCGATATTTGTCTAAATTACTACATTTATAAGTTATTGCGTTTTTAAAAGCAAAAGCATAAACAGCATGATTTAGTACTAAATTTTTTCGAATCTGTAAATTAAATCTGCTAAATCTGTATAGAAAATTATATCTATAACACAATAGCCTTATTTTCATATCACTTATTGTTTAGACTATCGCTTGCATATTCATGTAGTATACCCCTACAGAGCTATTTTAATTAACCATCATCTGTCTTCATTTTTGTTTTATCAACACCCGATGATAGACATAATTCAAAGCGAGGATTGTAAAAAGTTAGATCATTTCCCAGAGGACGATACTTTTAATCAGAACATTTTAGAACAACGCCATCTATCGAGCTTTTTGAAAAACTGTCCCAATTAATATTGAGCAGAGGCCCCATTAACATCCGTAAAATAAAGACGTATGTCTCCATGCGTTAGCGATTCCCTCTCGCAAAGCTATTCGGATACGCTGTAATATGTTTTCAGTCATAATCTTTTCCTACTTTTAACGTCCTCCTAGAGGGAATAATCTAACTTTCTGTTTGTTTAATATCTCCATGTTTTAATTCTTTTAATATTTCCCTGTAAATACTCCCCCTTGTAAATATTTCCCTTTAACTCTAAATAAATTCTCTTATTTTTTTTAAAGAAGTCTCTTCATCCTTCATTTGTATTATTTTAATCTTGGTTTAGAAGCGAACCCGTAAATATTTTTAAAAAACCTAGGCATCACGCCACTAAAACCCTGCTATCTGAAGAGTCTAATTTTTGAAGATTTCGTTAGAATCCCACATACATGTTTTTTTTAATATTTATTTTAAAGTACAAATATTGTATTATTTTGCTGATAAGTCGGTGGTGTCTTTATAGACCTGCTCTTTATTCTTATGCGCTATTCCTTTTACAATACAATAAAAAGTTCTTAATAAGATTAAATAGTTTTAAACAAAATCCTGGAGTATATTCTTCTGTAATGTATGTATTTAGTTTTTATATGTTTATGAAATACGAGGTTGTCTCTCAAAAGTACATTTGGTTTGAAAATGCTACTTAAAATATTCTGGAAACCCTGCTTTGACATAAAAGCTTGCAACCCTCTGGAAGAATATTAATAGGCAAGTTGTGCAAATGGAATTGGCCTATTTGTTCTCGTTCTAAACATTACTAAGGAAAGCATATAAAGCCTAAAATGTTAACCTTGCTATTAATCATGTTCTATAAACTTATTAAACGAATGGAAAATTTTATTTTTCAAAACTGAAGAAAAAGCCATTTCTATTTATATAGAATACAGTTTAGGGTTCTGCTTTAAATATTTCAAATTTATTTGGATACCGAAATTTTGTATTTTTATATGTTATTTAAAAAGATTTTTTTATAAAGCACTGGCGAAGTAACAAATAGTGAGATTCATATATAAATATTTAAACATAAATTAGTGCTTTGATTTTGGTGGATTTCAGATCCTTTTTACATTTGTATATCCCAAAACATTGTTGTTTGTTCATTTTATTTTATTTATTACATGCATTTAGTGGCAGTTTTAAATTTTGTATTTGATAGTCTTTAAGAAAAGTTTCAATTTCTTCAAACTAAGATAATAAATTAAAAATAAATTAAATTCTAAATTTTGTATTCGACATTTATAAAGAAAAGTTCCAATTCCTTCAAGTTAAGATAAGGGAAAGCCATAGATAAATTAAAAAATAAATTATAACTTTTGTATTCGATGGTTATAAAGAAAAGTTTCAATTCCTTCAAATTAAGATAATGGAAAGCTATAGATATATTCAAAATAAATTAAATTTCAAAAATTGTATTCGATAGTTATTAAGGAAAGATTAATTCAAGAAGATAATTTATGGCTTTAATTAAAGTAGAGGAAAGCCATACATTATTTTAGAAGAAAAGCGAATAATTTTGTATATTTTTTAAATAATTCGTCAAATATGCCTTTTCGAAAAATAAAGTCCATGATGATTTATTTTTCGATTCGAAATATTTTTATAAAAATTAGAATTTTGTATTGATATTTAGGTAAGGAGTGATTTTTTATTTTCAACAATAATAATTATATTTCAATAAAATTTTCATTACAAAAAATAAAATAAAATAAATAAAATTATATATTAATTTTTTAATACAAAAAATATTAATACAATTTCCAATACACAAAAGTTTACTTATTTAAACACTAATAAAGATGCACTAAGAAAAACAATATGCAATCATGAATTTTTATTATAGATATTAGAGTTTATTAATTTAAGTTGATGATATATTTAGAAATGAAAAAAATTCACCAAGTTGCATAAACGAAAATTTAATATTTATGGCATTCTTTCGCTTTTTTTAAAAAAAAATTTATTTAAATTTTTCTTATTTTTATGCTTATAAAAACTGAAGATTGTAGTCCTACTAAAAATAAATTTGTTTACTCTATATTTCTATGGTTGAAATTTTGAACTGAATATTTCTATGGTTGAAACAACCTTTTATTATTTTCAAATTTAACTATCTATTAAGATATTAAATTGTGATTCCATTTCATTGTCTCCAATCGATATTGAGTTCAAGAAACAATGCGTGTGTAGTTTTCGAATAAAAATTCTGCTGTTTTTTTAAAACGACGTTTTAAAATATATTTTTAACTAAATTTCTTAAAATTAAACTAATTCCGAAAACGCCTATAAATAAAGCACATATTGTGATATATTCATGTTGTAAATCAATTATTAAAACATGTGATTTTTAATTTAAACTGTACTCTGCTAATTAGCATTTTCTAACCTAATAGTAACGATGTTCTTTTGTGCTTTTATGACATAATTGTGAATAAATTGGGTGTTTATGTATTATACCGTCTTTGCAAATGATCGCCAACGGTTTAGTAAATCATTGGCGACGGATTTAAATTTCGCGATCAAGATCAAATGCCGTTGCCGGATTGCCATAATTGGCGGTTTAGCAACTCATTGGCGATTAATTAAAATTTGGCGATAAAGTTGGACGGTATAATACATAAGTACAATAAATCGGTGATAAATATTCCATTCCTAAGCAAATACAATTTTTTAAAAAAAGTCAAATGATTCATTTTATATTTTATGAAAGAACTTTTTAAAATTTAGTAGCCAAAATACTTGTAAATAGAAAAATAAATATTTTTGTCTTTCAAAATTTGGTGGATAAACAAGAAACATCTTTAGAAAATACAAAAGTCAAATTACAAAACGAAAAATATATAAAATTCAAAATGCAAAGTGAAAAAAAAAGTCAAATTTACTTGATGTCTGCAATAAAGGTAAATTTTTATCTACATTATGTAATGAAGACAAACGTAAAACTTAACGTCTGCACTTTAACTTTTAACAAACTCGTAAGCGGAAAACAAGAGAGCTAAAAATTTAAAGTTTCTTTTGAGAAAAAAATTAATTGAATAAAACACACTTCTTGCTTTTATTCTTATAATTTTAAGAGCTGTACCTTAAATATATTAATATTTAAAAGCAGGATTGTTAAAAAATTCACATTTACCATTTTTTTTATTTGGATTTTTTTTCAGAGCTTTTTTAAAGGATTTTTAATCTTTTCCAAATCTTTTGTTTTATAAAGCTTATTTTTAAGCAAAATTCACAAAAAATATCCTTTTCGTACTTTTTGTATTATAGAATAACTAATTACTTTAACTATGTAAAAAAGCAACACTAATTTGAATAATTAAATTTTTAAGAAGCTACAATTAAAGGAAGAAGTATCTTGAGACATTTAGTGTGGAATCATGTCACGATGTATTTTGATTTAAAAACAAGACCAAAAGGGTTATCTGACAATTATATAAGTATATATGTATAATTATATAAGTATAAGTAACTTTTTCTGTAAAATTGTGATTTTTTTTTATTTTTTAAGTACTAATTCATTTATAAAGGTAAAGTTTTATAATTTTGAAATCCTTTTTATTCTATTGATTGGATAGCTTAAAATTATATATATATATATATATATATATATATATATATATATATATATATACACACAAATATACAAATTTCATCATGGCAAAATTTACGAAAATTAAGTGTTCATTAAGAAGTTTTATTTGAAAAACAAGAACACATTTTTCAATAAACAGCTTAAACTTTATGCAATAGAAATTGTAAGTGAAAATATTATGATTTTGCCTAAGTTTCCAAGTCTGACTCTAGAAATAATTAGAATTAAAACAATTACTGGACGAAAAATTTATGCATGATCATAAGAATGCCACTTTCAATAAATTAGAAGTAAATTAGCTTATTCATTCAATAAAGATTTGATTGAAATAAAGAAAGAAAATTAACCCTGGAATATATGACTTTTCATTTTTTACAAGAAAAATATATGTTTTGAATAGCTGAATGCAATTCAGGGAAATATTTCTAAAAGTTTTTTTTCAGGGTGAAATTTTATTGAAACAAAAAATGCACTAATTTTTTATATTATGAATAAAACAATATCACAGTAGTATAAATCTGCAATAAATATAACATAACATTCATAAATAACTGAACAGTAACATAAATAACAGCAATAAAGCTAAATGTTCCCTTATTACCAATATATTTTTTACAATGGATATAAAATATTTTGACAGTATTGTTAATAATAGAAATTTTCATACAATAGATAACTTGATATTTTTCTGTGCTTCCAGTTTAACCCTCTATGGACCTGTGTAACTTTCATGTAACATTTTAATTCCTCGAAATTTTACAAAATAATTATAGCTTTTTTCATGAGATGGCGCATAAATCTTAACTCTATGACGTTGCAAACACAACCAATACTAGTATTCATGACCACTGATAGGCTCATCAACCCGAAGTAGCAAAATAATTGCTGTGCAAACCGTTGGCAGTAAAACTACGCGAAACTAAATAATCCAGTTGAAATGATTTGTGCTTTTGTCCGTGATTACCAAAATATGTTTATGGATGCATGTGCATTTATGCCTTACAACAAATGCAAATTGTTTTATGGACTTCCACATATGAGCTATTTTACACAGAATTTTGTAGGCCGGTGTGATTTGATTATAACGCAATAAAATTGTTTAAACACAAAAATTTGTTTCCATTTGCATAGATACAAAAGTTTATAATTTCTGATTTTTCGTTCCCACAATTTTTTTTGGAGTTACAATAAAAATTCAGCCCATAGACGGTTAAATATAATTCTAGTTCCACTCTTGTTATATATCGGTGATTTCTGCATATGTTTATGAAAATGCATTTAATAAAACGTTTTCCAATTAATCATTATTGCTCTTTGAAACAATCATGTGAAGCTCATAAATTAAATTTAAAACATTCTGCCATTGTTTACATGGTGCATTTACGGGTTTAATATATAATATTTAAATATATTTAAATAAATAACAGATCATTTTAACAACCCTAAAAACTGATTATTGTTAAACCGCAAATGATATTGTGGACCGATAGGATCAAACTCGCAATGTTAGGGTTTGTAGCCAAGTAACATAGCCACTCGAAAAAAAAAGTAATTAATCGTCTGGAAGATGTCACACACACACAATATTAATGACCAAAATATAATTTTGGTCTTTCTACTTCGGCAGAGAAAGACCAAAATTATATTTTCTCCTTTCAAATTATTTTAATATTTTGAATGAAAACATTGAAAGAAAATGTCTTTATAGATTATATTTCAATCTGTAGGAAATATTACTATATTTCTTGTCATTGGAGTCAGTTATATTCCTATGACATAATTTCCACAGTGGCAATTTAATTTGGGACCGAATTACTTATCTTTCAAGAGGCCTAACAATATTTCGTTCATGAAAACAATGGTTATTTAAATGTTAGATGACCAACTGTTTAACATTTGTGTGTTATAATACATAGATTGACTCCATAATTAAGCAAAAAAAGATTAAAATTTCTTTTAACCCTTTACTGCAGGAATTAATAAAGCGTTGAAAAAAATTATTTCACTGTGGAAATAGATTTATTTAATTATCAATTAATTAAAAGAAAAATAATGAAAAAGTTTTATATATTTTTTACGGAACCATATATGGGCTTGTATTCACAGAGACAAAAACCATTACAGATGAAAAGCGTAAAAATTATTATCCGTCGAGAAAGATGAGTATATCGACTCCATGAAAATATTTTTTTGTCAAAAAACACTTACATTTTACTGTGTTTATCGTTTTCTGAAAATGAATCAGTCGCACTTCATTTCTACTTTTTCACCCACTTGCACAAAAGTGAGGTTATTTCGAAATGTCATAAAATCGTAGACAACTTTTTTTGCGTTTTATTATTGCTAAATATATATTTGATGGATTAAAATAGTTTGGATTATTTTATACTTCATTTGGAAATAAAATTGAATCACAACTGCAATACCGTCTCATATTCTGGAACGGGTAAATATTGTCATGTAGCTACTCTAGTATGGAGCTCAATGCAACACAAGAAGTAAAAGGCTAAACCAATTTATTAACTCAACTCAATGAAAGTGCAGATATAAGCTCTGAACATATTGACTGACAGATCTTCGGCTTTTATATCAGCAAGGGAAATTGCAGAAAACCTTTCTGGAGACAGTAGGAAAAGTCCAGAATATTTATCTGGTAACCTAAAGAAAGGTCGAGAATCTTCTGGAACACGAAATAAAGAACATAAGTTAAGGAATTAAATAAATATTTACTTAAATTTGAAATCCTATTGTTGACAATGGGATTCGAACTCACGATCTCATGATTACGAGACGTGTGATGTCCATCTGGCTATTCAGAGTCGATCGCTTTGTTTCAATGCGGCGATATGGATAGATAAAAACTATTCAGAAAGAACTGTTTGATTCGACATTGAAATTTCAACATTTTACTCTTCTTCTTTAAGTATTAAATATTCTTCGGCGAATATTACAGAATATTCCTTCTCTTTATGAATAAGGTAGGCTTAAAAGGATATTAATCCTACATATTTCTTATGTTGAAATGGTCGTTCATTTGTCGTAGGAGGCAATGATAGTAAAAAATGGATTTTACTTAAGAAAATAGGCAGTAATTGTAATGTAATAAGGAAAAATGTGTCATAAAAGTAAAAGACATAAAAGTTTGACTTTTAGGTCAAACAGCACACATTAATTTTTATTATTATAGAGTTGCAGCAGAGGCTGAAAGTTGCCATTAATTGACTGGAGACAGGACGGATCCTGTTGATGTATTGATAAACGCACACTATCGGAAACGACAGTCATTTGAAGAGTATCAATGGAGGTTACAGGCATTTGTGCAACAAGGTTCATCTTACTTTCAATAAGAGCCTCAGATATTTCTTATAAAAAAGATATCTTGAAAATATAACTTTGATGATCCTGGTACTAATTATCTAATCAAATAATCGAGAGCAACATTTACTTAGTATATCAGGAGTCGGATTGCCAGAATGTCATTATGTGAGCGTCATATCGATAGATGAATAAAATTTGGAACTTCGTGTAATTGTATTGACTTTCTTAAGTCAATACAGCTTTGGCTGGATATTTAGGGGGTGTTTTTTTTTGGGGGGGGTATCTAGTGGTAGCAAAATTGTTGCCAAAAATCAGTTGTCCTCATTCCATTTCCCATTTCCATTTTTCATCTTATTTGGTCACATTTAAGTTACATTATTTTTAACTGATGATCACTCAATTTCTTGAATCAAAAGTAATTTTTTTTTACTATCAAATGTGCAGAGAAATTTCAGTTTCTACTCTTCTTCAAAAATGCAACTCTTACAATGGAATTAATTAGCATATGTATATTTTTTAAATTGTTATGAAGACAAGACACAGAATACCCTGAAAACAAAAGTAATTATTTTCCCTGAAAATTCTTTTCATTCCTTTATTTTCCGAAATTATTTCTGTTGATGCAAAATGAGCAAATAAACTCTAAAAATTGTTTCATTATCAAAACATTTTTACGATTAGATTTTCGTACCAAAGAAAATAATTTTGGAAAAAAGAATGGAATTGAAAACAAAGAAAATCACATTTATAATACAAGGCAAAATTTATCGTTTTGATAACAGATGTTAGTATTTAAAAACAAAAAATCGTTTGCAAAAACAAATGTTTTCTTTCGTTTTCCGAAGTAGCGTAGCATTAATTTAAGCTTTCATTTTATCTAAAGTTTGAATCACTTTATTATCTAATAATAAAATCTAATAGACTTTAGAATATTTATATATGGAAATTGAATAATTGCTTGAATTATTTTTTCAACCGGAAACTTCACAAATACTTTTTAAACATCGTATAATTCGTTGATCAGCGGCTGGAATAATTAAATTTTAAATCTACATTGGCACCTAAAAAAGACAATTTCAAGGAAAAAAAAAATCACAAGTTTATTCTGTTCTTCGAACACTCTTTCTTCTGGTTAGAATGGCAAATTTTGATAAGCTCATATTCAAAATTCATGGAGAGCCTAAATCTTAAAAACAGTTCCTGTCTCGAGGTCATTTGGACTTTAGATAAAAGTTGACACTAATCCCTTGAGAAAAATTTTAAAAATAAAGAAATGTGTTCTTTTGACGTTAAGTGTAGAAGATTTTAAGATTGGAATACTGTTTTGAAAAATAACCGGGTATAAAAGCAAATTATTATGTCTCTTCGTGTAAATTTTACCCTGATTTTTTTCTCGACAAAAGGTGTTTTTTTTTAATATTTTGTTTTGTTTTGTAAGTACCAGGCTGTAAAGTTTATTCTAAGTTAAAAGGTTTATCAACAAATTATTAATTTCAAAAACATGTATTATATTTTTTTGAAAGAGGAATTTGTTAGTTAATAATTACTAGCCGCCTTTGGTGACCAACCTGGAATAATGGGATTTTAATTTATTAATCATTAATATGAGATGTATTTCTTTAGGAAACATTTCATATTGTAATTATAAATCACTTAAAACACATGAATTCAAATGAAACAGTTTAGTGTCATTTAAAAACTGTATATTGTTACGAAAATTCTGATGATAAGATGCAGACTTTATTGTCTAGGAAAAAGTGTATTAAATATAGGTAACAAAAGTTACAAATTCGCAGAGAATTAACTCTATTGAAGCCACTATTTTCGGGTAACAGAAAAGCTGTAAAACTCACGTCAATGAGAGATAAGACGCTCTCTCAAGTTAAGCCAACCAACGTAGCTCGTTGTTTGAACTGATCTGATTCCAATCCTTAAGCCGTGCCTTTTAAATAGCTTCCCACAAAAGAGGGCGGGGCAAATTCAGAAAGCGTTCGTCGGTTCCAGACAAATGTGGAACTTTCTCAACGATTCTCTAAGAACAAATCGTTATTTCTTAGCTTCTACTATTTTTTAGCTTCTATAGTGGATTAAATAAAGGCAGAGTTTCAGTTAGTGGTAAAAACCACTAACCTCATTATGTCGCAAACACACCTACATCACTACAAATTTGTCAAATATTACGATCTTTTGTTGTAAATCCTCTTAGAACGGTCTTTTTCACTTATGCGCTTTTCCATTGCAACAAAACTATTTAAAAATATTTACACAAAAAAATCACACATATTTTCAAATATTTATACAAAAATTCACACATATTTGCTATATTTGCATCTAATTTCCACAAAATTCATAACAATATATAATGAAATATAAAAAGAATAACGCCAAACGATTATATATACAGATTCTTTTCTAAAGAATTTATTAATTTCAGGATTTGCGAAAGTACAATACTGGATGGAAAATTTGTATCCCATCGAAGCATTTTAAAGCATTGCTTCTGAGAATGTATCAAATCGAATTAAATATATGGAAATTAAATGAAAAATTGAGCGAAATGAAATTGATAAAAATTGATAAAAATTGAGTTTTTAAAAATTATTATTATCAAGATAATGGAAAAATCTTTTTTTATGAGATAATAGTTTTAAAAGATATGAACAATTATCGTAGGCTAGTCATAACAGTTACGGCTAGACTAAAGATTAATAAATAGAGGGTGACAAATATAATCATGACAATTTTTGATTTCAAGTTTAAGTTAACATTTTTTTGAATACATCCAGAGTTGCCAACTGTTCGTGAATTTTTTGGACGATCGCCTTGCGTTTGACCGTGTATTACTCTTAGATCTTACTACGATTTCCTAACTGGCAACATTAAGCCTAATTTTGCACTAGATTGAACTTATTGTTTTAACCCCTTAACCAGTTTGCCCGTATGCCGTACGTGCATCGATTTATCGAATTTTGATAGTTGTAAACAAAAAATAAATAATTCATAACAATTATAATTCAATAGTAAAAGGACTTCGAATACGTAGATAATCCATGGATTTCCATTTGAATCAAAATAAGAAAATATTCCCAAAATAGAAGGTGTCCTCTTATTAGATAGCAAGGAAAATAAACCAGTTAAAGGGTTAAGTCTATATCTTTATTTCTTTTACTTCTCTTTTCTGCTGGCGAAATGTACCCTTTGGGGACATGAGAAACTGTGGCTAAAGAAGAACGCCTATAATAATATTTTGAATCTCCAAATCATTTGGATTAGTACATCTGTAAAAATGTTCAGTTAATGAAGCATTCTGAATTCGGATGATGTATAGTTTGTATTTGATTGTTGCCATTTGACAATTAATAATAAGTTTGATTACTCTGTCACGTATGTTAGCTTTATATATACATACAGAGAGAGAGAGAGAGTTTTATGCCGTTATATATTGTTTAATTAGTTTTCTCCGATTTAAATACTTTTAATCATAGGTCGTTGGTAAATTATCATAAGCTATATTTCAGAACGCCAGACGATTGCAAAATCGTCATATGATTCCAATAAAATTTGAAAATGTTTGCTAGGCTGGTGCAGTTGAAATATTGTCTTTGGAAATCAAAATACTTCCATTGAATTAGAAAAAAAACTTAAAGATTATAACCTGATGCGTCGTCAACCGATTATATAAACAGATTCTTTTCTAAAGAATTGGAACAAAGGCATTGGAACACAAGTGAATTTTCCTAGAAGTATTAGAGAACACACATTCGTAGACTGAATTTTTGAGCTAATGGATCGGAGAAAAGAAAATCATAATTTATCAACAACGAACGGAAAAATATTTAATAATAATATAGATTAATCGCCTATGCTTTGTGCTCTACAGAATAATCCATTCGATATGGAGTTACAGAATGTGACACAAATGTATTTTGGAGGTTTGGAGTATGCACCACAGAATGATTATTTCTGAAATTGTATATATAGTTTTATTTAATTAAAAATCCTGCGATATTTTTTTCCCATGATGTGTGTATGATTCCATTCCGAAAAAAGTTAAGTATATCGATTCGTGTCCTGTATAATCATGTATAGGGCAGGGGTGGCCTAGTTGGTAGAGCGTTGGACTCGTACTTCTTAGGTTATGGGTTCGAAGCTCACCAGCCAAAAGATTCCCTGAGAGTGTAGCGGCTGGCACTCGTTAAATCTGTTCGTGGTCGCAAAGTCCTGCATGTCGAGAGTAATACCACCGGGGGTACTGGGTCAGAGGTGATCGTTCTCTGTTCCAGGTCTAAATTACGATCTGAGATGTAGGAATGAATTTGCATGAACGTAGTCCGCCCCCTAAAAAGGGCTGTGACATGTGAGTAGCTAAGTCGTACTCTCGGCCCTAGATGGCGCTATTTGTAAAACAAAGAGGCGCATTTCTTAGGCTTAAAATCTGCTGATCGAATCAGTGGAAGCTTGTCCACGGCAAGTGCCATTAGTCATAACACACACACACACACACAGAGAGAGAGAGAGAGAGAGAGAATCATTCTTCATGCGTTATAACAAATGCGATAGTAAATTGACTTATTTCCTACATTCATATATGAAAAAAAAAGAATCATTCTTCATACATTTTAGAAAGTGCGGTCATAAATTGACTCAAACCCTGCACTAGCATATATGAAAAATAGAAACATTCTTCATACTTTATAACCAATGTTACCATAACTTGACTCATATTCTATATTCATATATGAAGAAAAAAAAGTAATTCTTTATAAATTTTAGCATATGGTATAATAATCCTATTTTTATTAAAGGAAAAAGAAGTTAAAATGAAATTAAATTTAATAAATCGACTTTTGTTTTATGCGCATACTATATACTATACTGCATGGAAAATGGAATGTTGTTGTTGTTGTTGTTTCCTTTTAACATAAATATATTTTAAATATCTTCTGAGATAACAATTCTTCTGCGATAGAAAACTTCATGTGACAATAATTAAAAATATGATTTAAAAGATAAAAAAATTATGTATATGATTACATTTACTTGTTATGTTTGCTGTACATGATACAAACTATTTTTATTTGTACTTTAAAATAATCCCAAATAAATATAGATTTCCCATATGGAATGTATCACAAGAATAACTGGCTCGGATTTAGGATTGATACTCAAAGGCAAGAATGATACTCGCATCTTCCAATAGTTCACACTTTATTTCACGGCTTCTCGTACACCACTGAGCTATGCTTGCTTTCGGTGGGGCAACACACTACGTGCGCGCCACCTATTGGTTACATATTTTACAACTTCTTAACACTCCCGACCTTGAAACCTTAAGGGTTTCAATACAAATATTCTATTACAAAATACAATATTAAAGAATACAATAGTTTTTAAAATACATGATGATATTGATGCAAAAAACACAGGAATTATAATAACAACATTGAGTAATACTACAACTATATTTTATCTACAGAATATTCAATCATTTATGGGTAGAACACAAATATCTCTTACATTTCTCTTAAGTATTTTACCAGTAGGTAGTAATACATTCACTACTCTTACTTTAGCATCTTTACTGATAAATAACTCTGATATTCTACCAGTTAGCCACTTTACACTTGGCATATTTTCATCTTTTATTAACACAAGTTCACCTAGTTTTACATTATTTTTGGAAAACATCCATTTACTGCGCTGCTGTAGAGTATTCAGATAATCCTTTTTCCATAACTTCCAAATTTGTTGGCTATATTTTGTTATCTTTTTCCACTTGGAAAGTCTATTCTCTGATATATTGATGAGACTAGGCTCAATAATTGAAGTTAAAGGTCTACCTATGAGGAAATCACCTGGTGACAGGGTCTCAAAATTGTCGAATTCGGTTGACAGGGGGGTGAGGGGTCTTGAGTTTAAAACACTTTCAATCTCAAGAATTATTGTGAGAAATTCTTCAAGAGTCAAATGAGCATTACTAATAACACGTTTCAGATGATATTTGAAAGATTTAACCCCAGACTCCCAGAGCCCACCGAAATTCGGCGATTTAGGAGGTATAAATTTCCATTCAATATTTTCACTAAGAAGAAAATTAGCTAAAGTTTCATCTGGGTGACTTACCATTTTGTGCAATGTTTTCAGTTCAGTGCTGGCACCAACAAAATTCTTTGCATTATCACAAAATATTTTTGAGGATTTTCCCCTACGACTAAAAAAACGTTTCAAACATGCGATAAATGCATCTGATGTAAGGTCAGATACAAAATCCAAATGGATAGCTTTTGTACCTAAGCAAACAAATATACAAACATACACTTTATTTAATACTCCCTTCCGTTGGTTTTTGAACTTTATATAGAAGGGTCCACAAAAATCAATCCCAACATAACAAAAGGGAAATGAAGTTGTAACTCGTTCCTTGGGTAAATCTCCCATAATTTGACTCTGTAATACAGGTTTGCTTTTAAAACAAGAAATACATTGATATACAACTTTTCTACATACACTTCTACCATTTAAAATCCAAAATTTACGTCTAATGTGATATAATAAAGCATTAGAACCAACATGCAAATATTTTAAATGATAATATCTTACTATAATTACTGTAAGAGGGTGCTTGGCAGGCAGAACAATTGGGTGTTTTTCATTTAAACTCAGGTCTGAATATGTTAATCTGCCACCAACACGTAAAATACCATTCTCATCTAAAAAACAATTTAAAGATTTTATCTTACTATTAATGGAAACTGAAACACCCTTTTTGAGATTTTTAATCTCTTCTGCAAACTCACTTTGTTGAACCAGCTGAATTACACTCATTTCAGCTTGTTGAAGTTCTTTGATGGTAAGATGACCTGCAAGTCTTTTACTATTTTTAACATTATATATAAATCTAAATCATAGCACATAACTCGAATTATACTCATATAGTTATTACTTATTTTAAGAATATCATCAATCAAGGTATTATGATTAAGGATAGTAAAGGTAAGTGGAGAATAGTCACAACTTTTCTTTAGTTCATCGGAAATGTCACTCGGTGAAACTGAAGTATCACCATTACCTGTATTTGCTGGAAAGTCAACATCTCACAAGAATTCAGGTCCTCTCCACCATAGGTCACTGTTTAATAGAACATCAACACTGACACCCCTGCTTAAGAGGTCAGCAGGATTTTGTTTGCCAGGACAGTGAAACCAGGCACTTGTATCACACAGACTCTGGATTTCAGTCACTCGATTGGCTACAAAGGACTTCCACTTCTTACTGGATCCTTTAATCCAATAAAGGGTGATTTTTGAATCGGTCCAAAAGAAAACTTTAGAAGGTCTTTTGAGATCGACAATTGCCTTAACTTTGCTTGCTAGTCGAGCTGCGAGCAATGCACCAAGTAATTCCAGTCTCGGCAAGGTTATTTTGGTAAGAGGAGTAACACGGCTTTTGGACACTAGAAGATTAACTTCAACACTGCAATCTTTCACAACTCTCGTATATATGACGACAGCATAAGCCTTTTGACTTGAATCACAAAAACAATGTAGTTCGAAGACATCCGTGGGTTCTTCAATACAACCTAGTACACACCTGGGAATCTGCAGCTCGGGAAGACGAGGCACCTCAGACATCCATTGGCACCACAACTTTTGAATCTCTGGGGGCAGTTCTTCGTCCCAAGAGAGTTTCTTCTTCCACAAGATCTGGAGGATGCACTTCACACGAATAGTAAATGGAGTAAGAAGACCAAGAGGATCAAATATCTTTGATATTGCACGTAGGAGGTAATGTTTCGTGTTCTCGTTTTTCGATAGACTATCCATTAAACTCTGCATTCCTACGAGCAGGTGATCTTTAACAGTATCCCACAGCATCCCTAAAACTTTGGTTGAATCGGCACTCTGACTAATTGGATTGTCCTGCAGATGAGTTTTTAAACCTTCACGTTTCCACAACTGCATCAGTTCGTCGCTATTTGTTGTCCACTTTCTCAGCACCATACTAGCTTTGGACATTATGGATACAGCTTGAGTAGAAATTTCCAATGCATCTTGCAATCTGCTAGCTCCGCATACAAAATCATCTACGTAGAAAGATCGCTCCAGACATTCTGTAGTGGTCGGGAACTCCTCATGGAATTTTTTCAAGTGCGTCTTAATGGTAGCAGAAAGGAGAAATGGGCTGGATCTTACTCCGAAGAGTACACGATTAAATCTATACACTTGAAGTGAATCATTTTCTGTCCATAGGAAACGCACTGCATCTCTGTCTTTTTCTGCTAGCAATAACTGTAAGAAAGCTTTCTCAATATCAGATGTGATTGCGATTTTGTTCAGTCTGAAACTTATTAGAATGTCTAATATATTGGAATTCAAGTTTGGGCCAGGCCAAAGACAGTCATTTAAACTCAAGTGTTGAAAGCTTTGACTTGAACTCGCGTCGTAAACAATACGCATTTTTGTGGTTGAACTATCATCTCTAAACACTGGCTGATGAGGTAAATAGTACACTGGTTTGTTCGTAAGCTTCTCAGGATTTTTCACCTTTTCTATTATGCCCTTTTCCTCATAATCACGAAAGGTTTCACGATACTGCAAATTTAGATCAGGATTTTTCTTAAATCTCCGCACAAGGGAATCTAGCCTCTTTTTTGCAACACTGTAATTATCATTAAGTTCATTCCAATTCCTCTTCCATGGTAGTTCAACCTCATAACGATTATTTTTGTAGCAGACGGTTTTTTCAAATGTCTCTAAAGACTGATCAACCTCATTGCAATTAGGATCATCTTTAATTCCTACTGATTCGAGCTCCCAAAATTTTTGGATTTCATTTCTTATGTCACTACAATCATAAATAAGCCCACAATGAGCTTGTTGTATATTTTGAGGTTTGGAATTTGAAGCACTACCGGTGGCTATAAAGCCAAACACTGAATTATGAAATATTATCTCAGAATTGGGCATTTGAATTTGCCCGGATCTCAAGAGTTGATAGAATATCTCTGCACCTAAAAGCATATCTATGTTACCTGGGCGGTAAAATTCAGGATCGGCGAGTTTAATATTACTCGGTAAATTCTCTTTTGGAATTTGTAACGAATCAATTGGAATCATATTACAAATTTTGGGTACGCATAAAAACTCTAATTTTATCTCAAAGTCACTTCCGTTAGACACTACCGCGCTAACTCTAGAGTTCACATTTATTTTGGCATTATTTAAACCGGATACTGCTACGGATATTTTTTCTTTTTTTATTTGCAATAAATCTGCTAACTCAATAGTTACCATCGAGCACATACTGCCACAATCTATCAAACATCTGGCTTTTTTCAGATTTCCGTAACGATCCTTAACGAATATAATCGCAGTTGAAAGTATCACCGTTTTTATTTTTTTTTTCATCTCTTACTTTCACTGCTGCACCGGAAAATATACTGCGATCATTGCACAAATCAAAGCTCACGGCGTTTGGATTGAGACTCGATGACTCATCTCCGTGGCCTTGACCGTTTCTATCCCTAATTTCGCTAATGTTTAGTTTCTCGTTCTCGAAATGAAGCAATGTGGAATGCTTCTTCGAGCATTTTTGACACCGGAAAGTAGACGTACAATTTCGTACTGCATGAGATTTTAAGCAGTTGAAACAAAGATTATGTTTTTTCACGAATTCACATCTATCTTTTACGGAAAGATTTAGAAATTCAGAACATCTATAAAGTCCATGAAAATCTTGACTCTGGCATTTTACGCATTTAAATTTTAAGTTTTTAGCATTAGATGTAAAAGCATAGTCGTAACTTTATTTTGAAGGTTATGACTCTTTTTAATTTCTTTTTCTTTTATTTTACTGTTTTGAAGGGTTCTCGCTTGGTTTTGCAAAAACGAAAGCAGTTGATTTAAAGTACCAAATTCTTCGGAATTAGTCAGTTCTTTTTCCCACCAATAACGAGTTGATTTATCCAACTTTTCGACAATTAAAAACACGATAATGGTTTCTGATAAATTCTCAACTTTATAATTTAGAACTTCAAGAGATCGAACACATTCATTTGTTACATCGATTAAATTTAGGATAGCACTCGATGATTCATTAATACTAGGGTGATGTAGAAGTTTTTTGATAATGGAGTTTAATAGTTCTCTTTTATTCGAATATCTATCTTCTAGAAGTTTCCAGGCAATATTAAAATTAGCATCAGAAATAGATATGGAATTGATTACTCTTAAAGCCTCATCTCTGCAACTCGCTTTTAGATACTGTAACTTCATAGAATTAGAGATTGCTTTGTTTTGAATTACGCTTGCAGTAAACATGTCTTTAAACATTATCCAGTTTTCGATTTTACCGTTGAAATTCGGGATAGAAAGTGTTGGCAATTTCACTTCTGATAGAACGTGATCAACGTCTGAAGAATGTTCAGGATCAGATTTCTTATTTATTTGCCGGTTAACTTTTAATCTTAATTCGTCTATAGAATCGTCTATGATATTTTTCTCATTGATGAATTCCTCTAATTCATCTGGTTTGCACGTTAAGAAAATAGAGTCAAATAACAGTTTAAAGTCATTGTGCAATTCACTGATTTTAGAGTTATATAATAACACAGTTGCTGAATCTATATCATCAATTATTGACGATGCCACTTTACTTTCAAGCCTTGTCAATGCAATTTTCAAAACTTTCGTTTTCGTTTTTAAAGTCTCCATTTTAAATGAATTTTTTAACTCTTAAACTCAAATTTGAATAACTATTGGAAATATGCGCTCACCTGCAGCTACGACGGACCATCTGGAATGTATCACAAGAATAATTGGCTCGGATTTTTGATTGATACTCAAAGGAAAGAATGATACTCGCATCTTCCAATAGTTCACACTTTATTTCACGGCTTCTCGTACACCACTGAGCTATGCTTGCTTTCGGTGGGACAACACACTACGTGCGCGCCACCTATTGGTTACATATTTTACAACTTCTTAACACCATACATATGGACGAGTTAGAGAAACCTATTATATATCAACAACAATGTTGCATAATTTATACATCAACAATATTGATGCAGGGATCATGCACTAAAATTTACACATTTAGTATATCGCATTTTTACAAATTTTAATAGAGAACAAAGATTAAAATAATAATTCTATTTAAAATGAAATCAGTACACCTTTTTCCTATTTTATTTTCATACATGGAATTTTCATTAAAATGTAGTCTTCGTGTATCTCATATAAACTGTAGTAAAAATAATATTTCAAGAGAAACAATATTACGAATTAGGTATTAAGGTTACTATCAAGGTTACTTTAAGAGCTAATATTAGCGATTATCGAAAAATCGAATCCATTTTTGTTCTATTCAGCTCAATGTTTTCATCTCTTGTTTAACATCACGCAAACAGACGATCGTCCATCGGTGAACTGAACTGAACTGAACTACAAATCTGTATGGAGGGTTTTCATACCTATTGATATACACAATCTAATATGCATTTTAACAATATCCAGTAATTCATTACATTAATTCCATATTATACCGCCTTTAATGTATGGAATTAATGTGTAAGCATTTATTGCAAATGTGCTGCTGAATAAGATATTAATCATATCAGTTATTATCGATACTACTGTTATAAATGTGAAAGTTTGGATGGTTGGATGGATGATGTTAGTCAATTACGCCAGAACGGCTGAAGGAAATTGGATGAAATTTAGCACAGAGATAGATTATAGTCCACAGAAGAACATAGGCTAATTTTTATTCCGGTTAGTTGAGTGGTTATTTTTTTGTTATCTAAAAACTAAATTTTCCACCAAAAATTTAAAAAAAATCTGAAAACATCTGATGAGCTTTTCGAATCGTTTGTTTTTATTTATCTATTTCCAGTATTCTTTTAATATTATCTTATCTAATAAAATTATTTGTGATTTATTGTAGAATTTCCCCATAGAAAGCCTTTTTCATCAGAACAAAAAATTATAAAATATATATAATCATTTGTTTTTATTTTTCTATTTCTGTTTTACATTTTAATATTATCTTACTATTCTAAAGGAAGGTTTATTAATTTTTTTTACGCTGTTCTTGTGTTAATATAATTCGATATTTCCTGTTCGTTTCTCTTGATTTCTTTTCTTTGCCTATTTTCATTATTTTCGGTTAAATTTTTAAAGGCACCTGTATAGTTTCAAGTACATAGCTTTTAAGTAGTTCTTTCCTCCCAGGCTAATGATGTTAGACGTAACATGTTTTTACTGGTTATTTCAAGTGATTCCGTTTATTTTCGTAGTGTATGATAAATTTAAAATTAAACATTGTTAATTAATAGATCTTTCGATTACTTCATAAGTGCTTTTGAATAAAAATAAAATAGATGATTTGAAATTAAAATTTTCTAATTTTCATTGCGTTACCCAAACTGGAGTTAAAATTCACGTCTGTACGTTGCTCCAATTGACGTGAAAATTTATGCATGCATACGGTTTCAATAACATTTTACATTGTGATTTAGACTGTCAGTTCCTACATATTCACATCAAAATTTCCTCGCGTACGAAGTCGTGGTAAGAGCTAGTATAATATATTTAATGCTTGAGCCAAAAGGAATCAGAAAATGTATACACGAATTACGGTAATTTATGCAATATATTGCTTGACACCTTCAATTTTTGAGGTCTAACTGGAAACGGCAAATGAAAAATAAAGTAAATCTTTATATTTTAATGAGAAATAAAAAAAAAATCTGGTCAGGAACAATGAGAATTATTTGAGTTTTGTTGCAAAAATAAAATATTTTTTTACAAAATATTAGTAATTTACAGATACCATATTGGGCACATTAACTTTAGGTTATTTTTTCATTATTAAAGCCTATGTTACACCAGTTTAATTGCCTAAATTTTAAACAAAAAATTTTTTGCAACTTAATTTGTACCATTTATTTTTATTTTTTATATTTTGTATTACTTTTTTATTTTTTTTAATTCGAAACAATATAGAAATTAATGGAATCAGATACTTAATTGGTACCATTTATTTTTATTTTTTATATTTTGTATTACTTTTTTATTTTTTTTTAATTCGAAACAATATAGAAATTATTGGAAATCAGATATTTATTATTCTTATGGTGTAATCCTTTCAAAAGTTACAACTGAAAATTTTCTGCATTCACCTCAATTTGTAATTAATTAAAAATTTAAAACATTATATTTCTATACTATAAAATTATTTGAGCTAATTTTTTTACTCTAGGATAAATACAACTTGAGTACCAACAATCAATATATACATTGTTTATTTTATTTCTAG